>CM077794.1:31268006-31763006 GCA_039737535.1 Lagodon rhomboides
CATCTCGTTAATACTTTTCATTTTACATTTACATTATACGCATTACAGCTGAGCAAGACAGCTGCAAACTGAGACTGCTATCCAATTTTCACCATTAGCTAGAGTGAAACCACTGCATATTTTTAACAACTCGTCAGGATATTTCCAGCTGTGTTTGCTGCAACAAAAACAAATATTTCTGATGAGCCATTTGCACAATTTGCAGCCATGTTTGGTGGTTCTGCCAATCATAAAGTAAGATAGTTGGTAAGTAAGCTAAAACATGATTTTTTGCTTACCCTGACAAGGTGGTTTTTGTTCCTAAATCTACATAGACTGTAAGCACAGCATTGTCACAACATAAAATAGATAATTGAAACTTAAGGAAAAGTAAAGAAATGTACAGTTTCAACATTCACCCTGGATATTGGGTTGATCAAATGTCACTACAGCTTGGCATTATTGTCAGTTGGTATCGTTGTTATTAGCCCCTTTTAGATAGAAAGGTGGCACATTTGCAGCAAGGTAAAGGCTCCAATGTGCCGCCTTGTCTATCTAAAATAGGGTGACCAGACGTCCCCGATTTCTGGGGACAGTCCCCGTTTTGGGTGACCTGTCCCCGGTCAAAGCTGTCCCCGAAAATGTCCCCGATTTTGACACTGAACGGGGGGAAATGCGCGCAGACTCAAACACCAGTTATTACGGTAGCCATTTAACGCATCGCCAGAGAAGATGTCTTATGACGTACAGACGCAGCAGCGTCAACAACAACAATCTAGAGGCGGCAAAAAGGAAAGAAAAGGAGACCAGCGGCCGCGATAAATGGTATGTTGTGCATGAACTTATTTATTTTGTGTGAACTGGCAGTAGACTTGGCTGTATGTGTGTGTGTGAATGTATGTGTGCGTGTGTGTGTGTGAAGTGATGTAACGTTAAAGTAAGTATGATTGTTTATCTGAACTGAAGACATAACGTAACGTTATAAAAGTCAGTGAAGGTTAACATTACGACACTGTTTTCATGTCTGTCATTAGTGAAGCTATAACGTTAACATTAGCATGAGATTACCAGGTGATAACATGTGGCTCTGTTTTGGAAGAGGGGGAGGTGGAAGACTGCTTTGGTCGCATATGATTTTCCTATAGGCATAGGGACCTGAGACTCTGTTAAAATAATAAGTGAAATAAGTGAGAAGTTCATGGAGATGCTGGCCAAAGACAGAGCCATCCAGAAGAAAATACATTCTTCTGAGAAATATGCTAGTCAGGTAAGGAGAGGGAGGGAGAGAAAGAGGGAATGAGGGAGAGTGAGAGACAGAGAGACAAAGTGAGAGAGGAGAGGAGATAGAAGGAGAAACAGATAATATATGAGCCCAATTTCTATACTGGAACTGTGAATGTAGTCTGTCCCCCTGATGAGTGACTTTTGTGAGTGCACGGAGTGTTGCATGGGACATAGTGCTATATGGTCTGAAAGTCCATAGTCCCAGCCTAGTCAAGGGAGCAGGAACGATGAAGCCTCTCGGATGAGAGGTGAAACGTCTTCAAGACAAAAACCAAATCCAGTTGCTTTCGATTCAATTTCCTTGAGATAACTATGACCTGGATGAATGAGAATATTCACAAGCCTCATGGTCTGAAAGGTTTAGGAACCTCTGATGTAGCACATTTCAAACAGAGGCAATTGCATTGAGCACAATGACTAAATTATATAAGTATATCACCAAAACTGATGTTATTTCTTTAAGAAACAAACTATTACTATTGGCTCTGTTCTTGCAGTTTTTCTCATGTTCTCCTCTGCTCTTATTCTACCCAGGTTCCTGAGGCGGAGGTGGGTGAATGAGGAGATCACAGTAATGCCACCCATTTTTTTGATTGCCACCTTCTGTGTCATAAATATCAGTCCAGTATTCAGTTGTGAGTAGAAACTTTTGACCAAAAAATCCATCCTAACTTATATTGATGTTTTTGTCTTCCTCAGTGGATGGATGGTTGGTGATGTCACCCATTTGTTTGATTGCAACCTTTTGTGTAATAAAAGCTGGTTAAAATACATGTAAAAGTACTTGTCCCCGTTTTTTATTTCATAATGATAATATTTAATGATTTTTCACCGCCGCATTGAAAATGTCCCCGATTTTCATTTCAGAAATCTGGTCACCTTAATCTAAAAGAGAGGTGTAATATTCCTTCTTTTCAAAAAAGCCACCACTTAGCTGCCTCTGGGGTAGCCGTAAATATGTGATGTGACGTCACATAAAATAAGAGCTTTACATTGCACTCCATCGGAGTTTAGAACTGGGTTCTTAATGGGGGGCTTTTAATTTGAAAGTTGCGACTGCTATTAGCTTGCCGCTACAACGACAAGCGGACAACCGAGACAAAGACTGTTTCCTGTTTTTAAAACTCCCAGCTGTGGGTGCACAGCAGTGCACGTCATCGACACCTCCGCCCACTTCAGGATATGCCACCACATTGCGAATTTACACTGCAATGGAGGCGCAAATAAGTGTACCCTCCGGGGCGCAAAATTGACGGACCAAAACAGACCACCAATTTGCCGCCTCCTTTCTAAATCCGGGGAGCAAGCCACCAAAAGGACGGCAAATTGGTGACTTACTGCCCAGTATAAAAACGGCTTATGATACACCACAGCATTGTTGGTTATTAGCTAACTGCCTCTTTTTCTGACATTGCGGGCTGTGCTGTTGGAACACTGTGGGCCTGACTTGGAGGACATACAGAAAACACAAGTATTTTTTTATTCAATTAAAGTACACAGCCATTTTTACTGAAGGAAGTTTCAATAATCAATTTCACTAAATTTAATCTGTGACTTGGTGGCCAAGGTTTAGGAAACCCAGAACCCAAATTTAGTCAAAATGACACATACACTGGCTGAATGAGGAGGCCTTTGCTTATTGCATGAAGAATTGACTTTTTTAATGACAGACGGTCCAGGATTGTGTTCTGAGTTTCCAAACACTTGAAATAATCAGGTTAAATCTGGGAGGCGGCATGTGTGGATTAGCAGTGATTCTTTTCCCCATGTATTCTGGCAAATACCATCTTCGTGTAAGATGCACTCTGATCTGATCCCTCAGTTTTACAGCTAATGAGTTGATAATGGTGGGGTTTTTCAGGATGGTTACGGGGTCTCCTGGGTGGAAGGACACAGAAAGACACTTTAGGTGAATAGGGTAACATTCATAGCACATAAATATCGCAATGATATTTTGCGTGTTCATAACTTATATTAAAACAATTACTTTTTCTATGACAAGTTTTCTCAAAACATGTATGTTTAAATATGTAAATGAGGCACTGTCTAATTAAAAATGCACCAATTTGCATACATCTCCAAAAACAGAAATCCAAACACTGGATAATGCTAGGTACAAAATTATTTATATTATTCTGTTAAAATCTTAGATTTATGGTCTTTTTAAAACTTCATTGCTCAACAGCCATAAGAAAAATACATTTTTGCATTTTTTTAGGAATAAAATGTTATATTAATCTGGCTGTGAATGAAAAATGAATAAACTCCTCCCTAAAATCTTAGAGATGGGAATAAAACAGGGTACTTTGCTGGATGTAAGTTCTGCTGAAGTGGAGATTTCTGGTCCAAAGTGAGAAAAAACTTTAAGAAGACAGCCTTTATAAACATAGTGTCTCCCCTTAAATGTGTAATTTGTAAGAAATGGCGAAAATGTAAACATAGCTCCAAAACTATAGGAAGCAGCTTAACCACTAACTGCTGCTCACTATACTCTTTGCTCTAGCTACCTTACTGTAATGAAAAGGCACAATTACCAAGTTAGCTCGGTGAACAGTGATGTCCCTATTCCCTGTCAGGGCTCCCTCTGTCCCAGACTCCCATAACGCTTTTGGTTAGTGTGGGCAACGAAGCTCAGTTGAGCCGGGCTTAGCTGCCATCCAGTTAACATAGCTGGTCACCAGACTGGGACTGAAAACAGACTCTGAGACTGACCAACAGTTTAAAGACATGGGATACAGCATGGAGGCTCTGATCAGGACAATGACTTTGAGGACGAGAAGTCACCGCAGGTGGGGAGAGGAGAGGTGTGAAGTGGCTGAGGAGCAGGAAAAGAGTAAGGCATCGGCAGAGAGCAAAAACGGCATGTAGAGCCGGCATATTTTACATCTTACTCTGTGAAATGATTATTTATATCAACCAAACCAGAGTTGATTGTGGAAAGAAAAAATCAGACTGTGTTGGTGAGTTTTATTCCATTTATGCAGAGTTAGAAAAATGCGTGTTTTACAAGGAAGTAATAAGGCAATTAAGTCTTGGTTCCAGAGCCGGTTCAGACCTCCATGGGGCCCTAGGCAAAATTCTGCTAAGGGGCCCTCCTTACTGAACCCCAAAATGTTCAACAGTCGCACCTGACACCCAGTGCTTCCACTCATCCCCACTTTAAGCACTGGATGAAGCTGGCTCATCTGTGCCTGTCCTACATGAAGCTGGCTCTGTCCCTCCACTGGCTGACTGGCTGGAGTCTGTGCTGCTTGTGAGAAACTTAAGCATAGCACCTGTAAAATATAGATAACGCTACTATTAATTTAGCTCCATCAAATTGGCTGCACTTGTTTTACTTTCATATAGTTCAAATGTAGGTGATTTAGATTATTATTTAGCCTATTTAGCACCATTGCCATAATATTTCACGACATTTATTTATTCACTAAGATATCTGCATCTGTATTTGCCTGTGGGCTATCCAAGCAAACAAAATTCAATCTTAGTCAATATTTATCCATCACTTAACATTTTGTATAAGTGCAGTTGTAACTACACTACAACTAAAATTAAAGAAGCCAGCAAGACGCACACGGAGACCGGGGTTCACCCAAGGCTCACCGCCCTGCAACCCTCTGGGGTCCATTGGCCGTTTTTGACTACTTTTGATTTTACCTTTATAATTCACTTTAAACTGTTTACCTTGCCTTGTTTGGTGTCATTTTTCTCAGCACAACCTCACTTATGTGACTGTACAGTTATTTTTTAATTTTGACACACTGTATTAATACAGTGGACCTAAAATCACACAAAAATCATAAAATCCGAGTAGGAAAAAGTTATTTTTTTACTGTGAAAACCACAAATATGTTTAACGAACCATTTCTATTAGCCTACTTAGAATGCAAATTAAAACATTTTGTTTGTATATTTCAAAAACTTATGTACAAAATAAGCAAAGTTATATGTAAGTATTTACATTTTAATGCAGGCAATGCCTCAGGCTCAGGCCTCCCTCAGGTCCTCACAGCTCAATGAGGAGCTGCACTGCCTGCTCCACGTTCAGCAGTCTACTCATTGTTTTGACACACAAAACAAAAAAACGACGACACTACACACTAAACACACTACACAACACACTAACTATACACTCCAAACACGCTAAATGTCACAAATCTCTCCACTCTCAAAACTCGCTGTCACTAACGCTGTCTCTGTCGCTGTCAGTATTGCTGTCACTCTTCGCTGCCGTCCCTCCCACAACTTCCCCCTGTTCCCCAGCAACCAAATCACGTGATTTGCCATATAATTTTGTGATTGGTTGATGTGGTGGCTTTTTCTACCAATAGGAAAGGGGGTATCACGTGTTTTTTTTTTGTTTTTTTTGCTTGCAAGCACTTCCTGTTTGTGGACACATTACTGAGAAAAGTCCGTTTTTACCGTTTCTTCATGCACCATATTCTTCATATCACAAGCCCGGTTTTACTCGGCCTATCAACACAATTTAAAAACTGGTATATAGTTTGAAGTCCGCACTTTCACCACAAGTTGAATCGGAGAATCAGTGAGGCTGCATCTCGCTGCTCCCTCGTCTTAAAGCGGCCACGTGATTTGGACGCGCCGGCGCGTCCGTCGACACGTTGTTGTCACGGGGCCTCTATTAGTTTGCGGGGCCCTACGCAACGTGCGTAGTGTGCGTATTGGGTGAACCGGTACTGGTCCAGCATGTATCCGATGGCGATTCCAGATATTTCCTGGGTGTCCCACAGAGTGAGAGAGGGGTTTAACACCAGCAATGTGACGTCGGGGGAACCTGTAAATCCAGGCGAACAGTGATTACATGTATCACAGGCTGAATCAACCTTGTAAGCTGTTGCCTTCCTGACATAAAGTTCCACTCACTTGGAAAATATAAAAGCGGGTCCTTCCCGTACTGCTGGAGTTGGGTTGTAGCACGTGCTGACTGATTCGACTCTATATCATGTGGAAAGATCGCTATATCACATCTGTGTGCACTGACCAGGAGCCCCCCACTCCACCCACACTGTGTGACCTGACAAAGAAAGACTACTAGCAGAGTGTGAACATTAAATAATTTGAATTATTCATTTGTGAATACTTTGATTATACTGA
Organism: Lagodon rhomboides; assembly: GCA_039737535.1. Classification (NCBI taxonomy): domain Eukaryota; kingdom Metazoa; phylum Chordata; class Actinopteri; order Spariformes; family Sparidae; genus Lagodon; species Lagodon rhomboides. Next base: position 31,274,385 of record CM077794.1, read on the forward strand.
GTAACACCAACCAAACAATGATTCACCTGGATTCAATTGCATTAAAGTAGAACATTTGTATATATTGTCTCTGTGGAGGTTATGAAGGCAATGTGAGATAATGAGCATGCCTCTCACTAAAAAGAATATGATGACATGCTGAGACAATGATATACTGTAAAATTTAATTTAAAAAAATCATTTAATCTTATACAAAACATTAAAGCTTAAATTCATAACTTTCTGCATGTTGCTGCTCACTCCAGCTGTGATAGAAAATTAAAATTAAAATCCCACATCATTCCTTTGGGCTGAGCCTAAATGGACCATATAGTGGAGCGGCTAAGTGATATAATCGTTCAGTTTATGATACAAGCGTGAAAATTGGCATGAGCAGTCTCCATGAGTCACTTGTCAAGAAAATTGTCCGAGCCACTTGAAATTTCAAGATGGTGGCCATTTTTCAAGATGGCCGACACCTTAGTGGAGCAGTTAAGTGATATAGTGATTTATTTGGTGATACAAGCATGAAAATTGGCATGAGCAGTCTCAAAGGGTCATTTGACAAGAAACCGCCCACAGCAACTTAAAATTTCAAGATGGGGGCAATTTTTCAGGATTACTGCCGCCCGCCATGTGGATCTTTAAATTATACATTTTCTCACAGAAATGTATTGGGTTGGGTTGTTTGACTGTGTTTTGTCTGACTCCTTGCCCATGACCTGTCCAGTTTGGTAAAGCCTGTCAGGAGTTGCCTCCCACTGGCATAGCTCTCAGGGTTCATTGAGGTACACAAGCTCCCTTACCACGACAAGGTAACAGTCACAAGGGAGGTTTTTTTTTTTTTTTTTTTTAAACTAACAGCTATTAAACATGTCAAAGAAATACTAAGAGGTGAGGAAACAAAAAATAAGATTAATAAATTAGCACAGTTGTGGTGTGAACGGACAGTGCACCAAAACAAAACATTGAGCAATGACTAATACTGAATGTCAATAAGAACAGATCCAGAGGCAACAGCAGCTCTGGCTGACAGCCACGGAACCATGACAAGCAGAAAGTATCTCAAACAATACTAAGGAACTAAACTGAAAATGTGGTTCACTGTTAGATATGCAGTGGAAGCAATGTTACAAAGTAACAACTGAAAATGTCACAGTAATAGGCTGGTGACAAAGTAAAACATGATGCGCCGATGTGGGAGGGGAAGCCGAGCCATAGGCGTACACCGGAAAACATAGAGGACAACAGGGAATAACACTGGCAAAAGAAACATGCAAATAGGTTTTAGCAGGGGCAACTACATAGGCATGTGCAACTGAGTCCATGCCTTGTTGCACCCACATTTGGTCAACTCCCAACAACTCTCTGCAATAGGTGGAAGTGGAGTCCGGAAGACTTTCCACTCTTCGTCCTGTTCATCCCATCCCCAGTTGGATGGGCTCGGCATTTGTGGATGTCGCTTCAATGCCTGTCCCCACACGTAGCCAGCCTCATAAGAAGCACGTTTGGCATGCTCTTTGAGTGCTGCTTGAGTTGGTGGGATCAAGTCATATTGTCTTTGCTTTCTGGCAAAGAGATCAAGCCTGGCCTCGTTCACAGTGGTGACAATTAGCTGACATTGAACCCCACTCTGAGTTTAACAGCAGTGATATATCACCAGTGTGCCCTGGTAGTGCAGATATTCACTCTTGTCTAATCTATCTATGATCAACAAATAAACACAACTGTATTTTGATGCGTTAAAAGTTGTTCTTTAGCATAATCTAAAACATATAAAATAAAATGACACCAAATCGTCCTTAATGAAAAAACCCAATACATTTCTATCGGAAAATTGAGGATACAGGGGACGGCCATCTTGAAAGTGGCTGAGAGTGTTTTCTTGTCAAGTAACCCTTAGAGACTGCTCATACCAATTTGCATGCTTGTGTCACTAACTAAACAATTATATCGCTTAACTGCTCCATTTAGGTGGTGGTAATCTTGAAAAAAATGGCCTCCATCTTGAAATTTTAAGTAGCTGTGGGCGGTTTCTTGTCAAATGACCCTTTGAGACAGCTCATGGCAATTTTCATGCTTGTATCACCAACTAAATGATTTCTTAAGCCTAACTGCTCCACCAAGGTGGTGGCCATCTTGAAAAATGGCCGTCATCTTGAAATTTCAAGTAGCTGTGGGTGGCTTATTGTCAAGTGACCCACAGAGACTGCTCATGCCAATTTTCATGCTTGTATCACCAAATAAAGCACTATATCACTTAACTGCTCCACTAAGGTGTCGGCCATCTTGAAAAATGGCCGCCATCTTGAAATTTCAAGTGGCTCGGACAATTTTCTTGTCAATTGACCCATGGAGACCACTCATGCCAATTTTCACGCTTGTATCATAAACTGAACGATTCTGCCAAAAATAAGCACTTAGCCGCTCCACTAATATGGGTGTAGGACTGGCCACCAGGTGCTCCCCTTTCTATGCCTCGCTTCAGGAGGGGGCCTGCTCTCCTTAATTTACTATACCTTAGCTTACTTTCAAAGTTGCAGCTTCATAAGTGTTAGGAGTGGAAGTGAATGATCGCAGATTCAAGTGGCCACAATTTGCTTCTTTGGTTTCTTCATGTTAAGTGGATATAGTTATACATGGTCAGCTGTGGTTTGGGAATCTGAAGAGGTTGACACCTAGACGCCTTCTGTGGAGTTTTTCTGAGTAAATCCAACTGTAAAGAGATGCCAAGGCAGACCAAGACCAAGAAGAATTTATCAGGGACACCTTGAGATCCCCCAGGAAGAACTGTTGGATGTAGTCATCGAGATAGACATATGGCATACCTTTAATACTTTCACCTGAAGCACCAGATGGATTGTTATACGGAACCATCTGGAAAGGCGATACGTTGGTCCACCAGGCAAAATGTAGTAGTTTCACAATAACGCCTTTTAAATTGTGAGATGTCTACAATTTTTTTGGCCTATTCTTTTCTATTGCAACGTCAAGTGACCATCAACTTTCTGGCTGCGACAACAAAAAACATGGCGGCCATTCCTTTTATTTCCAGCTCCAGTTTTTTGATTTGTGTTGTTATCTGGGCTGTTATATTATTTGTGTTCTTTTATGAAGCTGTTTGATGGTGCTCCTTAAATTAAAAACGGCAATTTTACAGCGCCCGACAGATGATGTATTTTTTCTTCTTCTGTGGATTATCTGACAGCTAGTATAACCTGGGCGTTTTATCGCCATTGTTTCGCCAGTTTAAAATTTCAAAACCATACCCACAATTTTGTGTGAGAGAAATGGGCACTTGGTCAATTTATATATGTATATATTTATAATTTGATCAGTACAGTAAATGTTTTGCGTCAGTCCTGTGGGCGGACCAGAGGACCCGCTACCCGGAAGTATACTCCTTACTGTAGAGTTAAAAGATATCTAAACATTTGTCAACACAAAAACACCAAAGTGTTTTTGATCAATCAACAATACAAATAGCTTAATGATCAAGTGTGTGTCAACATTTTTGGTTGTTTGTTTTTCTTTTTTAGTGGAAATAGTGACCAAAATAAGCAACCTTCAGAGCTAAACCTGTTGACAAAGAAACATTTTCATTTTATATACTAGGTCCTCAAAGTCCTCTCTGAAACTCTACCTGATGGCTTTAATCCGTAACATGAGGAAATTCGAAGTTTGTCTTATAGATAAGCAAAATATATAGTTGGAAAGGTCTCGACATGGAGAGTAACATATGTCAGTATGACAGCTCTTCATATTTCCTGCTTTGAAATATGATTTGAACCTTGACCTGGGTGCATGTTTAAAAGCTTATAGTTCAAAAACAAAAAGGGCTACAAATACCAACTGGGACCAACTGTTATAAAGAGCTCATGGCCTCAGCTATCATATGGGTACATTCAACACATGGGGACGCTGTCAAATGTTCATAAATTATGATTAAAATTGATTTTCAACCATTTATCAACTACATATTTCAAATCTGATTGCACAATCCCCTTAAACTCCCCACTGTACTCTCAATTCAGTTTTTACAACTTCCAATTCTAGGAAATACAGTAATACCTATAAAAACTACAATTCCCTTGAGCTTGCAGCTTGTTATAACTCAGGACCAGAAGTTGTAGTTTTATTGGTGTATGGTTCTAATTAGGGTCACAAAAAATTATAGCCACACAATATATCATATCCGGTACAACCGAAATAGTAATTATAGTGCATGTAGATGATCTGAAACACTTGAGTGTACATTTGTATGATAATGCAAAAATCTGAACTTTTTTCAAATTCTCCAGCAGAGTGAAGGGATTTCACTTTTTCTCTTTCTATTCTGAAATAAGCAATAATGATTTAGAAGGTGTATAATCTTTCTTGAATTTTCTGTCATGAAAAAAGGCTAAACTCAACGGAAACTGGTTTCTCCCTGTAGTTTTAAGCACAGTTTAATCACCAAAAGAAGGGTTAATGACTTTATATTACATTTATTTTAAACAATTTAGTTAAGTTCTGCATAATAAGAGAAAACAGACATTATTTGCTGAAATGTTTACAGTGTTTCACATTGAACCAGACTTTAATTGTGGCGGTGGCTGTCCAGCTCCCACGGAGCATGTGCACTTGAGATTTCCGCTGACCGAGTCGGCTAACTTCCAGTTTAGCGCGGAGCTAACTTGGATGGGGATAAAAAGTAATCAGCCGGCTCTTCTAGACTTTCCAAATTTTATTGGACCCAATTGCCCAAATTTGGACAGTAAAATGAGTCATGAAGTAGGTGAAGCGGGAGTTGTGAGGCTTTTATTACCATTTTACAGACGTGTCTTTCATGATGTTAGCTTTTGGGAAAAGTCCCCAGTGCATCACATGACGATGTTATTACACGGCTTGGCCACAACAAAAACTTCAAGACCTGGCTTCAAGACCTGGCGCTCTTTGTGGGGGCTTGATCTCGACAATGAGGCCAGCCGTCTTCTTTGCAGAGGAAGTTACGGTAAAGCCAACCACATTAAATAGTCTTCCTCCTCTTCTTTGTTGGTTTTATCGGCAGGCTAAAAACCACAGTGCCATCCACTGTATCGGAGTATACAACATCATGCAATTCACTGACGGGTGTGCTGTCTTGAGTGAGTGAGAAAGGGACGCGCAGCCCCTAAAATAGAAAATCAATATGTTGCGGCCGATGTTGATATTGTGGCGGACTGCCACAAATAAATTAATGTGTGGGAAACACTGTGGTTACATTTGGAATATGATTAATCTCAGTTTAAAAAAGCCAATAACATCAAGAGAGTGTCATGAAGAAGGTCCCATTAGCACCACGATCGTCTCAAACCTTTTCATTCATCGCTGTGACATTTGTGTTGAGCTTATCTGAGTGGCCATCGCTCATTATCTCAGCGTGCAACATCCCATTTAAAGATGAGACACAATTATACAGTGCACACAAAAGGGATTTCAGGATATTTCTACGCCCTTGACACAGCCATTTTTGATTGATCTGTATCCCTTTTGAACAGCTATTAATATTTCATCACCTGACAAATGATATGTTTTCATTAATTAAAGGAGCTATTACCACCATGAACCGTATCATGTGAGGTAGATTCACTGTCAGCTTCAGTGTCATCCTAATGTTCCCTTCTGCCACATGACAGGCCCAGATGGTGAGGTCTGTTAGATAGCATAGCTTTTCACTATTTATCTTGCCATCACCGATGTTCCTCACAAAAACTCACAGCACAGAGACTTAACTTCACACCTTTTGTGAAACAAGCCACCCTAAGTGCCTTTGGCTACGGGAGCTGTTCACTACAGAGGAGTGAGACTGTGGTGCGAGAGAGCTCGCAACCTGTTTGACACGTTTCTCTGTGGGTGTAATTGCAATTCCCGTTTCCCTGTTGTTTCATTTCGAAAAAATGCCAAAGCTCTCCCAATTAAACAATGCTGTATGGCAGTACATTCTCCCTTTGTCTCTCTCTCTTCCTTGCCCCCCTTCTTTACCTCCTCCCTCCACCTCTCCTGTTGGCCCAAGTTGGTCAGCAATGCATGGACAAGAGGGATCCAGCCAAATTCTGTCACAGCTCACAGAGTCATGCATCCACAAGCCTTGTACTCAAGATGTTTTCCAAGGCACTGTTGCCAGTTAGTAAAATATTTGTCTCCAGATACTGGCCCATAAAAACCCCAAAATCTTGACCTACAAAAGAGAGAGCACCTTTTGTTTTTTTTTTCGTCCTTAGCCCTTTCCCAGATAAGTTTGCCTGCAGCTCCTTGCATGAACCCAAATCAGACGACTTGGAATTTGCATTGTATAAGGATGCACATTTAATTGTTATTCTGTCGGGTCTTTGACAACAATATGTTCCTTCAGGCTCTGGGAATTGAATGAGTGCACACTAGATTAAGTTTTAATGAGTTGATTAACATTTAATATTTGAATGCATTAGATAAACTTGCTGTAAGTATTCATTCAGATTACACCAAATGGGCAGCCTCAATTGCTGCAATAGTTTGCAGCACCGTGGTCCACAGATTACATGCTCAAGTACTTGAATGCATGTCTACAACACATGTTCAGAGATGCCATCAAAAAGAGACACTAATATCAATAATTAAGTCTGCTGCATATTTGATACATATATGTGCTGCAGGAATGATCTTAAAACACAGAAACACGTTAGCATTTTTGCAAGTCAATGGGTTTTCGTTTAGGTGCCTTCTGTTTCCCCCATGCCAGTCCTGTGTTTCTCATATTCTTGCCTCTGTTCCCAGTGCTTCTTTGGTTTGTGTTTTATCTAGGTCCACTATCTTGCCCCTGTCTGCTTCTTTCTTTCTTCTTTTTTTTGCCACCTGCCTTTTTGTTTCTTGCATATTTTGACTTTCAGCTTCATTGAAGCTCACTTTTGTTTTTAATCTGCCTCCGTCCATAACTGCATTTGGGTCCTCACCATTTTGCTATTGTACAGACAGATACAGTACCTCCCACTTGGTGAAACAAAAAAAAATAAAGGTTGGCAAATGAGTGGCAAAATGGGGAATTTAAATATATATCTTAAAAAATACAGTATTATCACTGTTGCAGTTGCTTTAGCTAAATGAAAAGGGAATACAAACTGTATCTTATTTCACTGGTGAATACACTGCTACAAATATGAAACATGACAAAAATAGCTAATTCAGGTTTAGAAGCCATTAAACTGGTGTATCTAAAAGATAGCACTGTGGATAACCATCTCAACATTAATGCCCCCAAGCCTGAATAACAAGTGGCCTCCCCATTCTTACCATTGAATGCAGCATTATAGCTCAAAAATGTGTGGGGGGTCTTCAATACTGTGGCTTAAAAAGGCAACTAAGGTCAATGGCTATTTATTGTTACTAGAGTTACACATTAAACTCTATTCTTGTCTATACAACCCATTTAAAATGTATTCCAAAACAGCTTGGACAGTTGGTGTATGAAATAAAAACTAGTTACAAGCCTAACGTTCAGACAAAGGCAACATTACCTGCATGCCCAAGAAGATAATTACAGTATGAATATCCTGAAAAGCTTGCTGGAGAAATCTTTTGCCAGACCTTTAATTTTTAAGAGTGATGTGTGCCATGGATGTGGGAAAGGTTATTCTAGGATCCACTGTGCACACAGGCATGCTGGACCAAGCTGCTTCTAATTAGTGAACACAAAGACACCCGCTCCTCCTTGAACCGTCACCTTATCGTGGTGGAGGGGTTTGAGTACCTGAATGATCCTAGGAGCTATGTTGTCTGGGGCTTAATGCCCCTGGTAGGGTCTCCCAAGGCAAAAAGGTCCTAGGTGACGGGTCAGACTAAGAACGGTTCCAAAGCCCATGATGAATATTGTTACAACGAGGCAGCGTACGTTGCCCGGATTGGCGTTACCGGGGCCCCACCCTGGAGCCAGGCCTGGGGTTGGGGCTCGTAGGCGAGCGCCTAGTGGCCGGGTCTGTGCCCACGGGACCCGGCCGGGTACAGCCCGAAGGAGCGACGTGGGCCCGCCCTCCAGTGGACCCACCACCCGCAGGAGGGTTCAGAAGGGGCTGGTGCTTTGTGGATTGGGTGGCAGTCGTGGGCGGGGGCCCCGGCGACCCAATCCCTGGACGGTGACTCTGGCCATGGGGACATGGAATGTCACCTCACTGGGGGGGAAAGAGCCTGAACTGGTGCGGGAGGTTGAGCGGTACCGGCTAGAGATAGTCGGGCTCACCTCCACGCACAGTCTGGGCTCTGGAACCCAACTCCTTGAGAGAGGCTGGACTCTCTTCTACTCTGGAGTTGCCCGCGGTGAGAGGCGGCGAGCTGGTGTGGGCTTGCTTATAGCTCCCCATCTCAGCCGCCATGTGTTGGAGTTTTCCCCGGTGAGCGAGAGGGTCGCTTCCCTGCGCCTTCGGGTCGGGGATAGGTCTCTCACTGTCATTTCGGCTTACGGGCCGAACGGCAGTGTAGAGTACCCGGCCTTCTTGGAGTCTCTGGGAGGGGCACTGGAAAGTGCTCCAACTGGAGACTCCGTCGTTCTTCTGGGGGACTTCAACGCTCACGTGGGCAGCGACAGTGTTACCTGGAGGGGCGTGATTGGGAGGAACGGCCTCCCCGATCTGAACCCGAGTGGAGTTCTGTTATTGGACTTCTGTGCTAGCCACAGTTTGTCCATAACGAACACCATGTTCGATCATAAGGGTGTCCATAAGTGCACGTGGCACCAGGACACCCTAGGCCGGAGGTCAATGATCGACTTTGTAGTCGTGTCATCTGACCTCCGGCCGTATGTCTTGGACACTCGGGTGAAGAGAGGGGCTGAGCTGTCAACTGATCACCACCTGGTGGTGAGTTGGATTCGCTGGCAGGGGAGGAAGCTGGACAGACTTGGCAGACCCAAACGCGTAGTGAGGGTCTGCTGGGAACGTCTGGCGAAACCCTCTGTCAGGGGGGTCTTCAACTCCCACCTCCGGGAGAGCTTTGACCAGATCCCGAGGGAGGCTGGGGACATAGAGTCCGAGTGGACCATGTTCTCCGCTTCCATTGTTGACGCGGCTGTACGAAGCTGCGGCCGAAAGGTCTCCGGTGCCTGTCGAGGTGGCAATCCCCGAACCCGGTGGTGGACACTGGAAGTAAGGGATGCTGTCAAGCTGAAGAAGGAGTCCTACCGAGCCTGGTTGGCTCGGGGGACTCCTGAGGCAGCTGACGGGTACCGGCAGGCCAAACGTGCGGCGGCGCGGGCAGTTGCGGAAGCAAAAACTCTGGCCTGGGAAAAGTTCGGGGAGGCCATGGAGGAGGACTACCGGTCGGCCTCGAGGAAATTCTGGCAAACCATCCGGCGCCTCAGGAGGGGGAAGCAGTGCTCCGCCAACACTGTTTACAGTGGGGGTGGGGAGCTGTTGACCTCAACTGGGGACATTGTCGGGCGGTGGAAGGAATACTTCGAGGATCTCCTCAATCCCACTGACACGCCTTCCGTAGAGGAAGCAGAGGCTGAGGGCTCAGAGGCTGATTCATGCATCACTCAAGCCGAAGTCACTGAGGTAGTCAGGAAGCTCCTCAGTGGCAAGGCACCGGGGGTGGATGAGATCCGCCCTGAGTACCTCAAGTCTTTGGATGCTGTGGGGCTGTCTTGGCTGACACGTCTCTGCAGCATCGCGTGGCAGTCGGGGACAGTACCTCTGGACTGGCAGACCGGGGTGGTGGTCCCTCTATTTAAAAAGGGGGACCGGAGGGTGTGTTCTAACTATCGGGGGATCACACTCCTCAGCCTCCCTGGTAAAGTCTATTCCAGGGTACTGGAGAGGAGAATTCGGCCGATAGTCGAACCTCGGATTCAGGAGGAACAATGCGGTTTTCGTCCTGGTCGTGGAACACTGGACCAGCTCTATACCCTCCGCAGGGTGCTCGAGGGTTCATGGGAGTTTGCCCAACCAGTCCACATGTGTTTTGTGGACTTGGAGAAGGCATTCCACCGTGTCCCTCGTGGCATTCTGTGGGAGGTGCTTCGGGAGTATGGGGTCCGGGGCCCTTTGCTAGGGGCTGTACGGTCCCTGTATGACCGGAGCAGGAGCTTGGTTCGCATTGCCGGCAGTAAGTCAGACCTGTTCCCGGTGCATGTTGGACTCCGGCAGGGCTGCCCTTTGTCACCGGTTCTGTTCATTACTTTTATGGACAGAATTTCTAGGCGCAGCCGGGGGCCGCAGGGGATCTGGTTCGGGAGCCACAGGATTTCATCTCTGCTTTTTGCGGATGATGTTGTCTTGTTGGCCTCTTCGAGCCAGGACCTCCAACATGTCCTGGGGCGGTTTGCGGCCGAGTGTGAAGCAACTGGTATGAGAATCAGCACCTCCAAGTCCGAGGCCATGGTTCTCGACCGGAAAAAGGTGGCTTGCTCCCTCTGGGTTGGGGGAGAGTTCCTGCCTCAAGTGGAGGAGTTTAAGTATCTTGGGGTCTTGTTCACGAGTGAGGGAAAGATGGAGCGTGAGATTGACATGTGGATCGGTGCGGCGGCTGCAGTAATGCGGTCATTGTATCGGTCCGTCGTGGTGAAGAGAGAGCTGAGCCGAAAGGCGAAGCTCTCGATTTACCGGTCAATCTACGCTCCTACCCTCACCTATGGTCATGAACTTTGGGTCATGACCGAAAGAATAAGATCCCGGATACAAGCGGCCGAAATGAGTTTCCTCCGCAGGGTGGCGGGGCGCTCCCTTAGAGATAGGGTGAGGAGCTCTGCCACCCGGGAGGAGCTCGGAGTAGAGCCGCTGCTCCTCCACATCGAGAGGAGCCAGCTGAGGTGGCTCGGGCATCTTTTCCGGATGCCCCCAGGACGCCTTCCTCGGGAGGTGTTCCTGGCATGCCCCACCGGGAGGAGGCCCCGGGGAAGACCCAGGACACGCTGGAGTGACTATGTCGCCCAGCTGGCCTGGGAACGCCTCGGGGTCCTCCCGGAAGAGCTGGGGGAAGTGTCCGGGGAGAGGGAAGTCTGGGCATCCCTGCTCAGGCTGCTACCCCCGCGACCCGGCCCCGGATAAGCGGGAGAAAATGGATGGATGGATGGAAAGACACCCGCCACCCGAACAAGTCCAGTCCAAGGGAAGTTTGGAATGCACGAATCTTGATGAAAGGCATTCCATCGCTTACAGTGTGGAGCTCTGGAAAAGAATCCAGTCCGAGAAATACTGGACAGATGAAGATGAGGGATGAGGCCGCAGCACTGTCCTGGTGAGTTTATTTGTGTGCCTGTATGTGAGGATAGAGGGTTTGCTGTGCAGGATTCTTCACTTTGAAGGTCCCCCTCAGGCCACAGGGTGCCAAAGGGTGGTCCTACAGCTGCTTTACCTTATAACAAAGTACTTAGTTATCTTGTAAATAAAGACAGCTGCAGTGTAATTGGCAGGAACTGAATGTAAGACAGTCAGAATAAATTGTAATTTAACTCCACAGGGACGGCCTGTCACATGGTTGCCAACACTGACTGACATGTTAATAACATTTTTTCACCAGATTTTCACCACAGAGAAAAACAGCCCAATTTATTTTATATTTATTTATTTTGAATGTTGAAAAAGTTGGAAAATCTGATCCAGGTGAAAATCAGGTTATAGAAATATCCAACCTGCGGTGTAAAGTCTCAGGTGTCACAAGATAGATACATAAATAGATCAGCCTGTCCTTATCGGAAAAACGACCAACCATGATGTTTTCTTCAACCTAACCAGGTAGTTTTCTTACCTAAGCCCAACCAAAAGTGCAAGCATAAAACGGATGTCTGGCACAGCTGTCACTGATACACTGCAACTTTGATGGTCATTTATGCCATTGTGGGAGTCACTGGTAATTGACCTACTCAGTTGTTTAGGTATTAGGTAAGATGTGGTTGGATGGATGGTTGGATGGATGGATAGATGGATGAATGGATGGCTTCACTTTGGTTTAAACTGTCAATTTGCAGACACGCAAGCAGGTGTTGCTTCACTTTAAAGGGTTGCAAGTGAAAAAGGCCTGTAGTTTATTCATGGTTAGCACCAAGCAAACAAATTATACTTTTTTGCATTTCTGTTCTGGTCTGGTTCCATTTCACTCTGACTTTCTACAAGCAAACCAAGAAGGACTAGACACAAATTTATACAGAATGACAGGTAACTTGTTGATTGGTTTTGTCGAAAATAATCCTGCATCATTAAAACCCACAGGGGTAGATCAAAACCTGTGACTTTGAAAATCTCATAAAAAAAAATAAATGATAATAAGAATTATTAGCGTTTTTAGACCGCAAATCGACTGCATGTTACGTACAATAACTAACAGGTAGAGACAGGATGAAAAGGAGGCCAGTTGTAAAGTAATGGTTCATGGATTAGTTCTGTGGGATAGCCATCACACACACTTTTTAATGGACTTAATTAACTGAAAAAGTACACTGATACAACAAAGCAGTTTTAACAGCTTATGAACTATTAATCAGAGAAAATACCTGCACATACATGCCTATGTGTTTTATGCTGACCAGGAAATGTACATAAATATATTCATGGCTTATACAGATCAATTACAAGAATGCCTCCTGAACAGATTTCAGGGTCAGCAGATTGATTTACTAGTTATTTTGCTTCATGCTAAAATCACAAAGTCCTGTGTGTCCACTTGCTTTCACACCAGAAATAAACTGCACCAGTGTTGGCTTGGAAGCAGGCCGAGAGCACCCTTTCTTGGCGATCTCTGCTAGATTGGTTTGTCCCACATCTCTGTGTGATTGCTGTGTTAACATATGCACAGGTGATCCAATCTTCCAGTTGTGACATTTCTGTTTCATAATCAGCACCATAAATTTTTTGACCCATTTTGCTTTTTACTTTGGTTAGTAAGATTATTCTCTGAGTGTGCTTGTTGCGAGATGAAAACATTCAATGTGACAAAGATTTGGCAACAAAAGAAGAAAAGAACTCATCATCATTCGAAGGAACTGCCACAATGACATTGCCCTTGAGAGACAGAAGTGATTACTGCATGTGGCCTCCGCATCATCAGCAGGCATTTGCTGACAATAGCAGGAACAAAGACCTTGCAGAAGGCAGGACCAGTCTTTGACTCTACTGTTCAATTACCACATGGCACTGGTCCAATCCCGCAGGGGCCATCCGCAAAGACACGGCTCTGTTTACAATGCAGGGATATGTAGCAAAGAAGGATGTTGTGCAGTAGATGTGGGAAGCAATTATGACCAATAGCTTGTGTGTGATTACATTGTGATGTTTTGTCAAAGTGCAGAAAAGTGTAGGAGTGTATAATATTGCTCCATTTGGCAGAATCGCACGAGTCCATTCAACCAGTCCAACCTTCCACACAACAAAGACATGCCTTTCAACAGAGAGGAGAGCAGGGGCCCACAAAGGCTGACACTGAGACACTAAACTGGATAATGGATAAAATGCTGCATTAGATGTGGTACCCTTCTGAGTTGTCACTATGGCTTTACAGCATGGGTGTGACCCAATACATTATAAATATTGACAGAAGATAAAAACAGTAAAATAATCCCACTGACAGGGTGGTCTGGTTAGAGAAACTGCATTTCGAAAGTTTTAAAGATACTGAGCCTCTCAACACTGCTAATTTAATGCAGTGATGAACATTTAGGATACTTCACCACTTTAAAAGTGTTTAACTAGGGCAGTCTGCCTCACTACATTCTCTCTCTGTTAATTGACTGTGCAAGACACCCTTTATCCTGACCGCACTGGTCTGGTTAAGAAAATATTAATTGTATTACAAAGTGATATAAAACATTCATCAACAATCCCCAGTTGAACTTGTGTCTTCGCCGAAGAAGGCTGCCGAGCGGCAGTTCATAATGCATACTGATGGATTGGGGTTCTTTTGTCTTTGAACTCTTCTAGAAAATCTGACTGAGCATACTAATACATCTCATTAACATATTTGGTTAGAGGGGACCACATAAAAACATAGGGAGGCATTAGCCATTAGAGCTGTTTAAGTCTAGAAGATTTAGTGCTGTTATAATTATATAAGAGCAGCTATTACCTTCCGGTTTAAAAATGGAGGGCCGACAGTTTTTGACACCTTGTGTCTATAAATAAATCCAGATGAACTGATGACTAAGAGATCACTAACTCCTCGTACTATCACTTTCATACGTGGTTTAAACTCTTAGGCAGATGTACAAGTGTGAGTTGACTCTGGGCACGTGTAATGAATTAAAACTGGAGAGTAAAGGTATTTAAACTAGTTTAAAATGGGTTATAAAAGGATGAGATCCAAATCAGGAGGTTGTCGTGAACAGTGTGTAATGAGACTGTGTGAAACAGCAGCACTGTACACTGTATTTCACTCCTCATACAGTGCACTCAGCATTCTGAACCTGTGGGTGATTTAACAGCACACTGCAAAGCACAGCTGCAGGGGAAAGTGCAGTCAGTCACCAACACAAAACAAGAAAGGTATACATTTAGCTTTTTGGACCAGTAGTTGTGTATATTGGGGGTAAAGTGCTTCACCATTTAAGTATATCACAAGTCAGTCAAGAAGGAGGAGGAATTATTCCATGCTTTAGCCTTGCATATAAACTGGCGACATATGTTGGGGTCGATACCTGTTTCTGGTTGGCTGACAGGTGTCTGCTCCAATCAGAAACTTCAAAGACCTCCCGTCAACAGTTGGGAACAGTAAATCACTGTGTAAGAAATAATGCACTGTAGGTATCCATAGAAACAGCACTGGCTATAGTTGCTAGTGTGTTCAGACTGAATGCAAACCACTTTTCACGTAAACCACCTCTACAAACGATAGCTCAAATTTGCGCAAGCTGCTTGGGAAGACCTTGAAAAAGGTTATCTCACTGGGAGCTCTACTTCTTTTCCTCGTCTTCCTTTCTGATATTTATACATTCATGAATTCACAAAGCTTCAGAATGAGACATATTTTTTTCAGTACATGTCGAAATGCATCTTTGCACTTGTGTTTGCTGTCTTGAGCAAATTTTTATGAACCAGAAGTTGGTTAAACTAACATATCCACAGGTTATGGGTTAAACTTCTTTAAATGGTGGATATTTTTATAACCAGGGCTGTGATATAAGGTCAATAATGATCCCTAAAGGGCCCCAATATGGTACATATTTTTTTTTAAATTGCATTGTGGGTAATGTAGGCTAGGTTTTTAAAAGCAGTCCTCTGGTCTAGCATTGCACTCAGCAGAACCAGTGATATCACCTTGTTTATTCCACACATTTGTCTTCCTCTTCAAAACCCTGTGCCTACATTACCCACAATGCAACAACAAGTGTGTGACATCTCTGGGGGCAATTCAGTAGATTACATGCAGCTTCCTCTGGAGCTACAAAAGGCTTTATACTACTTCTTATTATTTGCAGTACTCCCTGAGACCTGTAAACACACTTAAACTGGCTACAAGGAACTTTCAGATTTCTAGCGGCCCCTTTTGACAAAAACGTTGTCAAGATTTGTTTTGGAGGCGAGGGTCAGAGAGACCGCAGGATAGATCACGATATGTTTCTTATCTTGTAGCATGTTGTAACAGAAAGAAATCATAATTTCTCACCAGAAAGCATCCCTGTTTACCATTTTGAGAATATCAAATGTTGATATGAATCTGAAAAGACTTTTTGATGCACTGCACATCCTTCAGTCTAAATGTAGCTCTCATTTTTGCATTGCATTTTTGCTTTGCAAGAGAAAGATTATTAGAAACATTCACGTAATTTTTGTTTGGTTTTTGATCTCCTTTTACTCATCCCAATGACTGAGATACCAGAAAAGAGTAATAGATGATGTGTATTAGAGTATAAATTCCTATGGTTGAAAGGAGTCAGATAGTGCACCAGTAAGCCAGGCTGTGCAGCCATTGCAACAGAGCCTGGGCAGTGTCTGATAACACAAACAGAGCAGAAGGTACAGTCAATCAATCAATCAGACTTTATTTATATAGCACTTTTTATACAAATAAAAATGCAGCACAAAGTGCTTTACATGATAAAAACAAATAAAATAAAACAGTGAAACACAAGACCAAATACAGACAGACAGACAGACATATGCACACACACGCACACACACACACACACACACAAACACACACACACACACATATAAACATACACACCACACATAGTGGGAGGAAGGTAACTGAAGCGCTATCTTACTGTTGACGTGTTGCAGTGAGGAAACACCAGAAACTGGATAAAACCAAATAAATCAAAGGAGCTAAAAATAAGTAAAATGAATAAATAAATAAAAGATAAGAAATTGATAAATACTTTTCATTAAAAATAATAACAGTGATAAGTCGACATAAAGGTTAAAAGATGTTAATAAAACAAAAATCAATTCAAATCCAAATTAAAATTTGCCTTGTTACAAGGAATACAATTCTAAAATAAATACGCTAAATACACAGATAAAAAATTAAAACATATCAATAAAAGAATAGAATATAATAATAAAAAACTATAAGCTCTCTGTCCAACACAGACTGCAGCACCTTGTGTAGCTCCACAAAGGCAGACGACGAAATCTCTGCTCCTCTCTGAAGACCCACCTAACTCAGGTCGACATGGACACCACAGCAGCCAGAGGGCCTTAACTACAGCAGCTGGCATGAGCTGGAGTGCAGCCATTATGCCTCAGGGGGAACCCCCACCCTCCACTAAGGGAGAGCAGCCTCAGTGAGGATTGCGGGGACATTAATAAGTGTCAAGATGGGGAGCTGATCCGAGCACAGCAGTAAATGGAGTGACAGGAAAGTGATTCATGCCAACATGTGATGATGTGCCTGGCAAAGTGTCTCTTTCTGTGCAAGGGATATAAAGACTGGTGTCAAAGTCTTTCATGTCACTTTCTTTGATCATAGTGACAATATGTGTTTGAAATGGACGAACTCTGTCTTTCATGACATGCAAGTTTTCCAATTTGTGTTCTGAACCTGGAAAAAATAAAAATGTTGATTGCAACTGGCTTAATTGTAAGCTAGATGTATTTAATGTCAACTGAATATATAAACATTGCTGTGAGTCTAATATACTGCTGAGCACCAGTCCGACCATAAGTCTGTATTTATAACATTCTGCTACGAAATACACCAGGAGAGACTGCACAGTCAAGGCTTTGTCTTCTCCTGGATGTGCATTAGAGTAATTAAAAAAACTCAAGGACTGCGCTCACCAGACAGATTATTTCCTGAGTCAGGGAGCGTCCTTCAATCCTAACAATGGGATTCTCCGGGATATTGAGAGAAACCTATTTCTTGTCTAATAAATAATCTTAAATAAGAGCGTCTTTCATGGGCAATATCTGCACATCAGCAGTTAGAGGAAGAAATATCTGCAGCTATATTTCTGGCTGTTTGGCTTTCAGTAGTGATATTAAGTGAGAGCAACAGTCAAATTAGTTTCAGTTTCTGGGTGTTCAGAAATATAAGGATGGTGTAATTTTGCACTCAAGTCAAAACGACAGTTAAAGCCAAAACCAAGTCATAATACAGTAGAGCTATGAAGAAGTAAATGTTAATGAGGAGATCCTAATTTAGAAAATGACAGAATATTTTTCAGCCGATTGTAAATTAAAGGTCTAGTTATATGGTTGTTGGCTTGGTTTTTGAAAATGAATGTGAGGTGTGAAATGCAGATCATGTAGTTTCCAAAATGAATAATGTCAGGATAATGTTTCTCTAGTATTCAAAGATTAAGTGTTCACCACATGAAAACATTAGTAAATGGTGTGTATTTAGATGGGAGTTCAGTTCAGGCAACCCAAAGTGTTTAAGTTAATTCATCTTTAGGGGACTGAACATGTACAGTACAAGTTCCCAATAAATAGAGAATAAAGAATATAAAGAAAGAATTAGCTCCAGCATGAAACTGTTCACAACATTCAGAGTAACAGGGTCATTGAAAGAGACATTGAGTAAGGGATAATGCCCGACGAGGTGTCCATAATCAGGAATTAATGGACGACGCGGGGGCCATTAATTCCTGATTATGGACACCTCGAAGGGCATTATCCCGCTTATACCATGGTCACTTGCCAAAGAAAATAAATTAAGACCATTAATTTATATTTTCATGCGTTTTACAATCAAAATATAAAGTTTTTCACAGGCAATAGCTTAGTTTCCGTGGTAACGCCTGAGGGTTTGACTAATACCTGGAACAACCATTACCCTCCCGTAAGGTTCTTATGCAACGAAAACGTTGTTCACTCCTCCAGTAAATAGGACGGACCTTAGATACGACTTGGCAACGGGAGATATTCTAGTCCGCTCAGCCAGAAAGCTAACGCTATGCTAGTGAGATTCAAAGTCGATAACATTGCGTACGGTTGACAAACAGTAAATGTAATTTGACAGTATGTTTAACAACAAGACTAGCTAGCTAACCAGTCATGTCATTGTCTCCAAATCAATATCAAGATTTTCACGAACAAATGATCGGCCGTGTGTAACGTTACTGTGGCCGCAGCCTGAAGCAGAGAGTTGAACAGCGAACGGGATGTGAGATTACTCGCTTATGTGATCAAAAAAAAGTATCAGTAAGTTTAGAGGGGAAGCGTACTTTCTGCAGCTTGTGTGTTACAGTCTCCACCCTGTGGTGTTCAGAGGATAAGGCACTGAAGGACTGACGGACTGCACTCAGTGTTGGAAATAAATTGTAAACAGAGGCTGTGTCCGAAATCACCCCCTCATTCCCTACTCCCTGGCCTCTGAACGCTTTGACTGTGTTCCCGTCGCTATGGTTACGCCAGCTAGCGCATTAATTTAGAAGGTGAACAGACAATTTGACTGGAACTACTTAGTAGGTGTCCATATACCAGGGATTAATATGCACCCTGCAGCCAATCAGAATTGAGTATTCCCCCAGACCATGGTATAATGTTGAGTTATTCAAATGTAGTTTTATGGTGCATTGAGCGCCACAAGCTGAGTGTCATCTATTATGTTACAGAGAAGGCATACATCTCCATGGCTGATATCGCCAAAACTTGGCACACCAAAAGGGATAAATAGCGCTACAGGTAAGGGGAAAGATTTGTATTTTGGTTTGGTGATGACTGTCCCTTTCTTATTTCCAGTTGTATCTCTGCCAATAGAGTTGAAAATTAGGAGGAAGGCAGCAATTCCAAGAGTTTCTGTAGCTGTACATTTTTACATTTTAATTCTCTAAAGTCCTGAATGTCTCTGTTTTTGGTATTGCAAGTAACTCATAAGCGAATACATTCAGCTGTATTTCTTGCTAATGTATGGCATGAAGGCCAGAGTTTTTAATAAGGGCTGTATCAAAACTGTATAAAAATGTTACATCAGCATAGAGTTTGTTGGGTTCATCTTATTTTAATTGAGAATTTTAAAAAAATATAATTGCTGACTGTATTATCAGGCTTCTACACACATACTGTAGTAATGCTTCATTTGATGGTAGTGGCACACAATGTAATTTCAAAGTCTGGCTTAACACGATCTTCTTTGGGAGTTATACTTTTTTCCTTCAGTTTTTGTGTTTGCAAACTTCTGCATTTAACTTTTTTTTTAAGAACCAGATATTTTTTTGATACAGTTGCTCATTTTTTGTCGTGAAGATTTAACTGGGAGAATTTCATATTCATTAAAGCCTGGGAAGTGCTTGGCTTTTGCTTCTAGACCCAAGTAAGCTTCATACAACCCCTATTAATCTGTGACTGTATTATCTTTGCAGATAAGAAAAAGAACCTCTCCTACTTTGCATGCATGGAGAATACATCGAATGATTTGTATTTTAAGACGTTGTGCTCGTTTCAGTACCTTTCATTAGACCGGGCAGGCCAGAACTCTTCATATTGCTGAGTTGTGATCAGTTCACATCAAACACTCATACAGCAGCGGGCTTTATTCACTATTCCACTGCCCTTGAAAATTCTATTATTAAAATCCATTTGGTGGACTGAAATTACTTATTCCCCGGAGCCTTTGAACCTCTGCAGAGCTGGTCAGACCAGCAGACATGTGGCAATTCCCCACTCAGACATAATGACAGGTGCATGGTGCAAAGTGACAGGTCGACACCTCACCTCCCCGTAGAGAGGTCACAAGGAAGGTGGTGACACTTCAGGCGTCATCAGATGCTGGTTGTGGACGGACACGCAATCAATACGGCTTGACAAACGATGGAAGTGTCAGGGCCACCTGACAGGCTTCTAGATAAAAGTAATTTCTTAAAAATGTATGATGGCTTGTTTCATTAAGGCCTCGACACTATCCATTGAATATAAAAATACAGCTTCTAATTACACATATTGGATCTGTTACAACTGTTTCCTTTAGGATTAGGCTTTAAGGCACTGTGGTTTTAAGAGTCTGGGAGCTCCATGGCTAAAATTACTGCCGTTAAATTTACAGGGTCAGCGTCCAGTGTCACACTACGGTGAGGGTTGTCTTGTTCTGGGTTTTTTGTCTCGTGACTTCCTGTTTTATGTTGAAAAGTAACTCTCCTCTCGTTTCAGGTCGCTTGCCTTTCCTCATGTGTCACCGGTCTGATTGTCTTCCCTGATTCCTGATCGTGTCCACCTGTTCCCCATTACCCTCATGTGTTTTATAGTCTGTGTCTTCCTTTGTCTTGTGCTAGAGCAGGGGTCTCCAACACGTCGCTCGCAGTGTCTAAGGTTAAAATGAATAATGGGCATACATACGTAAATGTGAAAACTTGATTGGTCACACCATAGATATCTATAAGAAAGGCTAGATGGCTCGAGGCGGAGTCACCAGCGTCCCTATACGGCGGCCATCTTACCACAGGCAGCTCGCCCACTCATAACATCAGAGTCTATAGTGCATGTAGCATTTAAATAACCATAGATTGCTTAATTTTAAACCGATTTTCAAACGGTTTGGTTTGTTATAAACCTCAGAGTTGTAGTTATGTTCCTGGCATACTCAAAAATAATTTTAACATTTTAACTCAAAATTATTTTTGAGTATGCAGGAACATAACTACAACTCTGAGGTTTATAACAAACCAAACCGTTTGAAAATCGGTTTAAAATTAAGCAATCTATGGTTATTTAAATGCTACATGCACTATAGACTGATGTTATGAGTGGGCGAGCTGCCTGTGGTAAGATGGCCGCCATGCGAGGACGTCGGTCTCCATTAGCTAACAGTGTGCGTGAGCCATCTAGTGTTTATATATATATATCTATGGGTCACACGGCCAACTGCCACCTTATATCCAATTAAATTCACAGGTGTCCCTCCCCCTTCTGACACAGAGTGATTAGGCTATTTGCCAATTACTTGTCAATCAAACAGTTGCGCTGCTGAGCTTGATGTGTCAGTGGTGAAGAAAACGAAGAAAAATAAAGCGAGAAGGCCAGCAGTCATGTCCGCGGGAGCAGCTCATTCCAGTAAAAGGCAAAAAACTAGGCCTACATATAATTTCCACGAAGAATGGGAGACAGAGTTTTGTTTTAGCAACGTCAACGACAAGTGTGTGTCTGATCTGCAGCGCCGGCGTGTCGGTCGGTAAAAAGTGCAATGTGGAACGCCATTTCACCTAAGTCCACAGCAACTTTTCAAGGGACTTTCCAGCAGGTAGCAGTCTACGAAAAGAAAGGATAAAAGAACTGAAAACAACGCTTCAAAGACAACAGGATTTGTTCACCAAACCGACGAAGAAGGTCAATGCAGCAACGGAGGCCTCGTTTAAAGTGGCACACATCTTAACGAAGCACAAAAAGCCGTTCACCGATGGCGGCATCGTGAAAGAGGCAATGACTGCAGTGGCTGAAACGCTATTCAAGGACCATAAAAGTAAGACTGAAATTTTGTCTGCAGTTGCCGATGTACAGCTTGGCGCTAATACTGTGGCAAGTCGAGTGTCTGCGCTGTCTGCAGATGCTGCAAACCAGCTGGAGTCGAACATGAACAGGTGCAAATGGTTTTCAATTCAGTGTGATGAGTCTGTCGACTCCAGTGATACAGCCCAGCTAGCTGTTTTCATTCGCATGGTGTTTGATGACTTTTCGACCAAAGAAGAGTTTTTGACCTTACTTCCACTGAAAACTACTACCAGAGGAGTGGATATTTACAACGCAGTGAAGGACTACTTTGTAAAAAAAAACCCATCCCCGTTGAAAAGCTTGTGTCTGTAACAACTGACGGTGCACCTGCAATGACAGGTCGTCACTCGGGATTTATTGCGCACTGCAAAGCGGATCTGGACTTTCCGAAGTTTCTGAACTATCATTGCGTCATACATCAACAGGCTATATGCGCAAAAGTTATGGGATTTGACCATGTCATGGCGCCTGTTATTAAGATCATCAGTTCCATTTGGGCAAAGGCAAAACAACACCGGAGCTTCAAGCTGTTCCTGGAGGAATGGTCAGCGGCGTATGGTGATCTCCTCCTCCACACTGACATCCGATGGCTAAGTCGAGGTAAGATACTACAGCGCTTTCTTTCCTTGCTGGATGAAATCAAGGCTTTCATTGAAACGAGGGAGGAGGACACCACTCTGCTATCTGATCCAGAGTGGCTGCTGGATCTTGCATTCCTGACTGATGTAACTGAGAGAATTAACCACCTGAACCTACAGTTACAAGGCAAAGATAAAAACATATCTGATATGATCAGCGCTGTCAAGGCATTCAGTGCAAAGCTGTCATTGTACATTCAGCAAGTGAAAAACAAAAAGTTTCAGCACTTCCCCTCTGTCTCCAAGATGTTGGAAAGTCACACCGGTGCAGCCAGTGTTTTAAATGTTTCCAAGTACTGTGACCTCTTGTCAAGGCTGGGACAGGAGTTTGCCGACAGATTCAGTGACTTTGAGAGACTTGAGCCCTGTGTGACATTTATGGCCAACCCTTTCATGGATGTGAACACAAGTGAGCTTTCAGGACAGATGGCTGAACTTTTCTGTATTGATCCTGTTGAAATGGAAATTGAGGTTGTAACCCTTCAAAATAATGTGCAGCTTAAGTCTCAGCAGCATTCACAACATTTTTGGAGTTTATTAGACCCAGACAACTACAAAAACCTTCACCAAGCAGCTTTGAAAATGTCTGCTTTGTTTTGGTCTACATACCTCTGCGAGTCAGCCTTTTCCGATATGAATATAATGAAATCAAAGTTCAGAACAAGACTGACTGATGACCATTTGAATGACTCCATAAGAGTGAACCTAAGTGGCTATACTCCAGCATACACCTCTCTTGTTGGCTCCATGCAGTGCCAATCATCTCACTAACTAAAAAAGACTGTGCATCACACCACTATGCATGTGAATACTCTTGTGAAGTGATACAGTGACATGGGCAGATATAACAAAATGATGTCTGAATATATGCACATGCAGATGATTTATTGTTTGTGATGTTTTGATACAAAATGTGAGCTGATATTGAGCAGCTTATTGACTTTGTTTGGGTTAAAATACAGAAATCAAAGTTCAGATCAAGACTGACTGATAACCAATTGAATGACTCCATAAGAGTGAACCTCTCTTGTTGGCTCCATGAAGTGCAAATCATCTCATTAACTAAAAAAGACTGTGCATCACACCACTATGCATGTGAATACTCTTGTGAAGTGATACAGTGACATGGGCAGATATTACAAAATGATGTCTGAATATATGCACATGCAGATGATTTATTGTTTGTGATGTTTTGATACAAAATGTGAACTGATATTTTGTAAATATTAAGTTAAAACAAGCTTGTTGAGTTTATTTGGATTAAAATACAGTATCATCTCATTAACTAAAAAAGACTGTGCATCACACATACCACTATGCATGTGAATACTCTTGTGAAGTGTGATACAGTGACATGGGCATATAACAAAATGATGTCTGAATAGTTAAAAATATGCACAGATGATTTACTGTTTGTGATATTTTGATACAAAATGTGAGCTGTGGATAATATTTTGTAAATGTTCAGTTAAAACAAGATTATTGAGCTTGTTTGGGTTAAAATACAAGTTTAAAATGAATAAATAAATGTTACAAAACATGAGTAGCTCGCATCCATTTTGATTTTGTAAAAGTAGCTCTCAGAGGGAAAAAGGTTGGAGACCCCTGTGCTAGAGTGTTTCGTTCTGTCGTGCACCCCAGTCAGTCGCCACAGTCCTTGATCCAAGTCTGTTGTCTATGTTTGTATTCTGTATTCTTTTGCCTCTTTGAGAGTGATTTTTTGTTTGTAAATTAAATAGCTCAGTTTTAAAGCTCAGTTTAAGTTCATCGCCTTTTGCATACCTCCGTTGGAGTGATTTTTTTTTTATATATATAATTTTCATAGCTCAGTCTATTAGTGCAGTTTAAGTTTATAGCCTTATTGCCTGCCTCCGTTGGAGAGTTTTTTGTTAAATTTTCATAGCCTAGATTCATAGAGTAGTCAGTTTGTAGCCGTTTTGCTTTTGCCTCCTGAGGAGGTGATTTTCTGTTTTGTCTTGAGTTTTATTTTTCCCTCCGTGTTTGGAGTGTGTTGCTTTCAGTTTGTTTTTCTCTAGATTATATATGTAATTTTCAAAGCCTGTTTTCTTTGTCAAAGAGGTTTAAGAATTGAAGCGAGAAATAAAGCCTGCCTTAACTGTCTTTACTCTGCATCTGAGTCCTCATTGAAAGTCCAGGTCTGACATTAAGGGTAATTACTAGGGCCGGGACTTTAAAGCGTTAATTAGGATTAATTCATTACAAACGCATTAACGCGTTGTAATGAATTAACGCATTTTAATCGCACTTATTTTTTCACAGCGGAATCTTTCTCACTGGACGAGTTTCAGGCGGACCGATTATACTGGAGCACCAAGTAGCGTTCATGACTTCAAACAACAACAAACCACAGTGAACATGAACGAAGAAGCTGATGAGACCGCTTTGGTTGGCCCTGTGGAAATTTTGTTTTAAAAAACGAACGGATGTAGCGTCGATAAGAGCATGGTTGTGTGCAAGCTATGCAACAAGGAATTTGCATATCACCGCAGCACATCGAGCCTCAAGTATCACCTCAATGCAAAACATATAGCAGCTAGCGTGGACGTTAGCCCGACTCCGAATACAAGGAGCCACACCCACTTCAGCTACACTTAATGGCAAAAATTGCACTGGTCTGTTGGACTTGGTTGAGCAAAAATAAACAATATTTTGTTGCTTAAGCTTATGTATTCAGTCATTATTCAATGGTATACTAAAAATCCATGTGAAAAAAATTACTTCTCACTGTTCTCAGGTCAAATATTTATATGCGATTAAAATGCGATTAAAATGCGATTAATCGCGATTAATTAATAGCAAAGCCTCTAATTAATTAGATTTAAAAAATTAATCGAATCCCGGCCCTAGTAATTACTTATCATGTAGTGGCCATCACTCAAAGTATCCACAATGCAGTCCAATAAGTTCTATTTGCTCAGGCTTCCACTTCAAGGCAACATCTGACGCATCACTGATTTATTTTGATATATTTAAAAAGTAATTAGGCACCTTATATTGTTCTTTAATATAAGTATCCTGGGAAAAACATGGGATATAAAATAATGTAACCTGCTAGCTTTGTCTTAATAGCTGTATTAAGACATTCAGGGCTGGTTAGGAGGAAGAAAAGCTAAACTTAACGCTAGAAAAGCTGTGTTTTAATGACCTCTGACACCACTGGAGGTCAGCAAAAACAAGATGTGTAGTGGCTGTCAAGTACCGTATCCCTAAGGGTCAAAACACAGCAATATTTCAGAAAACATGAGTGATGATCATTGTGTTTTCTGAAATGTTTTTTGACTCTCAGATCCACTGTAGCTGAGTTACTTTTGAAGTTTAAATTTTAACCATTGCTGTTTTTAGCTCTTGCAGAACAAAACAAAGCACTTAGCTTGAAACCTTCTATTAAGTGGAGCGAAATGGTGCCATCCAAATGATTGGGTTGTGATAAGTTCCATATAAGTTTTGCAATCAAGTGGGACTTGCAACTCGTAAATTGTTTGTCGATTGTTGTTTCCAACTTGTCCATTGTGAGGAATTACCCAGAAGGCTTTCAGGTAAATATGTATTGCAAACCACAGATCTATTGAAATTTTACTTCTCTTCATATTGCACATTTACTGTGCTTGTGCTGGTTTGGTTAGGTTTAGGCACAAAATCACTTGATTAAGGTTTGGAAAACATCATGTTTTGCCCCTTAAAATACCTAGTACTGTTGCCACAAACTTGGCTGGAAAATGTCTTGATTTGAGATATACTGTAGAAATGCTATTATGACACAGATAGCACATACATTTGCATTTACCTGTAGTGTACGGAAACGTGGAAGAAAAAAAATATTATGATGACTGAGGGTGCTGTTGCATTATCACATACATACATTTTCACATTATTAATCATTGTCAGGTGGATACAACCAAAAGAAATGAAGCCTGATTCAACCCGCAGCCAGTAAACAAGTTAATCAGCCAGTTTCTTTTAGCAACAATGGCATTAATTAACTAAAACAAACCCAAGCTTCAAACAAAAGGAGACCCCAAAAGACATCACACTACTGGATTCAGCAACTGATGGAAAATCGCTGTTTCTCTGATGTCTGAAATTTGTGTTTCAGTCATTTCCAAAAAGAAAAACTTAGGTCTTTGTTAAGCCCTTATCGTCATTATCAAGTGCTTGCATTCTGCATGATTATCCTAAAATTACATACGCACCTGTAGTTAGTGGTTGATTGATACAGAGTATTTAGACACCTACAGTCCCTGACAAAAGTCTTGTCGCTTATCCAAGTTGTAGAAACAACAAATAATAACTTGACTTGTAGTTGATCAGTTGGAATCAGAAATGGCTTATATGAAAGGCAAATGCCTCTAGATTATGCTTATTATACCAAAATAAAGTTGTGTATCATTCATTGAGTTTTATCATTTAATTAGGACAGAAAGGTCAGATTTTGCTTGGACAAAAGTCTTGTCGTGTCTTTAAACGAGTCAACCAATCACAGATTAGAGCTCCACCTGTGACAAATACTGTAACCAACACATTCCCAGGTGTGTATAAAAAGAACCCCAGCACACCAGACCTTCATATGAAGTGCAACCTGACCTCTGACAACATGCCAAAGGTTCAACCGCAGACCAAAGTGCTGATCATCAAGAGCCTGAAGACCAAGTCTGCTGCTCAGGTGGCAGACATCTTTAATGTATCCAAACATCAAGTGGAGAGGATAAAAGAAAGATTTGAAGAAACTGGTGACGTTCATGACAAGCCAAGGTCAGGCAGACCCCGCAAGACAACTGTTCGAGAAGACGGTTTGTTGCTTCGGCAGTCCAGGGCCAGCCCTTTTTCAACTGCAGCAGAGCTACATGGGAACTGGTCACCAGAAACCCCTGTATCTACAAGAACAGTTTGTCGAATTCTCTCACGCAGTGGTCTCCATGGCCGAATTACTGCTCACAAACCAGCATTAAACAGAAGACAACAAAAGAATTGTGTTGCATTTGTCAAGGCCCACAGTTTGTGGAAAGGATGGACAGTGGAAAAGTGGCAGAAGGTTGATTTTTCTGATGAATCATCCATTGAACTGCATCCCAATCGCCGCAAATACTGCAAAAGACCTGGAACCCGCATGGACCCAAGATTCACCCAGAAAACAGTCAAGTTTGGTGGAGGAAAAATCATGGTTTGGGGTTACATCCAGTATGGGGGTGTGCAAGAGATCTGCAGAGTGGATGGCAACATCAACAGTCTGAAGTATCAAGAGATTCTTGCTACCAATTACATTCCAAACCAAAAGAGAGGGCAAATTCTTCAACAGGATGGCGCTCCTTCTCATACTTCAGCCTCCACATCAGTTCCCAAAAGCGAAGAAGGTCAAGGTGGTCCAGGATTGGCCAGCCCAGTCACCAGACATGAACATTATTGAGCATGTCTGCAGTAAGATGAAGGAGGAGGCTTGGAAGATGAAACCAAAGAATCTTGATGAACTCTGGGAGTCCTGCAAGACTACTTTCTTTGCCATTCCAGATGACTTCATCCATAACTTATTTGAGTCATTGCCGAGACGTATGGATGCAGTCCTCCAAGCTCATGGGAGTCATACACGATATTAATTATTTTTCCCAAGGCACCATGACTTTATGTTCAGATGTTATTGTTGCATGTTTGTGTATTCAAAATAAAATATAATTTCTACCATACATTATTTTTGTATGCGACAAGACTTTTGTCCAAGCAAAATCTGACCTTTCTGTCCTAATTAAATGATAAAACTCAATGAATGATACACAACTTTATTTTGGTATAATAAGCATAATCTAGAGGTCTTTGCCTTTCATCTAAACCATTTCTGATTCCAATTGATCAACTACAAGTCAAGTTATTATTTGTTGTTTCTACAACTTGGATAAGCGACAAGACTTTTGTCAGGGACTGTAGATCTAGATTTCTATTGAGCCAACAGCAGCCAAATTACTTCAAATCTTAATTTTCTCATTGATTCATATGTACATTTTACTGTTATGCATGGCACTGTTCAGGGTTCTACTGGCCTTCATACTCAGAGTGTAAACCTGAACCTCCAGCGCTGTATCTAAACTGTATTATGTTGCTCACATCACCACATACAATATGGTTCCTCAGTAAACAGGTCAAAATGGGAAAAAAATATTTCACTGCTCTCTGATGGCACCAATTTGATTCCAGGAAGCACTCTTGCTACCAACCTCCAAGTGTTAGACATTAGTCAGAGAGAAAATGGCAGAGGAAGCAAAGAGTCATGATATTGGCTGATATTTCACTCAGATGCTGTGTCTCAATTCAGGGTCTTCCTCCTTTGGAGGCCGCATTCGAAGGCACCTTCAAATGCAGCCCACAAATGCGAATTGAGACACAGCCAGAGACTCTCACACTTGGTGAAAATGGTCGTGTAAGATTGACATCCCCTCACATACACAACCACATTAGCCTAAACGTCAAACTCCAAGTTTAACTTCAACTTTATGTAAGCTGACAGGGTGTCAATATTGACAGCATAGTGTGTTACAATATCACTATAGAGGATTAGGGATTTTTTGTGCAGGAGAGTCGGAGATGTCACTGCAGCGATCATGAATCTAACATGGGCATCTTTCCATGTGCAGCTGGCCTGTAAAGAGCCACGAACACTGAAGATTAATGCACAGTCTGACACGCTGAAATTAATCAAGGGCAGCAGTGGAGTGACCTGGATATCTGTTTCTCATCATACACTGTATTCTTGCCATAACCGTTTCAAAAGATGGAAAGTATTTGGTGACCTCACCCTGTCAGGCAGGGAAAGAATGCAAAATTGAGATTTGTTTTCGTTTTTCACTGCCCTTTTTTTTTTAATCATTTATAGCTTTTTACCAATAGAATGAAAGTACATTTACTCAAGTACTGTACTTAAGGACAATTTTCAGGAACTCCAACTGAGATGAAGACAATCATCGTCAAACAATGTAATGTAGGTAGGCTTGATTCATCATGTGACTGATGTGGTCACCCATGCCACATCCAATCTGATGTTGGTCCTCTTGTAGTGAATTGGATCCAAGCACCAGTTTCCTCCACCAGAGACCACTTGTTGGCTGCTGACTTAGTATGTGGTCTGCTTAGCGAAATGCTGTTCATGTGTGGTGGCTGATAATCATGGATTGTAATGGAATGATTCCAGTGAGCTATTTTGGACTTGACTTGCCAGAGGGGGGAAAAAAATGGTGATTGTAGGAAAAAACATGTATAATGCATGTATGAAATACAATATACAGTCGCATGAAAAAGTTTGGGCACCC
This sequence comes from Lagodon rhomboides, assembly GCA_039737535.1. Taxonomy (NCBI): domain Eukaryota; kingdom Metazoa; phylum Chordata; class Actinopteri; order Spariformes; family Sparidae; genus Lagodon; species Lagodon rhomboides. The sequence goes on from CM077794.1 coordinate 31,304,154, forward strand.
CTGACAATTTCCATTATTTTCATTTATAAATCATTGGGTGTTTGGATCAGCATATTCATTTGGATCTATCAAATGACTGATGGACAGTAATATTTCAGTAGTGAAATTAGGTTTACTGGATTAACAGAAAATGTGCAATATGCATCAAAACAAAATTAGACAGGTGCATAAATTTGGGCACCCCAAAATTGATGGTTGCCGAGCATGGACAGCCCACGTCAAATCATCCCAAAGATTTTCAATGACATTCAGGTCTGGGGACTGGGATGGCCATTCCAGAACATTGTACTTGTTCCGCTGCATGAATGCCTGAGTAGATTTTGAGCAGTGTTTTGGGTTGTTGTCTTGTTGAAATATCCAGCCCCGGTGTAACTTCAACTTTGTGACTGAGGCTAGCTTTACACGACAACAATCTGAACACAATCTGCAAAAGTGGCGTTGCGTTCCCACTTTTTATTTCGCGTTTAGATGAGCGTCTTTGGGTGGAAATCTGCATGCACACGGTGACGCAAAAGTGTGTGAAATTTGATGTAGTGTGCATGCCAGGTGGCTAGGTGGTACTGTGAAGCACTGCCATACAACAACACCAAGAGCGCGCACATGCGTTGAAACTTCCTTCTACTTCTCTCCGTAGTAGCGCGAAATAGCCCACCGTCAATTAATTCGCCTTCTCTGTTCTGATATATCAGTAATTACTCGGCTTGTTTGCTGAAAGGACTCCTGAATAGCTATCAAAGCAGCTAAGGCCACTTGAATGTCTGACTGATGGAAATAATCCGACATGTTTGTTATTGTTTGATTGTACTGCACGTGGATATGACGTCAACGCGTATGCGAGGATATAGCCAGCGTGAGCAGCTCAGAGCACACTTTTGCGTTTTCAACCCTTTAGACAGGAACGCGACGGTGGAGCGTCTTTAAGATTTCCACTCTGGAGGGTGGGTTCATTTTTTTGCGTTTTTAAGCCCCAAAAACACTGTCGCCGTCTAAACGAAAGGCACATCTGATAAAATATTTTGTCGGTTTCACCTGGGAGCGTTGTCGTGTAAAGCCAGCCTGATTCTTGAACATTATTCTCAAGAATCTGCTGATATTGAGTGGAATCCATGCAACCCTCAACTTTAACAAGATTGCCAGTACCGGCACTGGCCACACAGCCCCACAGCATGATGGAACCTCCACCAAATTTTACAGCAAGTGTTTTTCTTGGAATGCTGTGTTCTTTCGCCACCATGCATAACGCCCCTTGTTATAACCAAATAACTCAATCTTTGTTTCATCAGTCCACAGCACCTTATTCCAAAATGAAGCTGGCTTATCCAAATGTGCTTTTGCATACCACAAGTGACTCTTTTTGTGGTGCGTGTACAGAAGAGGTTTCTTCCACATCACTCTCCTGTGCAGCTTCTCCTTGTGCAAAGTGCGTTGAATCGATGCACAGTGACACCATCTGCAGCAAGATGATGTTGTAGGTCTTTGGAGGTGGTCTGTGGGTTGTCTTTGACCATTCTCACCATCATTCACCTTTGCCTCTCCAATATTTTTCTTGGCCTGCCACTTCTGGCCCTAACAAGAACTGTGCCTGTGATCTTCCATTTCCTCACTATGTTCTTCACAGTGGAAACTGACAGCTGAAATCTCTGACATAGCTTTTTGTAGCCTTCCCCTACCATAATGTTGAACAACCTTTGTTTTCAGGTCATTTGAGAGTTGTTTTGAGGCCCCCATGTTGCCACTCTTCAGAGGAGAGTCAAAGAGAAGAACAACTTGCAATTGGCCACCTGAAATACCTTTTCTCATGATTGGATGCACCTTGGATGCTCTATGAAGTTCAAGGCTTAATGAGCTCACCAAACCAATTTTGTGTTCCAATTAATCAGTGCTAAGTAGTTACAGGTATTCAAATCAACAAAATGCCCACATTTTTGCACAGCCTATTTTTTACATCTGATTTAATTTCATACAACTTAATATTGCTAAACTAAAAATCTTTGTGTGGAAAATACCCCAGTACTCAGCTTTTATTAGAAGATGAATGGCATGCCACTGTGATCATTTTCTGTGAAGACAGAGTAAATTATTATGCAGCCTCAGAGGGGTGCCTAAACTTTTCCATACTACTGTACCATTCTAACATAAAATCATGTAAGATACTTTATACTAAGTGAAATTATAGGGAAGACCCAAATGCAAGCAAGCACTAGCAAGTTATATGAATATAAAATACAAAAAAGACAATGCTCATAGATCAAATGTAACCATTTTCAATCTTTTTCTTCTGTATAATGTTATCTTTAACCCTCAAAGAGGCTGAAGATCAGTGCAAACTAACAAAAAGGTGTACGTTTGTATTATTGGCCTCCTTAAACTAACAATAGCCAACTTTTATGCTCTACCATATCTGACAGATTCTACAGTATAGTGACAGTCTAAAAATGAAACCATTTGTGTATAGATTGGCTCTCTGTAAACCTCACTTTCACCATGCTATTCAGTCTGCTCAATTTTTCCAGCAAAAACAAATGACGAATTAGGTCACTCTCTCCAGGTAACGGTGGAACAACTAGAATAATGGTGGAAACTCAACACTGCAAAAGAAAAAGGAAAAGCGACAGAAACCGACGTAAAACAAGAGTGAACGGATGGGCATTCACTCGATGGGTGTACCGGTGTTGTGTCAAAGTCTGTTCCCCTAACTTGTATGGGTTCCCCCTTACCACTGGGACTTGAGATTGGTAAAATCAGCATTCTTTCTACTACTGTAGATCACTGAGTAACAAAACTTGCCTACTTATTAATAGAACCAGGTGTTTTAATCTACCTTTGTCAAAGTGCTGGGATTGGTTTCTAGGTCATACTGGGATTCTTATGGTTGTTTTTTTTTTGCTTTGGACAGTAGCCAAGCTGTGAGCGTTAGCCATGTTGCTAAAACTGTCTTTGCGACAGCAGGGCACTCATTAATGCAACAGGGAAACCCTAGCAGAAGAATTTGTTGTTGTCTGTTGTTCAAATAAAAAACAAAGCAGTTTTCACCTTGACTCATTTATTCATCCCAAACAGCAAACATAGCGACCATAAAATTGTTGGCTGTAGCTAGCTAGCACCGACCAGTGTGCGTGCCATATGTCAGCAGGAAGTCTGTTTTCCTCCAGACCCTCTACCGTTTTCTCTTTTCTCCATTTATTCATAAATTGGATTTTAAAAGCCTCAAGCCTGAACGCTTTGCTATAATCAGGCGTAAAATTGATGGAATGTTGTGATAGCGCTTGCTCATTATCTGTTCTATCATGTTTTAGGTTCTGTCGCCACAAACATTGCTGGTAATTGTTCCAACGTCTTGTCAAAATCATCCAGTTTTGTTGCCACAAACACAGCTGGAAAATGTCATGATGTCTCCTTAAAAATATCTTGTGGTTTCACACTAACAAATGTTGAAGCGCTGCCTCTAGCAGCGGTCTTTAGAATGGCAGCCATCTCGCACATCCCCTCAACTTCCTGACATGAAAGTCACCTCTTATAGGTACATGTAATGTGAATGTGATATGGCATTTATTGTAGAAAGGCTGATATGATCTGTGTGACCTGTAAGGATTTGAATGTATTAGTGGTTTGATTGACAGCTCTGATAACAGGTTCAAGACTGAAAAGATATTTGATCATCAATTACACGTTAAAAAAATATACAGCTGAGGATTTGACCCACCTGGTTTAACTCACCTCAAATCATGATCATTTGTTAGCATTTCTTTTTCCATTTCTCTGTTCAGCTCACAGTGATTTTGATTGTGTCAGATTAACCAATATTAAAAAATGGCTATTAATATCACATTAAGCTCCAATATCAATTCAATAATGGCCAACTACTCATTATCACCCATCCATGTTATCTACATGAGGTTTCTCTCTGCCTCCACATTTCATTTATCCAATTAACTCTGGAATTTTTGCATTGAGTCTTCCTTAAGAGTGAAGAGTTATATTTCCCCAAGATGATTTTAAATACTGTTGCTGAGGAATCCCTGAATCATTTGGTCTTGAATTGGTTTGATACTAGCTGATGGTACAAAAAATGTCTGTCTATATATCCTCAGTCATACAGAACTGAGATTGTATTGACTTTTCCTCGGTGGTATTGACCTTCCTTTATTATTTTGTTTTTTCCTGCTTCTCCTTAACCAGCACACTGAGCAGGAAGCATATAATTTGTCCATATTGTTGTCTTTTTTTTCTTTTTGCACATAGACCCTGCTGGCATTCAGTGAGTGCAGGACCTCATTTTAACCCTGATTCAACCTGGCAGAATAAATGTTAGTAAAGTACTTTTCTGTAAAACCACAGAAAAGTTTCAAATCAATGCTTCTTTATGTTGCAACCTTGTGTATGTTTAGGTTAAATTTTTCTATTTCTCTCTTGCCACAACATTGTGCTTATACGCTCCTTAGGTATAGGCTTAAAATACCTGCTTTGATGAGCACAATAAATGTTACGCCTTCCTGTGAAAAACACCCAGTTTTGTTCACCGATTAAATGTCTGGAGATGGAATTGGAATTGGTCGCCACAAAAACCTCTGGAAATGTCCCTATTTCCAATGAAAATCTCTTGGTTTTGGTTGCCACAAAAACGACTTCAGATGGTCCTACTTACCCCTGAAACATAGACAGTTTTGGCCGGAAGCGTACCCAATGAATCAAACTGCATTTGTCCGTTTGGCAGTTGTAATAACGCCACCTCCTTCAACTCAGCCTCCTGATGTGAAAGTCCTAATAAGCATATAATGTAAATGTGATATGCCACTAATGTCAACGTCAGCCGTATCTGCAGTTTGCGGGAAACCTTGCTAACATTATATCTTGGTGACCGGACTTCCTGGGTTTCCAGTGGTTCCAGATTACATTAACCAAGCATTGCCATGTCAATTCACTGGAGACAAAAAACAAAGTGAACTCCCGTTGAACAAGCTGATCAACAGAACTCAGTAGTGCCAGCTTTTTCCAGTGCCAATATGATGACTGCTAACAGGTTTCCATACAAAGCCACCGTGACCTTGTATTAATGAATTTCAGCCTGCCTGCTATCATGATCTTAAAGAGGCCATATTCAAAAGACACTGATCGTAATGAGGCATTAAGTGAAGATTTAGTTTAGGCCTCTCATTTGGTCTTGGGGAGCACTTAATTCTTTGACTGGGAGAGCAGCAGCACTGTGAGTCAGCCTTATTCTCCCCCTCTGCCTGTGTAATGGAATCAAACTGGGGTGAGATAATGCCTGAGTTGGCAGTCAGGCAAAGCGCCCACATCCTCAGTACAGGAAGTCGGCTGCACTCGTAGCAGTGCACTCCTGCCATCTGCTGGTGTGATGTAAACATGCAGCCCAGTGAGCAGACGCATGGCAGACTGACAGCTCCTGACCACTTGGCCATTTGAAAATGTCACAGAAGATCAGGAACAACCTCTTGGCTCAGGAGACAGATTTGTTGTAGATTCTCTCCAAGGCATTTTTTTCTCACAAACACACACTCACAAAGCCACCTGTGTTCAACCACAACCTTGCACTGCCAAAGGTTAAGTGCTTGATTCAAGAAGACATTGGCAGCAGTTTACTGTGGCTGATTCTGTAGCAGTTCAGGGGATTGAAACAGAAAGAGCCTTGGAACATCTTATTACAGCTGCATGAAATATGTTTGGTATGATGTGGAGAAAATATCTAGTTAGAGCTTTAATTTGAATGTGTTTCATTATTCAGCCTAATTTGTTGTAACATAATGATTGGACATTTAATGAAATTGTCAGATAAGATTGGACATGTTCGAGGTGGAATGGCTTTAATACCACATGCACATAAACTGACCGTCAGTCTCTTATAAACTGGTTCCCTCTTCAGGGTCTGGGAGGAGTGGTTCTCAAAGCTCCAGGGTACCCTCAGGGGTTCTTGAGTGGGTTCCAAGGAGTCCCCGGCAAATAAGCAAATACCTTATTTTCGCTATATTTCCGCCAGTAAATAACAATATGACAGAATGTATGACTATTTTGGTCATAAAGAGCCAAAATAATTATTAATATAGAGCCATATAAAATCATAATTACATTTATTAAAATATGATTAAATCATTATATTTTAATATATGTAAGTATAATTAAAATGATTAATATCTCCAATTACAGTTGTTATTATAAGACTGGACATATAAATGTATATAGTGCATAATAACATTTTGTTACCATCCAATATTCTTGCAAATATTAACATTCAATATCCATTCAGAAATACAAGAAATAAATGCATTTGTTCTTAAAGTACACTGAAAAAAAGATTTGGTGTTTAAATCTGAAATTGAAACAGATATATAATTTTTGGAAACTCTGTTGATGAACGATGATAATGAGAGTCTCCCAAAGGCCATCATACTTAGTCTTTCTCTGGCTAATTTTAGTCAACCTCACCATTGAGCAGGCACAAGGAAAAAATACCCTGCATAGATTTTCAGTCCATCACAATTGATCTACAATCAAAGTCCATTTGGACCTGATAAGCAGCGTTTCAACTGTTCAATAAAAAAAACACAAAATCCCAGCTCAGTTGCTAGATGACATGTTGGGATTTAACCTTTCTGCAAACCACAGATACATTCATATTTGTACATGTCTTGCATATCCTGTGAACATTTCCAGAATATATGTCATGTTTATGTTCATACAAGCCTGGTTGGAGGGGCCAAGCCAGAGACAACTGTCCAAGACAGTGTTTTAAACATTAAACATGAAACCATTGCACATTTTTGATGACATGTCAGGTTTGTGGCGATAAAACCCGGTATTTTAGGCCATTACAATCTTTTTACTAAAGTTGCAACATTGCCACGTTTATTCTGGTGATTGGATTGCAAATTCCTGGACTTAAATCTATAAACTACAAATAGTGAAACATTCTTGAGCTGCTAAATGGGGCCAATTTTGATTGTATATACCACTGGGTAGATTGTAAATTTGCCCCTCAAGATCAATAGAGTCTTATTGACATAATAATATAAATTATACAGTATTGTCATATAAAGTAGCAGAAAATGGAGAACCTGCAATGTGCCTAGGATCAGTATTTGAGTAAATACCACCATGTAAATAAAGAATAAAGATTAGAGTAATGGAGGGAGCTGGAGGACGACAGAAAACCACTAAGCTACAAATACTGAAATCCGTGGTTGCAGGTTTTCATTTCAACCAAGCAGCAGCACACCAGACCTGACTGATTTAATCAACTGATCTCAGTCTTCAGAAAGTTGATTGGGCAAACTGTGTGCTCTTGACTTGTTGGAACAAAAACCTGCAGCCACAAGGCCCTTTGTGGAAAGTTAAAACATTTGATCAGAAGAGGGTGCTGTTTCTTCTGAGCCAACAGAGCTTAAACTTGTCTGTTTCTGTGGATGAGAGGGGTAAGACTGATGTATAGCCATTCCCAACATGGTTGTCTTCTTTAGTCAAAAACAAATACTAAGGAAGACTAACATCAGGAATGTGGAGAGGATGAGTAGAAATCACTACTGACTAATTGTGATAAATGTCGGCTAACTGTGGAGAAACATCAACATTATGTTTTTTTTTTTTTCTTGTGGAATACTGGGTAGATTTACTCCTTTAAACCTCCAGAGAGGGAAACAATCTGACAAGGAAAAATCCATCTTTGGTTGAACTGCATGCAGCCTGTCACAGGGAGTTACCTCCCAGTAAGTGGTCCAGCTTACACTAGGAAATGATTAATATAGTGTACTAATCAAAAACTGTCAATGTGTGTTGTAATTAGTACCAAATTACATAGTTCTTTTCAGAAACTTCACAAGGCATTACGTTTCAGTTTTATGTCCAGGAAGTTTCTGTGAAACCTTGAGACCGGTTCAATAGAATGTCACATGGTGAAGTCCTGTGGTTGGACCGTTCACTCAAAAAATATATGTTTGTTTAATAATACAATATAACAATCTCGTAAACCATGAGCTTGTTTTGTATTGAACTGAATGTGAACATTTTGACTAGCAACAGACTAGTCTGAATCACTGATTGTACACTGTTGGTATTAGCTATACTAGCTAATACCACTATGCTATTTCAGTCAGCATTCTCCCTTCTTACGCTATCTGTGTGTCACTCTTCTCAAAATCCTTGTCTCTAAAGGAAACAACACTTACAACCTCTAAGCTAGCAACCTCTTTGTTGAAAATTAAATATCACCGTAAAAAAAAATGGTAGTAAGATTGGATGCAGTCAGACGTTTCTCCTGCACTCTCACAGGCTATGTGAAATTAAACTGATAGTATTACTGAAAGCAGTAAGAATCAGCACAAGTACTGATGCATTTCACTTACTGACGCGCATACTGAAGTACACCTGAACAGTGATGTGACCACTCAGCTTAGGTAAAAAAAAAAAAGTCACATACGAATCTTTGAACTGAACTGAATGAGATGTTTTCCATGAATGGGTGCTCAGTTACAGACAAAAATAATTTTCCTGTACACAAATAATTTTCAGGCCTTCGTCATCAGAAAAACTACCATGTAGGTTGAGTATGCAAATAGCTAATAATGATCGATATTTCTGTTAGGAGGTGACCTCTAGTGGCTGTAGTAATAATTACCGTAGCAAAGAATGAGCTATGGATGGGTCAACAAACATTGGGCTTTCACCCAGGAGTTCTTGAGCTGCATTAAACCAAAAATCAACTGTGAGTTATTTTAATTACCTTTCCTCACATACATAATGCATACATAACCTATGTTTTATAAGTAATAGTTATTTTAAGCCAAATCATGAAATCTTTCCTAAACCCAACCAAACTGCAGCCATACAACAAAGTTCCAGTACGACTGTCACTGGTGACCAGGGGCGCCGCCAGGGATTTTAGGCCCCATGAAAATAAATCTAATTAGGCACTTGTATAGGCTGGTGAAATTTTTTTGATGCTGTTTATGTAAAACTATGCATTTTAATGATATTTTTGACTATCATTCCCATATTTGTGAAAAGAACAACATGACAGTTACTTGGTTACTGCTCACTGTCTCCCTTGTAGTCCCACATGCAGGTCTAATTTATCTCCACAACTGTAGTCTCACAGGTGGTGGCATTGGATTTGGGGTAAAAAAAAAAAAAAACATATATGAGGCTATATGGTCGTTGTGATTTAATCTTCTGAGTTCCAGAAAATATAAACATTCCTCTGATTGTACTGAGAGTTGTATTGAGTCACACAGTCACCAGAAATGTTCTCCTCTGTTCCTACTACAAAGCAGTGAAAGTCCTACTGACCAAACATTCTTTTTTAGTGATAGCTGGTATTTGAACTATATTATATATACACATACATATGCTTTTTATTTCAGAACTGTTTTTAATACATGTAAATCATTCTGAAATAAATATGCATTATAGGCTATTTTTTATTTTATAGGGGGCTGACAGACAGCTGCTGCTGCTGATGATGATGATGATGCACTTGACGTATCTGTTCAAATGAACTATCATGCTTAATTTGAGTATTTATCATTCCCAAGGTATAAGACAAAGCTAAAGCTCTCAACCTGCTTATAATATAACATATAGACCTTGATTATGAGACACCCCTGTTTTTCTCTTTTTGAAACATTTTTTTAAAGACTAAATCTTATTTTTATAAAGAAAATGATTAAATCTGATTGGAATGCACCAGCAATACTAACATACTGAAAAAACAAGGTAATGTGATATCTTTAAATGAAATTGTCTTGAATAGGCCAGAAAATAAACTGCAGCCTAATGGTAGGTCTATTTTCTAACATAATTTAACCATCCAAATGTGAAAAACAGAACGACATGTTTATTTTAATTATACTCTGCCTCATTGATCACCATGATCTTAAAGTTGGAATTATTCTCCACCTCGGTTCTTGGCCTACTTTTAACCCTCTGAAAATGATGGTGGATCATCTAGCATTAACATTACTGTCTTCTGAAGGCCACCACGGGCTCAGTTTTTAAGCATAAGCATCATAGAAATCTTGAAATTGAAATGAATCCGCTGATACCAAACATGTCATGCTACCTTACTGGGAAATTAGCTAAATATTGCTCCAAATTTGACCTGTTTTTTTACTGCGAGGTCTGCGACCTCAATGTGAAATGTTTACTTGTAATAATAACTTTCAGTCACCACTTAATAAGGGATGAGATGAGGATGAGGAACCTGCTGCTGCTGAAACTGAGCTAGCTTCATGCTGTCTGACTGCCTTCAATCTTTACAACTGCTGACATTAGCTTTAACTGTTCTTAAACTGTGTTAGCTGTGAACTGTGCTCACCTTTCTTTTGACAGACATTTGTGGTCTTCCCTTTCCTTGCTTTCTTTCCCTTTCTGCCTTTTCCTTTCATTTAACACTGTAAGACCCAAATATAGAAAAACCTAAAAAAATGTTGTAATATTGCAACATTGGGCTTAGGTGGGAGCAGAATTCTTTGTACTCAGTGTCTGAACAACAATTCAGAACAACTAAGTGTTCATTTTATAGGGTTGATTGCTGACTTAGCCCCATAAAGGTATATAACATTAATAATAATCACACATTAGTCATATTTTTATGAAGTTATTAATTAAAAAAAAAATTACACAGGATAAAAATCTAGCTGCTGGTTGCTGGTAGCCTTGCGACTTGTCGTCGGAGCTGCGAGCTGCTTGCCCTCTAAAGGCTGCGACAAAAGAGAGGTTGGTTCCGGTTTGCCGCGGACACTTCTGCCCCGGATCATCATCCTCGGTCGGCTAAGTACCAAAGTAGTGATAAGTTTACTTGTGTTTTTCTCACGACATATTGTTTAAAGAGACAGTGCAACCTGTTGTACTCGCTTTGGTCGTAGTTTCCTTTTCGTTGGTGATGGTAGTGTAACCGCTCCCTCTCCTGGCATTTATACCGCTAATGTTTACATGAATCAGCTGTTGGCATTGCGTGCGCTTGCCCATCAGTATTGATATTGGTGCAACTTTGTACTCGTTTGGTTGTTTCCGTTGTTTTTGTTGGTGAAGGCAGTGTGCTCGCTCCCTCTCCCGGCATTTGTGCGCCTCTTATTATTTTCATTACCTGCATTAGCGGTTAGCTCTGACTGATCGGTGCACTGTGGTGTACCCGCTTTTTGTTGTACTTGTTGGTGATGGCAGCATGTGCGACCCCACTCCCAGCTTAGGTACGTATTGATTTAAGACACAGAAAAGCACAACACTGAGCTGTTTTTTTCCTGTTTGACAGTTATTACCGGCGTTTTCGCTCAGCCTACTTTAGTTTACATATTTGGAGCCAACTCGGTTGTGCCCGTTTTGTGTTGCAGGATAGCAGCTTAGCACCCCTAATTGGTGAAGGCAGTGCTCTCGCTCCCGCTCCCAGCATAGGTGTGTACTAGTAGTTAGTACCAGTGTTTGTCTTGTCTTGTCTCAATTTCATTGCAACATTTGTTGGTGAAGGCTGTGTTTTCGCTCCCTCTCCCAGCATCTGTTGTTTTCTCTGCTCTTTTTGCCTGTTGTTAAAAAAAAAAAAAGCAACATGCTCGGCACTCACTCTTGCTCGGCCTGTATGGCATCTTTGCAGCCATGATATGTGTCCCTCATGCCTTGGCCTCGAGCATCTGAGGGAGGGGCTCTCAGAAGATCCCTGCATGAACTGCAATTTCATGCCTCGGGTAGTGAGGGCTGCCAGATTGGCTGAGGTGGAAGGACTGTTGGGCCATGTCCAGTTGTCCCAACAGTTAACTCGAGCCCAGCGTTCAACTCCTGCTCAGGCTGGCGGCTCTAAACGTCGGGCGGCTGAGACTGGAGGCGCCACCTCCAGGAAGAAGGCTAAGGAGTCCAGTCTTGCCTCCAAGGTGGACCAGTTAACTGAGGGGATTAACCAGATGAAATCCCTCTTTCTGGCCTTCCAGTCTGGGACCGGTGCAGGAGAGGTGAATGCTCCTGCTCCTCAGGCAGCCATCTTGGAGCCGGAGGATGATGCGCTCTCCATGGCAGCGTCAGCCACTCAGTTTGCTGAGTTTGAGGCGGAGGTGGCCCCACAGGATGTAGCCTCTCGTACCTCTGACGTGGGCTCCCAGTCTTCAGCCCACAGCTCTACCGTTGGTTCCGAGGACAGCTCAATGGGAGCTATCATTCGTATGGCCCTAGCCCGCCTGCAGCTAGACGTTTCACAAGCTCAGCCGGCTCCGGCCAGTGCTTTCTTCAGGCGTGGACCAGCCCCCACCAACTTTACTGTCCCTCCATCAGAGGAATACTTGAAGGAGTTGCATGCATGCTGGAGGGATTCTAGGGCCCTCTCTCACACAACATCTAATGGCCGGACCCTGGCAGCCATGAAGGACGCGGTCAGGTTTGGCTTGGGACGCATGCCAGCGATTGAACCGACAATTGCTGCTCTGATCGTCTCCCCTGATGAGGCTCTAAGGCCGGATGCGAGGTGTCCGCGCCCCCAGTGTCGGGTTACAGATGACCTGCTCTCCAAAGCCTATGACGCAGCAGCACGCATGGGACGCATATGCAATTCTATGTCTCACCTAATGCTTGCCCTATCAGCATCCCTGCAGGAGGCCACACTGGATGCTTCTGTCCACAGTTTCAGCGATGCCTCTCTTCAGGCGTTCGCATTGATGTCTAGAGAGCTGGGGCGGGTGATGTCTACTCTTGTTCAGGCTCGCTGCCAAGTTTGGTTAGCACAATTTCCTCTCACTGCGTGTAGGAGAACCCTCCGCAGTGTTCCAGTGGAACCTGGGGAACTGTTTGGATCTGCAGCTCTTGAGGCGCTTGACCCTACGGTCCAAGCCAGACACACTCGACAGCAGCTGTCCGGACTCCACAGGAGTGTGCCTCCTTCCAGCAGGCCTCGGGGTTCTTCATCAGCCCCCCAGTGCCACTCTCAACCACGGGCTTGCCCCAGCGGCTACCGGGGGCCTCAGCGCTCCGTCCCACAGCCTGATCCGTCATCCCCCCAGAGCCTCTAGAGGCCGGGGGCAAGGCGCTGAGGCCCCAGGGTCAGTCATCGGATACTTTTCCCAGCAGCAGCTCAGTTATTGGGCTGCTTCCACCAGGGACCCTTGGGTGCTTTCCACCTTGACCCACGGGTACAAACTTCAGTTCCGACGCTGGCCCCCAGCCTTTGGCCGGGTCAAGATGACCATCATACACGACCTGGCAAAAGCCCGAACCCTCAACCGGGAGTTGTCGGTCCTCCTGGACAAGGGTGCCATCGAGTCAGTAGATCCTCTGTCACAACCCAGGGGGTTCTACTCGACCTACTTCCTCGTAACAAAGAAGGATGGCGGGCTCCGCACCATCCTCGACTTACGAGGACTCAACAGGTTCCTGAAGGTCTTGAGGTTCCACATGCTCAGCACTGCAGAGGTTCTGCACACTGTTGCCAGAGGGGAGTGGTTTACCTCAATAGACCTGAAGGACGCCTACTTTCATGTTCCCATAGCATCACACCACAGACAGTTTCTGCGGTTTGCTTTTCAAGGGCGTCATTTCCAGTTCAGGGTGCTCCTGTTTGGCCTCTCCCTTTCACCACGGGTGTTTACCAGGTGTGTGATGGCAGCCCTCTCACCCTTGCAGTCACAGGGCATGAAGATCCTGCCATATCTGGACGACTGGCTCGTCTGTGCGCCATCCCATTCTCAGGTGGCCCTGGACACGACACGTCTTTTATCCCATGTGGCCCGACTGGGTCTCAGGGTGAATTTTACAAAGAGTTGCCTGGTTCCTGCACAGAGCACAGTCTTCCTTGGGGTGACTCTCGATGCGGTTGCCATGAAGGCCTGTCGTCGCCGCAGCGGGTGGACGATATCCTCAGTCTCCTTCTCCTTTCAGGAGGGCAGGTGGTTGCGCTATGTGGAGTTTTTGCGCCTCCTAGGGAAACTGACGGCTGCCACCTCCATGGTTCCTTTAGGACTTCTGTCACTACGGCCCCTCCAGAGGTGGCTGAACAGCTTTCATTTGGATGCCAAGTGGCACCGGCACAGGAAACTCAAAGTGTCACGCAGTTGCCTCCATGCTCTGGTTCAGTGGAGAGAGAGATTATTTCTCCTTCAGGGCAAGCCCATGGCTGCCATCGCATCCTGTCGGGAGGCCATCACGACGGATGCCTCTCTTTCGGGGTGGGGTGCAGTGTGGCAGAACCGGGCAGCTCAGGGCTTGTGGCCTGCCCGGGACCGTTCAGAGCACATCAACATTCTGGAGCTGCGAGCTGTGCACATGGCGCTGCAGCATTTTCTTCCCTATCTGAGGGGCCGGCATGTACTTGTGCGTTCGGACAATGTTTCGACAGTCTCTCACATAAATCAGCAGGGGGGCACCAGGTCTGCACAGTTGCTGCAGGCATCCCGGGACCTCCTTTTGTGGGCAGCGCCACGCCTGGCCAGCCTCAGAGCAATGTATTTGCCCGGGGAACAGAACCAGACCGCAGACCTACTCTCCCGTTGCAAGCCTCCACCGGGGGAGTGGCAGCTTCATCCAGAGGTGGTGCTCAACATCTGGGACGTTTTTGGCAGGGCAGAGGTAGATCTCTTTGCCACAGAGGAGTCAACCCATTGCCCCCTGTGGTTCTCCTTGACGGAGGAGAGCAGCCCTCTCGGCCAGGATGCTCTCGCCCACGATTGGCCAGAGGGTCTCCTCGATGCCTTTCCACCAATCCCTCCGATTTGGCCAACATTACAGAGAGTCCTCCAGCGGGGCCACAGGCTGCTGTTGGTAGCCCCCTTCTGGCCAGGAAGGACATGGTTTCCACTGCTGCACAGGCTCTGCCGCAGCTCACCATGGCGCCTCCCCAACAGGAAGGATCTCCTGTCTCAGTTTCAGGGCCAGATTTGGCATCCCAACCCTGTTTGCCTGCAGTTATGGGTCTGGCCACTGCAGGGCCCAACCCGCTGCTGACAGAGTGTTCAGATGCTGTCCGCAATACCGTACTGAATGCCAGGGCGCCTTCTACCCGGGTGCAGTATGAAAATAGGTGGCAGCTGTTTACTGCATGGTGTTCAGACAGAGGTGAGGACCCAGTGCACTGTTCAGTTCCGAAGATTCTGGAGTTCCTTCAGTCTCTCTTGGATGACGGCCGATTCCCTGCTACAGTCAGGGTTTACGTAGCAGCCATCTCCTCTCGACATGCTTGGGTGGATTCAGATACTGTAGGGTGCCATAGACTAGTGTCCCTCTTTCTGAAGGGGGCGCTGAGGTTACGCCCCCACGCGCGCAGCGTGTCCCAGCATGGGATCTGCACCTGGTGCTGGATGCTTTGTGTCTGCCCCCCTTTGAACCCCTTGCTCAGGCGGAGCTGAAGTGGGTCTCTGCTAAAACTGCCTTTCTCCTTGCCGTCGCTTCAGCGAAGCGTGTCGGGGAGCTGCATGCTCTGTCTGTGAGTGACTCATGTCTGAGGTGGAACTCAGATGGCTCTGATGCATACAGCCTTTCTCCCGAAGGTTCTGTCATCGTCGAACCTCAACTGGCCTATCCACTTTGCACAATTTGTGCTGCCAGAAGGGGAGGACAGGTTAAGACTGCTGTGTCCTGTGCGGGCTCTGAGAGCCTATGTGGCTGCAACCTCAAGTATGAAACAGTCGGACCAGCTCTTCCTCTGTTATGGTGGTCGTAGGAAAGGCTGTGCATTCTCCAAACAAAGACTGTCTCACTGGATTGTGGATGTCATCTCCCACGCATATAAAAGAGATGGTCTCCCCCTGCCACCCGCGGTGAGGTGCCACTCTACTAGGGCTGTCTCTACATCATGGGCGGCCCTGCGCGGCGTTCCCTTGGAAGATATCTGTGATGCGGCATCATGGGCATCACCAAGTACTTTTTCCAGATTTTATCGGTTGAATGTTGCCACTCCCCATCCGTTGGGTGTGGTCCTGTTGCCCGACTCTGCCGTTTCCTCTTAATGAGGTATGTATGGGGATTCTTCGTGACTTTGTTGTTACGTGTCATCCAGTGCTTGAAGCACCGCCTCTGGCGGTCAGTAAGGATGAAATAGAACGAAAGTTATGTATGTAACTACGGTTCTATGAATCCTGGATGACCACCAGAGCACTCTGTCACTCAGAATCCTTGCGGTTTCGCGAGAAGATTCTGCAGGAACAGATCCTCTGATGCCACCGGAAGATATCGACTAACCGGGGTCATCAGGGGGTCACAGGTGACTTTGTTGGTATATACACTTGAACTGCGCATGCGCGAGATGGATCATTCAGTGCTTGAAGCACCGCCTCTGGCGGTCATCCAGGATTCATAGAACCGTAGTTACGTAACTTTCGTTAGGCTTCTCAACTTCAATGTAGGTTCTGGTGGCTTTGTCCCAGCATTGAATCAGGTGCACAGGTTCAGGTCCAGAAAAGGATGCCACAAACGTGACGGCCCTGTCATACCATTTGACAGCATAGACGTTGTGTTTCCCCTCCACTCTGACATCATAGCTTCTTCTCCCCTTTTTCTTCAAGCTCTTCTCATCTTCAAGGTTACAGTTGGGTAGGCGCACCTGCCCGGCTGTTCCCACGTATTGAATTCCCTGATCAAGGAGCTTCACTAATAATGGAACACAGTAGAAGTAGTTGTCTGCAAAAAAATTGTAGTTCTGATCTTCTGGAAGTGTGGAAGCAAGCTTCATCACAACCTGACAATCCAAGTTCAGATTTGGCTCTTATATCGTTGACACTGCCTTGTTAGACATCTAAGTCGCACATCATGCCAGAGATTCCAGTTCTCACCCTAAATGTAAATTTAGATGGCTTAGCCTATGCTCTCTACTTATCATGCTAAATGAAATATGCATCTCAATCATTAGCCATTTAGTCACACAATACTGCCTTCACAGCTTGTTATGCTCTCTACTTATCATGCTAAAAGAACTATGCATCCCAATCACCAGCTATATAGTCACACAATACTGCCTTGACATGACAATACTGCTCGTTAAGCTCTCTAATTATCATACTAAAAGGACAACATGCATGCCCCCCCTTACATTCACACCCCACATTCAGGAACATTTTCACCTTTCCCAGAACTGAATTGTCTGCTGATCCGCTTTGTGGACAAAGTCATGGAATTTTAGGTCAGTCTGATCAAATTAATCACATTTTTTAGAGATAAAACTTTTAAATCAGTCAAATTTGACCAGAACACAACACAAAGGTAGTATGTATACTGTCCATGTATAAAGAAAACACTCAGTGGTGTAGTGGAGGGAATACAACCTGTCTGTGCCCACTGCAGCAAACCTGCTATTTTGACTACCACACTCACCCAATGTTGTAAAATTACAACAAGTACATAACAAGCCCAAAATGAAATTTGATGAATCTATTCCACAATAACTACATTTGTACATGTTCTAGACATTGTAATAACAACAAAAGAATTATATAAAAGACATTTTTCTTACGTGAATCTGATGAATCCAGTCCAATGAAATAAAGAGATGTTGTTCGAAGGAAACCTTGAGAGGCTGTGTGAGTTCATGACCATAAGGCAGGACTTATAAACAAATTTACTATCCAATAGCATTGTGAGACTGAACAATAGGACCCAATGACTATGTAAATGTGGTAAAAAATAAGATTGTTTTTTTAGGATGGCTAAAAGTAACGTTGTAATTTTACAACAGTGGGTCTTACAGGGTTAAGGCACCCTGATATTGCTTTCTTGGGGAAAGACATGTCTTGATAAACAGCAGCCACTCCGCTCCTTAAGCTGTTTGGAGACGCATTTTCGTGCACCTGCAGCTGCAGGGGTGGACTGAACCATTATGTATTGTAAGGAGTGAGAGGGGCCTCAGACAGCCTCTGCTATTTTTTTTTTTATACAAAGTAAAGTCTCTCATCCGATTTATTCTGCCAATTTTAAGTTAGTTATGACACTAATTACTTAGAAATAAAAAAAATAAAAAATAAAAACAACATTTTTATTTCAGGCCTTTCGAGGGCCCCCTCCCCCATTAGGGCCCTGGGTAATCAGTCCCACTTTTCCCCCCAGTTTGACGCCCATGCTGGTGACATGATGGTCACAATGCTTTGGAAACAGATATAAGTTGTTTAGTGAGTCACTGGCATCAAACTATTCACTCATGTAAGTATGAGGTGTTGCACAAAAAAGTACGCAAAGACTAATCAGCATTCATCACTACGGTACATCATTGACTGCAGAAAAAAAAGCTAAAATGGATTCCACACTCAGTCCATCTCCCTCTCTCATTCTTTCTCTCTCTCCTCACACACAGCAGAGAGGTCACACATGCGAGTCTGGTCGCATTCTGCAGTTGAGACAGTTATTTCCTCCTGTCATTCTCCAGGGAGCAGCAAGCTCTAAAGCCCTGTGGGAGTGCTCTGCGGCGCTGGGGGCACGTCAGCGGGGTTTGAGGCTGGCTCCAGCAACCCCCCTAGGGGAACTGCTTGATTAATTGAGCTGGCAGATTTACAACAGGGCTGCCAGCTACTCGGCGTGTGTGTCTGTGTGTCTGTATACCTCAGAGTGTATCTACTTCTCTGTGTATGTTTCATTTAAGTGAACCTATGTGTCTCTGCAGGTTTGTTTGTGCATGTGTTTCTGTGTGCACCTGCAAAACTGTATATTTCTGGAGGTTTGTGTGTTTGCATCTGGGTGTTTGTGTACGTGTGCAGTGTGTTTGTCAGTGCATGCTCTTATAACTCAGACTGTGTGTGTTTCTGCCGCTAAACACCTCAATTATACGTGAGTTTGTATCTCTCTTTAAACATTTGTCTTTGTCCATTTATGTTTTTTTGTGTCCATGCGTGTGCATGTGTCGTGTGTGTGTGTGTGTGTGTGTGTGTGTGTGTGTGTTTGGAAAGAGGCTCTCTCTCTCTGCCTCCCCATAATAACAGCTCCCAGCCCTCGGAGCAGCATGGGGTAACCTGGATGTCAGGGCTGGCCAGACCTCCAGCATTCCCACCGGGGTGAGTCTGGGGTCTGCTGTCCAGTCACAACTCAGCAGAGCCGCCCGCAGGATTGATGTGCAGTAAGTTGGATAGTCTGCAGCCAAAACATCATCAGGACCTCTCTTTGACATCACATTCTTCACCCAGCAGACAGTAGGTGGGTCCTTTTCAAATGAACTTGGATTAAAAACTTGAAGCTGTGTTAAGTCAGGAACCATGCTGAAGTGAGCAGGATACACTGCATCTGTTCTTATGTATGTGTACTGGGTAAATAATATTAAACGTGGGTGATCAATCATGTGTCACCCTGTTAATGATATTGTGAGTTTTAATGGCATTTTCCCTTGGAAATTACACAATACGAAACTCAGTATAGTTAAAACGTATATGATTAAAGCCTGAAAAATGACCACAGTCAGAACATAAGTATGCATAACATATAGTCTTATCAAAAACTGCAAACCAAGAGTAGGATTATGGGATGAATGTATTGAACTGGACTATACAAGAGTTTATGTTATGGTGCCACCCCTTATGCCTACATATTTAGGAATTGATGTTTCTGCAAGCTACAGAGACCTTCATACTGACTCTCTTCCTCCCCCTGACTTTCATGTCAGGATGGTGTGGGATGGTGGTCCACCAGTGTTTCCCACACATTGGCTAGTCCGAAATCACTACTCCCTAGTCACTACATAGAGAGTCCAACATAATGGACTATATAGGGAGCTTATCAACAGAAAGAAAAAAGCACTTTGGGACACTACTCAGGTGGCGTTAATTACGTCACTGCTGTTGCACAGTTGGAACGTCATACATCAACGCCGGTTGTGAACCATGCGTTCGTCCACCATTTTTCTCTCAGCGCAATGCATGATTGTAAATATTGCTTGGTTACTCACCAGCGGTACACTACTTTTGACAATGCATTGTGGGATACTTTTAGTCCACTATATAGGGTATATTAATTCCCACTTGACATTTGGACAGCACTGCAAAATGGCGTACTCACTATGTAGTGCACTATATAGGGCGTAGTGAGTGATTTCGGACACAGCCATTGACTAATTCGTGGTGCGCCACAGAATCAAAACCAACCGCTAGAGTTTAGATTCTCTGCCGGAGCCGGAGCCCGACCTTGACCACCAACTGCAATATGGAGCTTGAAGATGTAAAGAAGAAAATAAAAACAGGAGAATTAACTTTGAGCAAGTTTGGAGGAAAGTCGGAGGTATGGAACCATTTTAAACAAGTCGTGGGCAGTGACAACATGTGTCGGCTTTGTCGAGTGCATTAAGTATGTTTTTTAGGGACATGAAGCAGTGTTTTTGCACTACGTTTTATAATAACTTTAAAAATATTTATTTTTTTTAAAAAATTCTATATTCTAAAACCTTGTTGAAATATATTAGGAGGCATACTAGGCATACTCCTAGGTCAACAAAAGTTCATTCTTGTTCATTGTCTGTGTGCATCATGGTTCATGTTTTTTTTTTTTTTTACGTTTCTTCATTCGGATCCATTCCATTCTGAATAAACAAACAACGCAGTTTACATGCTTCGTCCTTGTTGCATTATTCATTAAGATACTTCTAAACAGATTTCTGTGGTTCAAACAACTCGGAATTGTAGTTGAGAACGTCAGTTATAACAGCCCACGTATTAAAAAATTGTCAGGTTTAAATTAGGCTCGGGCTCATAATTACAGTTAATGTGTCGGGGCTGGCCGGGCTCGGACACAACGTGCACGGGCTCGGGTAGGGTCGGGCTTGATTTTTTGGGCCTGATCTAAGCTCTACCGACCGCCACATATTGCATTTTGTTTTTTTGTTTTTTTTAACACTACTTAAAAACACAGCAAATTCATTCTGCTGCATTTCCTTTCCCTGCTCTCTCTCTCCGTGTCTCTGTCAATCACATGTCTCACACACAGCCCCTCCCCATGAAAATGAGATCATCCGTAGAAGTAAAAGTGTGGAAGCTTTTGGTGCAGACAGCTGGCGAAAGTCACGAGTTCACGAAAGTTTTGTTTCTCTGGGCTTGCTGTCCGACACGGCCCTAAGTGTTTTTTATGCTTAATAACCTTGTCACAGAATAGAGATGAATACTCAGATTAATGCTAAATGCTCAGGTTTACTTGAAATAAACTAGATCGTATACAAAGTATCATCCAACAACAGTTCCTGAAATGTGCAATTTGATTGCTAATTGATGATTAATTTGAATCTAAAGCATTCTGGTACTTTATCGAGAAGACATCAACAACAACAATTTTGGTTGAATGTTGCCGTTGGTCCATGTGTGGCTACCCGATTTGGGAAGCTGTTAGGATGTTGGACTCGCGTTAGTAGCACTTGGGCTAGTTTGGACCAGAATTGGCCAGAGGAATCCGCCCAAGTACATGGTACAAGGCTGATCTTGGTCTATTGTTCATCCCACATGGGGTATGTGACCAGCATGCGATGCCAAAGTGGCCCAAGCCAGTTTTGGATACCTGTATCTTGTCTACAAATCTTGCTTGACAGATCAGTCGGATTATTACTTTCCTCAGCAAATAACATTATTTTCCAAGACCAGTAAAGATTTGTCAAACACTCATAACAACTATAGATTCCAGTTTCGATTCCGGTTCCAGAGGGTTTGTGTTGTTTTTTTCTTTAAACTGTCACTCATCTGTATTTATCACACCCCAAAGTAATTTTTTTCCAGCTTTTTTCCAGCTTTCTGTAGTTTTTTTGGGGGGGACTCTTTTGCGTTGGGTTAGAGGCTGACTGCACACACACATCAACACACACAAATACACAGAGCCCCTGGAGAAATTCCTCAGATTTTTGTTGGGATTTTTGAGACTGATAACTTCTACTAGAGAGCATAGTTGAACAGTGCGGTGCACAGAAGAATGCTTAACTCTGCAGCTCATGAACAGAATTGCAGCACCTGAGATTTGAGACTTCTTTGGGCTGGGTATGTCTGTTATGCTGCTGGGGAAAAACTACACATTTAGATCCGGACAGGAACTATAAAGCTTCATTCTAAGACACTCCATGGCCATTTTGGGCAAAAGTTTCAAACCAAAACATGAGTAGCAGTGATTCTGTAAGCATCCTATGATGGCTCATTACTTAGATCTCCTCTGCATTGTGTCAGACATCATCTCGTAGACTACATAAGTGATTCAGTTTGAAAATTAATTCCCTTAATGGAAATTTACTCAATATGACCAGTAAAATAATGCAAGAATCAGGAAACAGTCCATAACAATCCACTCTTTGCACAAATTTGACATCATACATTTTAACTGCAGCAAATAAAACATTTAATTTCCTGTCGTTCGTCTCTGGTCTCCAAATCTCTTCTAATCTGTCCGAACAAACTGAATTTATTTTTCACTTGAGGTTAGAAGGAGGGATACGTTATTTGAAAAGCAGTAGCAGTCAGTTCTGTTAAGTTTTGTTAACAGATTGATTATTAGTTAGTCAGATCTGTAAATCCTTCACTGGGCTGTATTTTCGTACACCTTTGCATGCCAGGATTATTCAGTTGGGAGGCCACAGGGCAAAGGTTTGTTGTTTGGGGGCCTCATTTGCTCCTCACCTACTGCCTTCTGTGCATTGTGTACTATTGGTACCCTGTAGCCTTATGAAGTTCCAAGTAAAAACTTCTCTTTTACTACAATGACCCAGACGGTTTGGCAGGCTGAGTACGTCCCTATCTCAATCTGAACCTCCCACTTCCCCTGCATCGGAGCCTTCCCTCCGGTAACTGTGGTGAGTGGACCATCGGTGGCTTGGAGTGGTGTTCCAGTGGGCAGGAGGTCTGGGTGAAGGAGTGACACAGTCGAACCCGTATCCAGCAGGGCTTGGGTCCAGTGGCCATTAACCAACACAGGTACTCTACAGCAGTCAGTGGTGAGTGCGTCACAGTTGAGAAGAGCATGGGTGACAGGGAGATACATTGTCTGTGGGGAGGGAAAGGTGGCTCGGGTCGCTCCCCTCTACACCGAGCCTTGAGCGTTTCCTGGCTCTGGCGCTGGCAGGGCGGAATCAGGTACTGGGCAGAGGCTCCATATGTGACCTCTCTGGTGACACCTCCAGCAGGCTGGGTTCTGTCTGTCCTCCAGTGACATTGTTCTGCATTCCGAGCCCGTGGAGGACAACATTATAGAGGCCTGTCTGGGTTGGTAGTCCAAGCCCTCTGTGAGGATGTCTTCCACTGCCAATGTTTTCTCCAGTGCTGCCTCTAAGTTCTGTGGGTCAGCTAGCCAGACTTGCTGGCATAAGGGGAGGGGCAGTAGGCCACGAATGAAGGCTTCTTTAGTTAATACCAAGCACGCTGTATTGTCAAAATCAGGAAATCCCCTTCGGGCGAGGTAGCGCAGCTCTGCCACAAACATCCCCAACTTCTCCCCGGGTGCCCACACTCTCTCGTTGAACCTCTGTCGCATCACGACAGCAGGGGTGGTGCTTCCAAACCGCCTCTCTAGGGCCCTAATTATAGCTTGTGGATTTTCTAGGTCGGCTGTAGTCACGTCCAACAGTACCCTTCTTGCCTCCCCCTCCAACGCTGAGACTAATTGAACAGCCCTTTCAGTCGGGGACCAACTATTGGCTGTTGCTAAGAGCTCAAACTGAGCACAATAGGTTTCCCAAGATGTGAGGCCATCATAACGCCCCACTTTTATATGGCTGCCCCTGGGAACAGGTTCTGGGGTTGGTTTTTGAAGAGCAACCAAGGCAGCATTCAGTGCGTTAGTCAGAGTGGGCACCAGGTTCTCTTGTTGGTTAGTAACAGCAGCCATGGAACTAACAGGGGCTACGATGGGGGACCTACACCTGTCAAGCCTAACATTAGCATCCTGGTCATTAGCAGCTGTTTCATTAGCATAGTTATTATTAGCCTTATTGGCATCGGCATGGTTCTCCGTTTCTTGTGATTTAGTAACACAGCCTTGAGATTCATTCTCTGCATAAATTCTACTTCTATTTTAGCTGTAATGTCTTTTTGTAACTCTGGGTTAGAGCTTGGTTGGCCACCAAATTTACCTTGAGGATTTGTCAGGGCGGTGACGTCATCGTCATCTGATTGATTCGAGGCACGATTCACGTGTGTGTACATTGTTTACCTCTGTCACACCGGCGCATGGCTGGGGAGTTACAGCAAACTGGAAGGAGCTTATTTGTACCGCGTTGGGGACGTTGGTCAGCAATGTGGCCAGTGGTGAGTGAGGCTGCTTTACTTTCCTGCCTTGCAACTCGGCTGGCTTCCGTTGGCTTTATCCTCAGTGTTTCAGATTGGGTGTACGGGTTGAAGAGGTCGGGCTTTCTGGTTCGTTCAGCCATCTCGTCCCGCGATGTTAGCTAGCGCTCGTAGCCCGCATATGTGTGGGAAATGGAGGCTTGGCAATCCCACTACTGACACCAGTGTAGCGTTTGCGGCCCAACAATGTGGGCTGGCTAGTGGAATGACAAGGGCACCGTGACTGAAGCTTTAACCAGAGAACCCGGTTTTATTCCCCTATTTTACAGGCTAATAACGGGGTTGGAGGAGTGCCTAATACAACAAAAGCTGATAGCCGAAAGCTGGCTAGCTAACTAACTGCAATGTTTGACAGCCTCTCTTCACAGGCTTTTCCCCAGAACTGCTTGCCTTTTCCCTCAACTTTTTCTCTTCTTCTCTCGCTACAAGTAACGACATTACTAGTTTAACTACATTTCTCAGTAGCAAGGTGGTAGCGTCGCTGTTTTCTGAATCAAATAGCTTTTCAGAAGCTTAGCTCTTTTATTGACCAAGTAGTGCGGTAGCGTCCACACAAGCTACATTTTTACAAACATCTCTGAAGCTCAGCGCAGGGGAGCTTTCTGCGGTCTGAAATAAAAGGATCAGTCAGTGACGCCACCCCCATACACGGCCGTGTAAGTGGAGCCGACAGAAGCACTTCCATATGACGGTGACATCGCAGACCAATCCTTGGGCTGATGCCTACAACTTCTCTGCTGCAGGGGAACACAGACAGGTGAGCTTGAGTGAGTTATGTTACTTGATGGAAAGATGGCAGAGGGTGAGGAAGACGGAGATGAATTGGGGGGCAGGTGCAAAAGACAAACTTAAATAATAAACAAATACAGTAATGTTACATATAGGAGGTAAGAGGTGGGGAAATGAGGGAACAAAGAAACATTTGAAAAGTTGACATTACTCTGAATTATTACTTTTGTAATTTTTAACATGCAATTTCTACAAAACCAAAGTATGGTGGTTAGTCAAAATTATTAGCTTAAAATGTATGTAGATATAGCTACTAGTACAGAGTGGGCCTAATAAAAATACCACTTTTGAAACTGCCAGTTATATGGGATACTGGTATATGGATAGAGTACTTTAATAATCCCAAAGGGAAATTAAAGTGTTAGAGCCACTTGACATAAATCAAAATACAAAAACAATGAGGTAGGTAAAGAAACAAATACAATTAAAGGCTGAATTATATACAATAACTAAACAGACTAACTCAAATATAAAATATAAATATAAAAGCTGAAACTAGAATACAGACTAGATTTAGATTTCTGAGTCTTTATTGTCATTGTGCGGTACTATAAAAAATATGTCAGCACAACGAAATTGAGGCACAGCTCTCCCGTCAGTGCAAGAGATAAATATCAAATAAATAACAAAACCGGGCATGCACCCATCAAACAAACAAAAAAAAGGACACTACAGTATATACAAATTACAAAGCAGGGACTGTAAACAGTTGGGAAAAAGGAAAGAAAAGCTTATTGCACATGTCATACATGAATGTGAAACTGTACATATGTATTTGGTAAGAAATTAATGTACTTATGTTTGCAGTTAAAAAGACAGGTTACTGCACATGTCTTTTGTGTAGACAAGTAATTACAAGCATCTTTATTGCAACTGGCCTGTGGCTGAAACGACACGATTGTGTCAACTGTTTTAATTTAACAGGACTATGGCCCTATTGTAGAAACTGTCCCTCAGTCCATGTTTTAAGCTCCCTGAAAAGTCTGCCAGAGGGCAGCAGCTGGAACACCCGGTGTCCTGGGTGTGTACTATCTTTGAGAATGCTGTGTGCCCTTCTCAGACAGCGGGTGCTGTAGAGGTCCTGAAGGGAGGGGAGAGGGTGACCAACGATCTTCTGGGCTGTGTTAATGACCCTCTGTACTGCCTTTCTGTGTGCCATCGTGCAGCTGGAAAACCACACACATATACAGTATGTCAGCACACTCTCAATGTAGCAGCGGTAGAAGACAGTCAGCAGCTCTCCTGAGGATCCTCAAAAAGTGGAGCCGCTGTTGAGCCTTCTTCACGGCCGCTGAGGTGTTGGAGCTCCATGTGAGGTCTGCATCCATGTGCACACCTAGGAACTTGAAGCTGTGCACCCTCTCCACAGACTCCCCGTTTATGCAGATGGGCTGCAGGTCAGTCTTCCTCCTCCTGTAGTCCACAATCACCTCTGGACCCCCTCCCTGTAAGCAGTCTCGTCACCTCCAGAGATTAGTCCCACTAAGGTGGTGTCGTCTGCAAATTTAACAATGATGTTGTCCGAGTGGGTGCTGACACAGTCAAAGTGTAGAGCAGAGGACTGAGTACACAGCCCTGTGGGGAGCCGATGTTGAGGCTGAGGGCTGTTGAGAGATGGGGCCCGACTCTGACTCTCTGTACACGGTTGGAGAGGAAGTCTGTAATCCAGCGGCAAGTGGTGGCTGGGAGTCCGATGTCCAGCAGTTTTTCTGTCAGTCTGTCCGGAGTATGGTATTAAAGGCAGAGCTAAAGTCGACAAAGAGCATCCTGGCATAGCGTCCCTGTTGTTCCAGATGGGAGATGGTGGTGTGTGAAGCACTGTGCAGATGGCATCTTCTGTCGATCTGTTCGCTCTGTATGCAAATTGAAGTGGGTGGAATGTGGGTGGGATGTGATGTGGCGTCGGACTAGTTTCTCGAAACACTTCATGGCCACAGGTGTCAGAGCAACTGCTCTGTAGTCGTTAAGACTGTTGATGGTGGTCTTTTTAGGCAGCGGGACGATTGTGGCCGACTTCAGGCAGGGTGGGATGAAGGACTGGGACAGTGACTCATTGAAGATCCTGGTGAAGTCCCCAGTCAGCTGATCTGCGCACTCTCTGAGGACCCTCCCGGTCACTCCATCTGGTCCGGCGGCCTTCCTAGGATTCACTACCCTCAGTGTGCACCTCACCTCATGTTCCTGCACTGTGAGGCTGGAGCTGTTGCAGTTCAGTGGACGAGCTGTGGCTGCCTCGTGTCCTTTCACCTCGCAGCGTGCGAGTGGTTTAGCTCCTCCGCTAGCCTAGCGTCACCCTCAGTCGTCGTGGTGCTGCTGGACTTGAAGTGGGTCAGGTGCTGGAGTCCTTGCCACATCTGGTGCGTGTTGTTCTTGGTGAAGTGATCCTCAACCTCCCTTCTGTAGGCTGTCTTGGCCTCTCTGATGCCTCTATTCAGGTTGGCTCTGGCTGCACTGTACTGCATTCCATCCCCAGACCTGAGGGCATCGTCGCGTTGCCTCAGCAGTGCCTAGTGACTAGAGAACCTTAACAAAAACAATAACTATAATATACTAATTGCTGAGTACACACTGTTTAATTATGTTAATATGCTACAGTGTAGGACACTGTACATTAGTGCAAGTCAGGTGGATATTGCTATGGTAGTAAGGTGCATGATTGTCCATGAATGTTGGAATTAATGCCTACTTTTTGTTACTATGTGGAGCACATGTTTTTTTTTT
This sequence comes from Lagodon rhomboides, assembly GCA_039737535.1. Taxonomy (NCBI): domain Eukaryota; kingdom Metazoa; phylum Chordata; class Actinopteri; order Spariformes; family Sparidae; genus Lagodon; species Lagodon rhomboides. Next base: position 31,331,852 of record CM077794.1, read on the forward strand.
TTGTTTGTTGCCACATATTTGTGTTCTGGTTTTGGAGCAGTGAGAGCACAGCTTATTGTTTAATAAACAATTTAATGTAACATTTTTGCCTGCTTATCTGTCTGATTGACAGGTTGTTCCAATATAAAAAATAAATAAATAAATAGCTTTGATGTAGTTAAACCACTTTTGCCATGTTGCTGTAGCTTAGCTTACTACACTTCTCTGGGTGGTAGCTTCGGTGTAGTGAAGCTTAATTTAATGTAGAGTAACTGGTAGCTTAGCTCACTACACTTTCCAAGTAGCTTGCCCAACACTGTCAATTGCATTGTGAAGACGAGGGTAATTGCAGGCTTGATTATGTTCTAAGGAAACATATTGAAAGAGCATAATGATACCCACAGAGTATGTTAGCATTTAATACAACATATTAAAAGCAGGCTGTATTTCATTATTCTGGGGTTAGATGGGTCACTAAAGAACATTCATTGAGTTTATTGAACTTTTCTCTCCTGCACATGCAATCCCAGTGAGCACCAGCAGAGGCCAGTATGGTGACAGTAAATACAAACACAGGGTCAGTTCACATACACGTGATCAACATCCATATCACACATGTTTTTATTACAGAGAGTCAACAATTCTCCCAATTAGCTGTGTTGAAGATCATGGTGCTTTTTTCGATGAATGAAGTTGTTAGCAAAGTAAGACAGTTAGTTACCCTGATAAGTAAGTCGTTATGCAAGTTCTTAATTGTTTTCATTTTTAGACTCAGTTTCAGAATATTAACACGTCCTTTAATTATAAATGCACCATTGGAGAAATTGAAAACAAAGATTGACACCATGTCTCATTTAGCATAATGAAATAAATATGCATCATCAGCTCCACAGTAAAACACTCTCTGACCTCCTCTTGGCAAAGTTTCCCCATTCTGTACGACACATGAGAGAAATCTGGGAGTGTAATGCAGAAAAAAGGCCTTGTACCTTAGAGCATTGTTCTTTTCAACCTTGACATCAAAGCACGGAGCTTCGGCAGGAGATACGTTTTCCTTCCTTCAGCTGTGTTATTGTTTATGATCGATATCAAACAGACACACCACATAAATCAAACACAAGCAGGCCCAAATCTCTTTCAAGAACCAACAATCTCCACTGTTCTAAAACAATACACAAACTGTGGCTGTCTGTCTGTTTGCCAAGAGCAAGGAAGTCAGGAAGTATTGGCCAAACATACCTCTTCTCTAAATAGATCGGGCTTAATGCCTAGCACACAAACACACATGACCGAGACACAGACAGAGACATGCAGAGACAGACACACATTATATGGCTATTCACTCATATTCACACAGAAACTGAAGAAAAATACATTAGAGGCAGATGGACACTTTATCCCGATTAAATAGCATCATCACTGTAAGTCAGTTCATACCAGAGTGGTTTCTGAAGTGCCTCCTAATGGAGTTTTGTTCAAACTGCAAATAAGAGGGAAGATGCAGGTTTGCTACACACACAAAGACACTATGGCCTTTTATAGATGAAGTGTTGGAAATTATGTACATTTAAATGTGGATATATATATTTCCGCCATTTTGTCTGATCACTCTCAATTTGTCCTGTCGTAAAATTAATTGTACTATGGCATGTGGTCTTTTTTTCTGTGTCATATCATTTATATTACATTTATATTTTAATGTCAGAAGTTGGGGATGGTGGTGGTGACAGCTAGGCAAGACGGCTGTCAAGTGAGAAACCGCTGTTCAAGATGATGTTTCAAGATTTACAGGCAGGAAGTCATGGTATTTTTTTTTATGAGACGTCTTCATGTCAACACAACTGGACGTTGGCTGTGTCCCATTTCAGGGTCTGCATCCTTCGAAGGACCTGGCCTTTGCCGTCTTCGAAGACGAGTGCTTCAGAGAGACCAGCGAGGCCGCGTCAACCGTTGTTAAATGGGATGGTCTAGCCTTCGGAGCATTTCCTGGTTGCGTCACCAGATGTTCCCACCCCTACCCGCACATCACTATTTATGCAGCTCAGGCCCGCGACAAGTGACAAGAAGAGTAAGAGTAAAGTTTGCTATGTTAGAGTAACAGAAGCTCGCGATTGCATTTTTAACCTTCCTTCTGTCAGAGGAAAAGGAGAAGCGGCTTCGTTGGCGCCACCGGCAGTTGTTATATCTCCGGTTGAGAGAGGACTGTGGAGAGGTAAACCTGTTATTTGAACCCACAGTAATGTTACCATTTATCATTATTAGCTAGCTAGCTAGCTAACAGTCAAGGGTAATCAACATACCGATACATTACGTATAAATGCTAGACATATAAACTGTTGATCGGCACATATGGTCAATGCCATATAACCTTGACAGTTGATTTATAATTAAAGAACTATGACCTCAATTCAACATCAAAATATTTTGCCATGAATCATCAAAACCAGATTGGGAAGCCTAGTGAGACTGATAAGTGGATCGACAAACAGATTCAGCATTATTTATCAAAGCTCTAAAATGAATTCGAAATATCTTATTAATTACAATTATGTAGCTATTGTTTAATCAACCTTTTTTCTTCTGGCAGTGCTGCTGAACCTTCTCCAGCAGGATCGGAGACATGGGTGGGGTGCCACAATAGAGACCTTGGTGTTCCTTTTCTGGCTGGCAAGTGGGGCATCATACAGGGTGGTTTCAATAAAGGTCGTTTAGGATGCCTCGCTCCACTGTCCATCGTATCGTCCACCGAGTTACTGAGTAGGTGGTGGCCATTCGCCACAAGGTCATCTAATTCCCACAGACTGCTGAAGACCTGGCAGCAGTAACTCGTGGGTTTGCAGGGCTGGCAAGACACAAAGCTTTTTTAAAAGCTGCTGGAGTGATCGACGGCTGCCATGTCAGAATCAAGCAACCGAGCGGCCCTGAATGTCACTGCTACAAGAACAGGACAGTTTCCTGTTCGCCTCCATCATTCTGCAGGCAGTTTGTGACCATCAGGGCCGCTTTGTAGACACGTATGTGGGCCGGCCGGGGTCGGTGCACGACTCCAGAGTACTCCGGCGCAGCCCACTGTACAGGCGGGCTATCTACCCTCATCCAGGGCACTTCATCCTCACAGATGGCAGGTGCCTCCAACATCCACTCCCCCTCATCACTCCCTTCAAGCGGCCGGTGCAAGGTGTGGCAGCCCAACGCTTCAACCACCATCATTCCGGGGCACGCGCTATCATTGAGCGTGCCTTCGGAATGATGACGACCAGGTTCAGGTCCATATTCCTGCAAGCACTGGAGGTGCACCACACCTTTGTGCCTCAGGTACGTCATCACTCAACAGAATTCATTTGTTTTGGGTTTTTTTTTGAGTGCTGAAGCAGAGTAAATCAAAATTAATATATGGTGCCGTCACTGAGCAGCATGTGCCGTCCTGCACAACATCTGCCTGGGGGCAAGTGACATCATGCCCCCAGAGGATGAGCTGCGGGACGTCATGCTGGAGGATGAGGGGGAGGACGGGTTGGAGGCCGCCAGTGGTGCTCCATGGCAGGACCGACTGTCTGCTGTCTGCCCTGGAGGAGGTTAACGATGACCACGACTGTAGTCTGTAGTCTGCAAGTAACGTAATTTTAAAGGCATTATTTCTAATTAAAGTGTTTGTTGTAATAATTAATATTATAATTATATTATGAAATTATAATTTTTGCCTCCTTCTCAAAATTCTTTGTGACATGGCAGCCGTCAATCGAGTCAGCCCTCCAAACCCAGTTGATGGACGATGTGGTGGACAGTAGAGACTACACCCCCAGACACCCTGAGTACCGACCCAGTTGATGTCCCACTGACACCAGGGTCTTTATTGTGGTATCCCATCCAGCCCCAGCAGCACTGCCAGGGACTCCTGCTCAGCCTATTTTTGCCTATTTTCTTTTATTTCAGTAAATACTTTAAGGTAAAGACCGTTGAGAATAAAATAATAAAATAAATCCCTTGTTGTCCCTGACTAGTAGCACTTGATGCCGTTTGCTAACCCTGTTATAAATTGTACTTAAGTTGTAAATATTAAATAGTATAGACAACGTGTAACACCATATTTTAATTTGTGACATAAATGACATGAACAATCATTTAAAATATATAAAACTCAGAAATTAAATAAATAAAACTCAGAAATTAAATGATATAACAGTGAACTTAAACGAACAAAATAACTCAGCGGTCTGCCATTCTCTCTCGGGCCTGTCAATGTAGGCTTTTCTCTCCCGCTCCCGCCTCTCCTCTACCTCTCTCTGCAGCCTCATATCCTCCTTCAGGAGATTGAGGAGTTCATCCTCCCTCCTCCTCCTCTTCCTGGACGACCCTGGCCTGCTCTCCTCCTCCTCCTCATCGTTGTCATCCTCCACCACCTGGTCAGCTCCAGCAGCACTTGGCCCTGGTGTGTCCTCAGTGATGGAGGCAATTAGGACAGGGCGGGCAATGGAAGGCCTCTGTCCCAATACCTCATCCATGAGGACAAACCAGGGCCAAGTAGCAGCGCTGGGCTTCCCGCTGACCCCCTCTCCTGTTGCTGGATATTTGCAATCCTAAGGAAGTGGAAATTAATCATGTCAGCAATTTTCAGATAATTCTTCATTAACTTGCATGGGTAAAACAAATATAATTTAGTTTCCACATCATCATTCAAAACTGCACCTACTTTGTACTTTTTTTTTTCAGGTTGTCCCACTTTTTTTTGGCCTGCTGGGGCTCGACTTTGCCCTGCAGGACCATTTTTTCCAGAATTGCTCTGAACACAGATAGCAGTAAGAGAAAAAGTAAACACAAGATCACATTAACACAGGGATGCAATCAGGACTGACTTTTTATCATTTATTATTGCCTTACTTCCATCCAGCCATTGTGGAATGTTTCACCCCCGTGAAGAGGTAATCGTTCTCCACCCAGAGTTTTATGAATGACTCCGTTTGCTCCTTGCTCCCTGAAACAAAATTAAATGTAAAATATGTTTTGCATTATGTCAACAGACAAAAGGGTTCTAATATAGCAGAAATATGATCATCATGAGGATAATCCTAAACTTCGCTCTTCATTTAATTCAAACCTTTAACTAGACTTTACAGTCTGGAAAGAAAGCAGCGATCACAGTGTGATCTAAATCTGTTCATCTTGGTCCATTTATGTACATGAAATAGTCTATGACAAATACACCAGGAGTGAACAAATAATGATAGATATGTGTATTTTGCATGCAAAGAAATCAGTTGCATTGTCTTGGTAGAAGTCCAGCAGACCAAGTATCACATACTGGGTCAGGCAAATGTTAATAACGTTTCCTTTGGAAAAAATAAGATATATACAAAGAGGGAAGGAATAACTTTTTGAGAAGGTTTGGGGACCATTTGATTTATTTGTGAAAGGTGTGGAGCTAGCGGACAAAGAGGAGGTTTGAGTACTGGTCAATGTGAAACTCTTGGTGAGGCTAATGAGAGTTTGGATTGTGAGGTTACCTTTAAATGATATTGATTAGACAACGATTTGTAAATAATATACTAATATACGAGTGTTGCTATCTGAGAGGTTTATTTTATTTTTTTATCATTTTGTTTTCCTTTGTATCTTTTCTTTGTTTATTTAATTTCTCCTTTTTGTCCTTTGACTTAAAATTGTTTGTTTAAAATGTGCATGTCACCTGTGTCTCAGTGGAGTCTGGAATATTCGATGTACACTTCTGTGAGTTTGTAACTGTACACACGTGTTTTGAGTAACATGTCAACGAACATATCATTCAGAAATGGTCTATAACATCTCAAGAGTCACAATAAGATAAAAGATAAGTCAACCTCTGTACGTCAAATATTTGAATGTGAAGGTTTTCAAGGATTTACTTTCAGAGGCATCAAGCTGAGCATTACCAGCATATTTTAAGGGAAATTTTGAGGTTTTAAGGTTTAGAGTTTAACATATGTGGCATTGGATGTTCAAATGAGTGATCAACTAATATGAACCCAATACTTACATTTAAATACAAGATCTCTGCCACCTGATGTCGTCATGTTTTCCTTTTTTCTTCTTTTTCGGGCAGTGAATCTTGGGCAAATCATAGCCACGAAGGATCATGGCGGTGCGTCCTCCAGGAAGGGGGTAAAGGAGACCGCATTTGTGGGCTGCATTTGGAGGAGCCGCTGAATTGGGACAGCCTTCGCGTGGCGTTGTGACGTGATTGGCCTTCAAATGCGGCCTTTGAAGGATGCAGACCCTGAAATGGGACACAGCCATTATCTGCCTGGCTTGTGGCCATAAAACCAGGCATTTAAAGGAAAAGTACAACCAACAATTAAAATTCAGTCATCATCTACTCATCCATATCCTGATCCTGTGAAACAAGTCTTTTCAAATACATTTTGGATTTTGGGGGCCTTTTTCTTTTTTAAAAAAGTCCTCATCTACTTCAGTTGTTTAGAATTCTGCAACACTTTCTCAGAAATGTTTTCTGAACCAGACAACACAGAGGCAGCAGTATGTAATTACTAAATTTTCATTTCTTGGGTGAATTTTCCTTTAATGAAGGGGCCTTAAGGTAAAGGCTCAGATCCTCCTTATTTGTTACGGGATGCAAGGCCACACACTGTGTCCTCCTCTGTATTTCCAGCATCATACCTTCTTTCCTCGTATTGTAAACTCCTATTCACTCAGCCTGCTGATGGAACACTCCCGGGCGAAAAGGAAATGGTATTTCCTCAGGACATCTCTCTGGATCTTTAAGGACACGGCAGTGGAGAGGATTGTTTTGTTTCATGGAGTTCTCTCAGATAATCGAAAATCATGTGTTTTGTTTATCTCCACTTCCCCGCACTGTTTGGTCACGACGCTCCTCCACACACTGCCTGGAGCTACCACCATCCCCTACTGCCAGCACTGTTTGTTTTTTGAATCGCTATCTTTTGTTGGTTGTGGATTTTGTTTTAAAGAGAGTGCTCAGAGGGGAAATTTGTTCACATTTACCATAGTGTGTTTGAGAGAGTTGGCTCTTATCTCAAGTTCTCCTGAGGGCAGGAAGTGTCTGGCTGGGAGGAAAAGCTACTGCTAATGTAATCTAAGACATCGACATAAGTGCAGGAGGTTGGGAATTCTTCAGAAGAGATGGGATCAGGAGGAAGTGCAACCCTTGGATGTGTCGGGAGAGACAGAACTGTCAGGTCAAAACCTGCATCTTGGAGGAAATTAAAAGAATAGTTACTCACATTTACCTTTTCAAGTTTTATAATGATCTTCAGGCAACATAGTGGCAGGTTTGCATGTCTAAAAGTCTCATTAATGTCTCCCTTTGCTCTGTTCAGGTGACAATCATTAGATAATATTTGAGTTTTCAGGTCATATTTGGGCATGATCATTTTAGTTAGTAAAGGGTCTTGGCCTCAGGATCCAGATCTATATATGACATACTGGCTCTTGGTTTATAATCTATAGATATAACATGTAAGATTTCTGCATTGAAAATGTATTTAAAACAAAGACTACATCTTTATTATATATTTTGTTGAGTTATGTACTTACATCATCCCAATTGCTTCCAACAATTTTCAGTGTTCCCAGAGAAACTCAGAGTCTATTCGGGGTCGAGGTGAAGTCTGAACAAATTAGTCTTTTGCTGAAGATGGTGAGTGATTCCGCTTTCCTGACATTGGTCAAGAGTTCTTTCCACCACTGAGGTGCCAAAACAGAGAAGAGTCACAACTTCGCTGAGCGGGACCCTTACTCTTAAAGGAATAATTTCTCATGTTCGTGTACTAAATATGTAGCTGGAGCCAGCAGCTAGCAGTCAGTTAGCTTGTCTTAGAAAAAAGACTCGAAACAGATGGAAAATCCTAGCCTAGTTTGGTCCAAAGGTAACAAAATCTGCCAGCCAGCAACTCTAAGGCTCACCAATTAACATGATAGTGTAATATCTTGTTTGATTAGACAGTACAACAAACTAAAAATCCAGACAGCAGTGGGTTATGAGCCAAATTCCCGTTCCCGTCCTTCTCTTAAAAAGGACTTGACCTGGTGATGATGTTGAGAGTCCAAGGCTGAGTCCCGGTCAGAGAGAGTGTAGGTGGAGGAGAGGGAGTTCACGGTGGCACTGTTGAACTGTGGTGAGGAGAGACTCTGAAGAGCATGGGTAATGCAGTTGGTCGCAGAGAGCTAGAAGGTTGGTGCTGGAACACTGGTAGCTTGAGTACCGGTGAACACTAAGGATAGAGAAAACATGAGAGAGAGATTAGATCTCCAGGAGAGAAATACAGTTTTAGTAATAAATGATCTAGTCAGAGCCATGTACCACATCAAGAAACTAAATCATCTGGCAGCAGGTAGCATGGAGAGTAGGGCTTATCAACAGGCACCGATTGGCAACCTGCTGCAGGTGTGCGTGTGTCAGCTGCTTCGGTGAGTGGCAAGCTCCGCCCAGCTTCTCAATGCATCTCTGCAAGCACAACGGAAATCAAACACCAAAACACAAGTATCCGCCTAAGAATATGACCAAACACCAATCAAACTCTCTGCAAGTTAGCAAATTAGCTTATCTCCCAAAAAGTCCAACCCAGTTGCCAGAATTAATATTGGCAATGTACATTTCTACAAACCAATGACATTTTAAAAATCAAAAATACATAGTTTGTCTCCACAAACATGGCTGCAAATTGTTCTGGGTCTCCTTGAAAATGGCTTGTTAAACTATTCCTTATAGACATTCTTAGTCTAAAAATATCTACAGCCTACTTGTATCTGTTTTGCCAAATCAGAATTAATCTTCACTATACTACTTTAAAAAGCTGTAGTAGTATTTTTCACATGCACTATAACCCTCAGTGTACTGCTGGCTGATTCTACTAAACAGAGGTCTGTTTGTGGTACCTGAAAGGCTGCCTTTGGCTGCTTTGATTGACAGTGACAGCTGTAATCCAGTATCACTCCCTACCAGTCTACTGCTAATCCCAGCATCCACCCTTCAACGGCACCACCACATCAGCATCCTGCTCCAAGTACGCCACTGCTCACCTTCATTTTAACTTCTCCACCATTCAATCTTTTCTCACAACCACCTCTTTCATTTGTCTTTCTCGTCTCTCATGTTGGATCACTCTCGCCCCTGAAACCCAATTTAGTTGTGTACATGTTTGTATTCAAAACAGGCAGGAAATGTCTCCGTCTGAAGCTGGAAGTGATTTGTTGAGGGATCTGTTTACATCCAGAGGGCTGCAGGAGCAAATTCCTCGGCTGCTATGTTGTTTTTCAAACAATGATTTGAAATTAACTGAAAGGAAATCAAAACAGTTTGTCTGAAATTTCAGTATGTGTTTTGAGTTTTTGCTCATGCATGTTTGTACATGTTACTGCTTCCATTTAGAGCTTTCTAGGATCTATCATTTAACACTCTATATATGTAAGTGGTGAAATACAACATCACATATATTGCATCCTCAGTTTAACATAAAAAAAAAAATCAAGGGTTAACATTCTTCATCTCTGCCTTGCAGGTTTGCAGCCTATGACAATTTGTGTTCCACTTTTTGCAGAAGGCAAAAAAAAAGATGGTTTGAACAACCACAATTTCTATTCAACCACAAAGGCAATTATGCCAATTTGTTGACTAGAAGCAGCGACGCGGGGGATTTCCTACGTCTCTGCTCCCAAATAATTACACTATGAGTCACTACAATATAGTATATTTAAACAACACAGAGCCAAGTAGTTACAGCTCCTGTTGTGCAGCTGAATACCAGTGTGCTTTCTTGTTGTATAGTATTTATTTTTCTATTGGGGCCTTTTCAGTGGCCACTAAATGCTGACCTAATTTTAGAGCTACACTAACCAACATTTTTATTCTAACCATGGATCTAAGACTAATGAAAAAGGAGTGATTGGACTGACAAATCCACAAAAAATATCCTCCAACTCTACAGTTCCCCTCACCTGTACAAAACGCTCTAGCATCTTTCAGCTACACTTTAACCTTGATCTCTTCAAACAAAGCCACTTCACTACCTGCAAACACCAAATTAAAAAGTGAGCTACCACTAACTGATGAACATAGTGGAGCATTTAGCCATTAAAGAGCCACATATTTTCCCTTAAGAGTTGGTGAAGGCTAAATGGAGCTATAAAGGAAATGGATATTGACGTAGGATTGACAGGTGGCCAGAAAATCCACCTGGTCACCAAAATAAAATTATGGAAGTTTGCTTCAAACACTTTACAATCTGAGTAGATCTAGAACATACACTTAATTTATTTACAGAGAGAAAGACCCAACATTTCCCCCTTGAGTAAGCACTTGGCGACAGCAGTGAAAATAAACTGCCTTATAACAGGCGGACATCTGCCTGGACTGAAAACATGATCTTTTAACCATAACCATAAAGTGTTTTTTGTGCTCAAACCTAACCAGACCATTAGTGCAATAATATCAACAGTAAATTAATTATCAAACCAAAAGAAATGTAAACTTGTAAAGAAATAGTTTCAGCATATCTGTGGTTTGCAGAAAAATTTACCTAATTACCTATTTGTTAATATCATTTTCATCAAATTGAAATCTTGTTTTACTCTGGTCTTATCTCATAAAATATTCTTCTGTATTCAATATTCAATACCTCGTAGTACTGCATGGCCCTAAATGGCTAGTTAGCCTTAGCATTGTTGCCATACATACTCCAAGAGAATCAAGAGAAAGAAATGTCGGTAATCTGTAAAAAACAAAGAAAGAGGGGGTGTTTAACAGCCATTAGGTTGATAGCAAAATGTCCACTCTGGCCTTGTCAAAACAGATTTGATTTCATTGTATCTCAGAGATTTTCTAAGCTGTGATAGGTGAATATGTTAAAGCTGCTTTGTTTTGAAAAATTATTTTGGCAGCTTTCTGCTAATGTATTTGGCCATCAGGAAGGAGCATCTGGGAAATTACAAACCCGTATGAGATCACTGTGCTTCCTCTACATATCATTGTCAGACATCCAGCATCCAGAGTGGTAGGGATGCTATCATACAGAAAATTACACACTACTGTATCTCAGAGCTGCATTAAAGAATGACCGATTAGACATACTATATTACTATAATGCAGCATTAGAATAGTTGAGGATAAAGTGCCACATTCAGAAAAAGATTAGAAATTCAAACTGATGACCATCTTATTTATTGACCTTTAGGATTCCATGCATTGTTTCAAAGATGAGGTTGTCTGTTATTCTGAAGATTGACGGTAAATGAAAATTCATGTTTAAAGGCAGTAGAGTGGCATTTTTGCCTCAATATTATTACACTTATCGACTCTGTAGTAGTTTTCCTACTATCATATTATTTGTACAGGTACTACTCTCACATTCAATTTGTTAAGGTTTGGCAAACAAAATGAGGACCCAAATGCAGACAACACATGGGAGGCTGGATTAAGGAACAAAAGGTGAGCTTTAATAATTAAAGCTGAATGACAACAAACTAAGAAATCAAGAAAAACTAAAAAAAAGAGTCACAATGGACAAAAAGACAAAGTAGCAACATTAGAACTTAAACAAGTGCAAACAAAAGCAAAGTTTAAATCATTGAAAACCCAAGGAAGACAGATCAGAAACATACTTAATGGGGAGACACTAGGAGACACTGGAAATGACACGGCTGGGAAACACAGGGTGACATCACTGGGGAGGATGGAACAAAATGACAAAGACAGGAGGGAGAACAAAGACTATATACACACACACTAATAAGGGGATGAGGACAGGTGGAGTGAGGCAGGATAAGGACAGGTGAGGGAAGGAACGGAAAAACATTGTAATGAGGGGAAAACACACAGAAGGAGGAACTGAAAAGCAAGACGCGACACATGAGGGCACCATTTCACAATAAAATAGGAAATAAGATAACATAAAAAACTAGGATCATAACACAATCAGATAAAGACAATGCTACAACAGTTGAACTGCTGTGGAACTCAGTAATGGTTGCTACTAGTAACAAAAGTTCAACTGAGACCAGCTGCTGGTGACAGAACAGAGACAGCTATGACAATATAGGCTAATTTTTGGCATCTATAGCTGCGTACTGTATAAATTGCTGCACAAATTGAAATTGTGCATAAAAACAGGTGGATGGGGACGTCAAAAAATCTTTACACTTGGCTGAGGTGGAAAAGTTGTCTTATTGATAAAATGCAAAAGAAACTGACAGAACATATAATGAAGTTTGTTCTTTACTGAAAGCACGAAAAACTGCAGCAGATAAAAAATATCAGATCTGTGTGGAGGATGAAGATGAGAGTTTTACATTTCTCCAACTAATACATAAAACAAACATGAAAAACATATTTCCATCATGTTTCACACAGTTTGAGTACAGAAATAGCGCAGCTGACTGCTTGCCTTGATGCGCTAAATGTTTATTATTCGCACAATGGTGGGGGGCAGAAATATGCATTAAAAAAGTGTGTAAAAAATTGGTTGAAATTTGCATTACATTTGGATGGAATCTTGACACTAATCAACTGTAGAGATGTACAATGGTAATTTGCATCTAGTATTGTGATAAGAAAGTCCTGTTCATGCCATGGACACTTTTTCTATCATTATGGAATTTTTGTGGATAAATTCTGAATTCAGAAGCTCAAAAAAAAAATAATAATACGTACTGCAAAATGTATATCATATACAGAGATGTTCTAGTGCCATTTTATATTTTGAAAAGGTAACAGTTTCCAGCAAAGTGATACTTTGAAGTGTTTTTTTTAAGTGGAGGGGAGTTGAGAATGCATTCACTTTATGTGGTTGTAAATGGGGCAGGTGAGATTATCATGAACTATGACGGAGGGACTGATTTGTGTATTCACTCTGATGTTAAATACGTATATCTCCATCAAATCACAGTGCAGACTTTTGAAAGTACAGGATGATGGCACAGTCTCATGTAAAATAGTGACAAAATAAATAAAATGAATAATGTATCTTTAACTAATGTGGTCCTTTGAAACCAACCCCTCTACCTCGACTGAATGTCGGAGCCGGCTCAGCTGCCTCCAACCACCAGCCAAAACCAAATTAGTTTTGCAGGGTTTTTTACAGACTTTTTTGAGGCAGTACCACATTTTGACACTGAGCCAAATGAGAGGAAGAGCTGACTCCCTGTGCCCTACTACCAACCAAACATGCAAACAGATGTTTGGGCATGCTTAGTGCTAACACATGGCTAAACTCTTGCACCCAAATGTGCAAAGAAACTTTGCTTGGATTATACTTATCAAAGGCCAGCGTTTGGGATACCATTCAAAGCTGATATATGCAAAGACTTTACTGCACCTGAGTCTGCTATTGTGCTTTAATTCCATGAATAAGAACTAATGAGAACTACACAGGCTGATCATAAAAGCAGGTGTGAGGTGTGATGTGTGTTTGAATGTAGCAGCTGGTTAATCAAGTTGAGAAGGGATGATCAAGACTCCAAAAGCCTCTTGGCCCTAATCATCGCGTCCCAAAGAGTGAATCCTGGGAGTTCCGCTGCGATCTAGAATCATTGTCGCAGTTCAAAGCGGAACTGAAGCCAAACCTTAAACAAGGACTTAAAAGGACAGCGGGGGGTGAGTCTGTTGGGCGGCTGTCATGGTCATTATCCTAGTGGTTCTGTACCCCCCCAAAAAAAAAAAAACACACACATGGACCAACCCTTCAAACACATACACACATCTGCAGCGGGCCCACCCAGTCCTCCCAATGCACTCAGCTTTTTGAGGTCGAATTTAGAAATCTCCCCAAGTCACACAAAAGTGTGTATCATGCCAACTTTGTAGCAAAACAGGATCTATTTGTGGAGGGAAAAATTAAAAAAGTGGTGAGGGATGGCGAGAGTGAGGTGGTGGATTGAAAGGTGAGAGAGAAAAGTGTAGAGGCTCTTTAATTCAAGAAATCTTTGATCCCCCCTCCCTCCCTCTGCCGAGAGTGATACTTCATGAAACACACAGACAATAACCCACTGGAAGAAGTCACCCTTAATTCTCCTTTTGATCACCCAGAAGCCTTTGTGGACGTGGGCTCTTTACACATTCTTTCCTTTTGTGCCAATGCTCTAAATTGGGAATGATTAGTGTCTGTGGATAAATCCCCTTACTTCATTCTCCCTCTTCGGGGATGCTGCTTTTGAGGCAGTCAGCTTACCATAATGCCTGGTCGCGTCACAATAAATCCAAGTTGCTTTTGATGGTGCATGCCCACACCTTCCCCTCTTTTATCAATCACTGATCATTTGTCAGCATACTTAATCTAATTACTTGAACTTGAGGAGATTTTGAGAATACAGCAACTAAAGCGGAGGAAACACATTGTAAATAAAGATAATGAAACTTTGTTTTCACGAGATAACTGAATAATTTTCTCAAGATCGAGATAACGAAACTTTGTTTTCCCGAGATAACGATATAATTAATTTGAGATCTCGAGATAATGACTGTGATATGATAGACACACACACACACACACACACACACACACACACTAACAACTTCAACACAAACTTCCACAATCTTTCACAAACACACACACAGATGAAGTGTTCATTGTTTTCTCCTATTTTCTTGATTTAACGAATTGTACCTTTTTGCTTTTTCTTTTCTTTTTAATTTAACTGTAATCTCATTATTACTTAACGCTTTGGCAACACTGTTTCTGTTGCATTCATGCCAATAAAGCATATTGAATTGAATTGATAGGGCTGATCTGCATCGCTCAGTCATCATCCGGTATCCATGGAGACGCCTGGGACCTCGTAGCTGGTCAGCTATGTAGTCAGCGACAACATCAGGCTCACTTAGATTGCGCCGCCAATATAGCTGAAGCCTTGCTAACCGTCTTTTTAGATTACACACACTAATGTGTATATTATCTCTGGCAAGGCATAATGCTATTTCAGCCTGTGTCAGGCCTTGATTGAAAAGATATGTGATGTGGTGATCGATATGCTCCTGCTCCTCTGACATTGCTACACTGAATGATGCTTCCCTGCAATGTTTTAATATACTAAACTATTGTTTTGTTTTCTCAAGATCTCAAATTAATTATATTGTTATCTCGGGAAAATAAAGTTTCGTCATCTCGAGATATCGAGTACATTTTCACAGGAAAACTGAGGGAAAAAATGTATGAATGCATGGTCGTTTAGGGCTTTCGTACATTGCAACACTGGGAGACATCATGATATATGAATTGTCACGAATCGTATACTTTCAGCTCTTTTCTTTAAATTCTCTAGATTTACTTTATTAGGTCTTTTTCATTTGCAAAATGCATGTATACTGTCTTACACGTTTATATACATCACGCATGAATTACTAAAAAATGAATTATGCTTTATCCTAAATGAGTATAACATCCAGTCCGGTGCTATGTCCACAATGCTACAACAGGAGATAATTACAATATCAGGAATGAAAATGCAAAAGCTTTCTATTCTGAGATCAGAGAGAATGTGGAGCAAATCTTGGGGGGCAGAAATTAGCTTCCATATATTTCATACATCATGACTGCTGACTGATTCTAATTTTCTGCATCTAAAAGTCATAAGAAACATTATTTTATACTTTATTTAGTTTGAGCAGATTTATATTTGATCTCTGCTGAATTCATAAAATCATTTGATTTTAGTTAAACGGACATTGTGGAATTATTTCTCCCATCTAGTGGTTAAATTTTATTTTGCATTCAAACGAATACTGCTCTCTAGCGCCTCGCATTTTCAAATGTGCGTTGCAACCTGTTGGAACTACGCCAGGCAGGATGTGTCAAGATTCAAGGAGCTATGACAACAAGCCTTATCCGTACCACGTAGTGCTTTTTGTCCCCCTCGACAGTTCATCGTTTTTTATAGACCGGAAGGACATGGAAGCCTCCGTAGAGCTCGCCCGTCCTATGTAAATACAGATAAGTGATTTTTCCCTCAGGAGGATAAGTGAGATTGTTGGCAGAGATAATTCTACACCAATGAGGACTTATTTATGAATGAAGACATTGATTTGAGGTAATAAATTACTTAAAACACTACACAGTGTACCTTTAACTTTGACTTCCATTAATCTGATTTTGTGTTGTTTGTTGCTTTCTTCATAAAGCACTTTTTTTGTGCAATATTAACAAAAGTTATAAGACTCATTATTTTTTCCTCTTGAAATTCCCCCCCCCCTTGTGTTCATGGCTTTCAAACTCTTGCAGGTATTCTTGTTGTTTGTGATGTCCTGGAAGATACGCATCCATCATCTCGACCTCTTCTCAGCAGATCATGAGGGCGGAAGCAGGTGGTTGCTGTGAGCAAAAGGAAATCAGGCTGCAGATCTTTGCAAACACAAGAAACTCAGCAGAAAATCAGCATATTGTTCCCTTTCGCCATGTTAACCCCCATGTTCTAAAGACACACCATCAGAAAGACTAGAGGAAGTGTGTGTGTGAGTGTGAATGCTTGCTTTTACACACGCATACCAACGTACGCGTGCACCTGTGCCCTGCTCTAACCGTGTGTGGTGGATTTCAAGGAGGAACACAGTCGCCTTCGACCACTTTAACCACTTCCTCCTCCTTTATCTGTGACAGCGCCACGTCGAGGTGGAGATAACAGCCTGGCTTTGATGCTTTGATGCTTTCCCCCCTCTGACAGCACTAAACAAGGGGGAAACCCACATGTTGTGCCCCCAAGCCTTCCGTCTCTAAACTTATCTTCAGCCGTGTGATGTGGGACATCACTGAGATCAAATAATTAATTAACATCCTTTTGTTCACGGTGTACTGCGAGATAATTTACACACTTTGGTGCGGTGGAAGGAAAAGTCTCCATAATGTTGATAACAATTCAGCAATTATGCACCAGGGAGGCATGGACCCACAAATACTAATCATGTGATATCACAGCACACAGTTGGGTTTTATCAAAAGCTGTTAGTGAAGGGAATATCCTTCACTTTGTTTGGATCTCATCACTTGCATAATGCACATAAAAAGTTCATGGGACACATATATACATGCAAAAGCATGTCCAGGCCTGCGGGGTGTTACCCTAGTGCTATTGAGTTCATGTCCAAAATGCCACCTAGAGGAAAACACTCGGAGAGGTGCTCCCTGCAAGGCCCCCAGTTTAAAAGATGAAGTAATCCTTTCCTATATGTTAGGCAGAAACAAGCTACTGGACCCACTATACAGACTCTGGGACAGAAATAGTTCAACAAAAGAGTGCTCTTCAGGCCCATAACCCTCCCAGGCCACAAGGTATTGAAGGCCCTGCCCAAGGCGGCGAACGTCAACCAGGCGGCTGACCGAGAATGCAGGATAATTATCGATAAGCTGGGGCGGAGAGGGGGCGGAGGGCAAAGATCACTGGAAGCAACAGGTTTGATTTAAGAAACGCGAAAAGTGGGATGAATCCTCATGTTGCTGGGCAGAGTGAGTCTAACAGCTGATGGACTTATAATACTGTCAATGGGGAATGGACGAATGTAATGTGGGGCGAGTTTATGAGACTCAATGAGGAGGGGAATGTTCCTAGTAGAGAGCCCAACGGACTGACCTTGTTGGTAGGTAGGAGCCGGGGTCCGATGGCAGTTGGCCGAGCGTTGAGAAACAACTTGGGTGCGTTCAAGGGCTTCCCTGGTCTTTTTCCAGATTTCCTTGCAACAAATGATATGTTCCTGAACTGGGGGAACTGCCAACTCCACCTCTTGAGCAGGGAACAATGGCGGTAGATAACCTAGAGACACCTGAAAGGGGGATAGACCAGTAGCAGAACAGGTTAAGGAATTGTGAGCATACTCAACCCAAGGGAGATGGGAGCTCCAGGTGGTGCGGTTGTTGGCTGAGACACAACGTAGGGCAGCCATCATGTTCTGATTGGACCTCTCTGCCTTCCCGTTCGATTGAGGGTGGAAACCAGATGAGAGACTCACGGTGGCCCTACAGAAAGCCTTCCAAATCTGAGAAATGAACTGGGGCCCATGGTTGGAAATGATATCCAGCGGGATACCATGCAAGCAGACAACAGGAGTTGTCAACGTTGTTACAACGAGGCAGCGTACGTCGCCCGGATTGGCGTTACCGGGGCCCCACCCTGGAGCCAGGCCTGGGGTTGGGGCTCGCAGGCGAGCGCCTGGTGGCCGGGTCTGTGCCCATGGGACCCGGCCGGGTACAGCCCGAAGGAGCGACGTGGGCCCGCCCTCCAGTGGACCCACCACCCGCAGGAGGGTTCAGAAGGGGCTGGTGCATTTTGGATTGGGTGGCAGTCGTGGGCGGGGCGACCCAATCCCCGGACGGTGACTCTGGCCATGGGGACATAGAATGTCACCTCACTGGGGGGGAAAGAGCCTGAACTGGTGCGGGAGGTTGAGCGGTACCGGCTAGAGATAGTCGGGCTCACCTCCACACACAGTCTGGGCTCTGGAACCCAACTCCTTGAGAGAGGCTGGACTCTCTTCTACTCTGGAGTTGCCCACGGTGAGAGGCGGCGAGCTGGTGTGGGCTTGCTTATAGCTCCCCATCTCAGCCGCCATGTGTTGGAGTTTTCCCCGGTGAGCGAGAGGGTCGTTTCCCTGCGCCTTCGGGTTGGGGATAGGTCTCTCACTGTCGTTTCGGCTTACGGGCCGAACGGCAGTGTAGAGTACCCGGCCTTCTTGGAGTCTCTGGGAGGGGCACTGGAAAGTGCTCCAACTGGAGACTCCGTCGTTCTTCTGGGGGACTTCAACGCTCACGTGGGCAGCGACAGTGTTACCTGGAGGGGTGTGATTGGGAGGAACGGCCTCCCCGATCTGAACCCGAGTGGAGTTCTGTTATTGGACTTCTGTGCTAGTCACAGTTTGTCCATAACGAACACCATGTTCGAGCATAAGGGTGTCCATAAGTGCACGTGGCACCAGGACACCCTAGGCCAGAGGTCAATGATCGACTTTGTAGTCGTGTCATCTGACCTCCGGCCATATGTCTTGGACACTCGGGTGAAGAGAGGGGCTGAGCTGTCAACTGATCACCACCTGGTGGTGAGTTGGATTCGCTGGCAGGGGAGGAAGCTGGACAGACTTGGCAGACCCAAACGCGTAGTGAGGGTCTGCTGGGAACGTCTGGCGGAACCCTCTGTCAGAGGGGTCTTCAACTCCCACCTCCGGGAGAGCTTTGACCAGATCCCGAGGGAGGCTGGGGACATAGAGTCCGAGTGGACCATGTTCTCCGCTTCCATTGTTGACGCAGCTGTACGAAGCTGTGGCCGAAAGGTCTCCGGTGCCTGTCGAGGCGGCAATCCCCGAACCCGGTGGTGGACACTGGAAGGAAGGGATGCTGTCAAGCTGAAGAAGGAGTCCTACCGAGCCTGGTTGGCTCGGGGGACTCCTGAGGCAGCTGACGGGTACATGCAGGCCAAACGTGCGGCAGCACGGGCAGTTGCGGAAGCAAAAACTCGGGCCTGGGAAAAGTTCGGGGAGGCCATGGAGGAGGACTACCGGTCGGCATCGAGGAAGTTCTGGCAAACCATCCGGCGCCTCAGGAGGGGGAAGCAGTGCTCCACCAACACTGTTTACAGTGGGGGTGGGGAGCTGTTGACCTCAACTGGGGACATTGTCGGGCGGTGGAAGGAATACTTCGAGGATCTCCTCAATCCCACTGACATGCCTTCCGTAGAGGAAGCAGAGGCTGAGGGCTCAGAGGCTGATTCATGCATCACTCAAGCCGAAGTCACTGAGGTAGTCAGGAAGCTCCTCAGTGGCAAGGCACCGGGGGTGGATGAGATCCGCCCTGAGTACCTAAAGTCTTTGGATGCTGTGGGGCTGTCTTGGCTGACACGTCTCTGCAGCATCGCGTGGCAGTCGGGGACAGTACCTCTGGACTGGCAGACCGGGGTGGTGGTCCCTCTATTCAAAAAGGGGGACCGGAGGGTGTGTTCTAACTATCGGGGGATCACACTTCTCAGCCTCCCTGGTAAAGTCTATTCCAGGGTACTGGAGAGGAGAATTCAGCCGATAGTCGAACCTCGGATTCAGGAGGAACAATGCGGTTTTCATCCTGGTCGTGGAACACTGGACCAGCTCTATACCCTCCGCAGGGTGCTCGAGGGTTCATGGGAGTTTGCCCAACCAGTCCACATGTGTTTTCTGGACTTGGAGAAGGCATTCAACCGTGTCCCTCGTGGCATTCTGTGGGAGGTGCTTCGGGAGTATGGGGTCCGGGGCCCTCTGCTAGGGGCTGTACGGTCCCTGTATGACCGGAGCAGGAGCTTGGTTCGCATTGCCGGCAGTAAGTCAGACCTGTTCCCGGTGCATGTTGGACTCCGGCAGGGCTGCCCTTTGTCACCGGTTCTGTTCATTATTTTTATGGACAGAATTTCTAGGCGCAGCCGGGGGCCGGAGGGGGTCTGGTTCGGGAGCCACAGGATTTCATCTCTGCTTTTTGCGGATGATGTTGTCTTGTTGGCCTCTTCGAGCCAGGACCTCCAGCATGTCCTGGGGCGGTTTGCGGCCGAGTGTGAAGCAACTGGTATGAGAATCAGCACTTCCAAGTCCGAGGCCATGGTTCTCGACCGGAAAAAGGTGGCTTGCTCCCTCTGGGTTGGGGGAGAGTTCCTGCCTCAAGTGGAGGAGTTTAAGTATCTTGGGGTCTTATTCACGAGTGAGGGAAAGATGGAGCGTGAGATTGACAGGCGGATCGGTGCAGCGGCTGCAGTAATGCGGTCGTTGTATCGGTCCGTCGTGGTGAAGAGAGAGCTGAGCCGAAAGGCGAAGCTCTCGATTTACCGGTCAATCTACGCTCCTACCCTCACCTATGGTCATGAACTTTGGGTCATGACCGAAAGAATAAGATCCCGGATACAAGCGGCCGAAATGAGTTTCCTCCGCAGGGTGGTGGGGCGCTCCCTTAGAGATAGGGTGAGGAGCTCTGCCACCCGGGAGGAGCTCGGAGTAGAGCCGCTGCTCCTCCACATTGAGAGGAGCCAGCTGAGGTGGCTCAGGCATCTTTTCCGGATGCCCCCGGGACGCCTTCCTCGGGAGGTGTTCCTGGCATGCCCCACCGGGAGGAGGCCCCGGGGAAGACCCAGGACACGCTGGAGTGACTATGTCGCCCAGCTGGCCTGGGAACGCCTCGGGGTCCTCCCGGAAGAGCTGGGGGAAGTGTCCGGGGAGAGGGAAGTCTGGGCGTCCCTGCTCAGGCTGCTACCCCCGCGACCCGGCCCCGGATAAGCGGAAGAAAATGGGATGGGATGGGACAACGTAGGGCAGCCATCAGGTACTGATTGGACCTCTCTGCCTTCCCGTTCGATTGAGGGTGGAAACCAGACGAGAGCCTCACGGTGGCCCTACAGAAAGCCTTCCAAATCTGAGAAATGAACTGGGGCCCATGGTTGGAAACGATATCCAGCGGGATACCATGCAAGCAGACAACAGGAGACACAAGAAGTTCAGCAGTTTCAGGGCAATAAAATGTGCAGCCTTGGAGAACCAGTATGGCAGTGTTACACCTAGAAGCTGGGAGACCTGTAACAAAGTCCAAAGCGATGTGAGACCAGGGCCTCCCAGGGATAGAGAGAGGTTGGAGGAGACCAGCAGGTGCCTGATGAGATGCATTACTGCGGGCACAGACAGAACAGGCGGCCACATAGTCCTGGGTGTCTGCTTCCAGAGATGGCCACCAAAAGTGTCTCTTGAGCAGAGATATAGCTCTGTTAGCTCCGGGATGACAGGCGAAGCATGACGAATGTCCCCACTGCAACACCTGAGATTGGACAGACTGGGGAACAAACAAGCGGTTAGCAGGCCCGTTACCAGGATCCAGTTGTTGAGCCTCTCTGATGATCTTCTCAATGCCCCAGGAAAGTGCAGCAACCACAAAGTTAGAGGGCAGGATGGTGTCAGCATGGGAGCTGGTCTCCTCAGAGGTGAACTGGCGAGACAGGGCATCAGGTTTGGTGTTCCTAAAGCCTGGACGATAGGTCAGTGAAAAGTTGAACCGACTGAAAAACAGGGCCCACCTGGCTTGTCTGGAGTTCAGACTTTTAGCAGATTGAATGTACGCCAAGTTCTTATGATCGGTCCAAACTACAAATGGATGTTCTGCCCCCTCCAACCAGTGTCTCCACTCCGCCAATGCTAGTTTGACAGCTAGCAATTCCTGGTTACCAACATCGTAATTGTGCTCCGAGGGAGTGAGACACCTGGAGTAGAAGGCACAAGGATGCAACCGATTGTCAGGACCAAAGCGCTGAGATACTATTGCCCCAACCCCTGTGTCAGAAGCATCAGCTTCAACAATGAACTGATTATTGGCGTCGGGCTGAGCGAGGACAGGAGCTGTGGTGAACAGGTGTTTTAAGCACTTGAAAGCTTGCTCTGCCTCTGGGGACCAACAGAATGGGATGTTCACAGAAGTGAGTCAGGTTAGAGGGGCAGCTACCTTACTGTAGTCCCTGATGAAATGGCGGTAGAAGTTTGTGAAGCCCAGGAAACGCTGTAGCTCCTTCTGGGTCCCAGGGACTGGCCACTCCTCCATAGCACGTATATTTCCAGGATCCACCATGATGTGTCCCTTCTGGATGATGTATCCCAGGAAAGACACAGAGTCAACATGAAAGTCACACTTTTCAGCTTTCACAAAAAATTTGTTCTCCAAGAGACGGGCGAGAACCTGGCGAATGTGGGACTCATGCTCAAGGTTTCTTGGAGAAAATCAAAATGTCATCCAAATAAACAAAAACAAACCAGTTCACAAAATCTCTGAGTATGTCGTTTATGAGCGCCTTGAAAACTGCAGGGGCATTGGTCAGCCCAAAGGGCATCACGAGGTATTCAAAATGGCCTAAGGGTGTGTTAAATGCAGTCTTACATTCATCGCCCTCTCTAATAAGTACCATTTGGTATGCATTGCGCAGGTCAAGTTTTGTGAAGATGCATGCTCCCTGTAGGGGTTCAAAGGCAGAATTGATTAAAGGCAGTGGGTACTTATTCTTGATTGTTATATTTATTAGACCATGGAAATCTATACAGGGTCTGAGTATCTTGTTCTTCTTATCTACAAAAAAGAAACCTGCTCCAAGAGGGGAAGAAGATTGATGGATTATACCTGTTGCTAAGTGATTCTGAGATGGACTGCTCCATGAGCTCCCTCTCAGGTTTAGAAAGGTTGTAAAGCCTGCTAGAGGGTAGTGGGTCGCCTGGCAGCAGCACTATGGAACAGTCATAAGTGCGATGAGGAGGTAGTGACTTGGACTTATCCTTGCTGAAGACCTCTTGGAGGTCATGGTATTCTGAGGGGACTCTTGACAAGTCTGGTGAGAGGGATGGTGTGTTGGTGGTGCCATTAACAGGAGACAAAGCCAACTGCAGACAGACAGAATGACAATGTGGACTCCAACCCAGAATCCTACCCAGGGCCCAGTCAAAATGTGGATTATGGAGCTTTAACCAAGGATGTCCCAAAACCAGAGGTGTGTCGGGGGAAGAGATTATACTGAGGGAAATAGTTTCATGGTGATTACCTGAGACAACCAAAGGCACAGGAGCAGTTTTGTGAGTTACCTCTGCCAGCAGCCTGCCATCCAGCCCATAAGCAGGCACAGGCTTTTCAAGTCTCTTCAGCTTTAACCCAGCCTGCATTACCAGCCCTTCATCCAACAGGTTGTCCTCAGTGCCTAAATCAATAAGAGCTAAAAGGGGCAGATAACCATTCTTCAAACACAGGGAAGCATTTACCAGTAGTTGGGATTTGTTTGGGGATTGATTAGTCTTTGGGCTGTGGCTCATCAGTACACCCATTCTTACAGATGAGCCCTTTCTTTTGGGTGTACAGTACAGTTAGACACAAAATGTCCCGGTACCCCACAGTAAAGACACTCACCCGCCCAGATCCTGCGGAGGTGCTCCTCAGGGGTAAGTTTGGCTCAGCCCAACTGCATGGGTTCCCCCTCTGCAGGTCGAGCATGTTGACTTGGCGGGGCAGGTGGCACTGGAGGAGGTGAACGAGGAAAACGAACAGGGGTGGAGACTGGCAGTGACCGGGTCCAAGCTGCTTGTTCCTGCCATCGTTCACAGAGCCGGTTGTCGAGCCGAATGACCAGGGAGACCAGGGACTGAAGATCTGGGGAGGGATCACAGGAGGCCAGCTCATCCTTTGCCAAATACTCCCTGGAGAGCCTCCTCATTCCAGTGGGCATCTGCTGCTAGAGTCCAGAACTCAATCGAATATTCTGCCACTGAATGGGTTCCCTGACGGAGACTCAAGAGATATGAATAGTATAAACTGGTATTCAAATTTTTTTAAAGTTAGTCTGCTAAGTTCCAAGTTAGAATTCATAGTCCAGCCTCGCAAAGTCCAAGCAAATAGTGAATATTAGCAACATCACTAGCAAAAGCACAGGGCCTCTGTCTAAAAAACACTGCACTGCACTGCACTGCAGCAAAAACCCTCAACACTTGTCTAGCTCACCATGGTAAGGCTCTGGATTAGGAAAAAAAGGGTCTCTGCTAACAGACTCAGAAGTGGGAAGGCTTCAGGCGAGGTTCTGTATGTTCTCATAAAGAGCTCCAATTACTTGTTCATGCTGGCTGAGGATGAT
Organism: Lagodon rhomboides; assembly: GCA_039737535.1. Taxonomy (NCBI): domain Eukaryota; kingdom Metazoa; phylum Chordata; class Actinopteri; order Spariformes; family Sparidae; genus Lagodon; species Lagodon rhomboides. Next base: position 31,356,407 of record CM077794.1, read on the forward strand.
GGCACCTTGGTTGGAAATCGCACACTGGGCAGAGTGTTTGGGGTCTATAGTGGCCAGTTCGTTCTGTTAGGCAGAAACAAGCTACTGGACCCACTATACAGACTCTTTGACAGAAATAGTTCAGCAAAAGATTTTAATTAACAAACGTTCAGCAAGGCAGGCAGGAAAATGTTTTGATGTTTTGTGAGGCTGGCAGGGTTCGGTCAGGAACAGGGCCGCCCCTGGCGAAATTGGGGCCCTAAGCAGAATTTTATTTTGAGCCCCCCCCCACCAATTACAAAATGACTGTATCCCGAAATGCCATTTAGGTTTACAACCTTTATTAGTAGGAACAAATCAAATAAACTGCCTCTTTCAACAATGGAACAAGCCTTTTACAGATGCACACATCTGCATTTTCTGGATGCCAAGTCATCAATGAGGTCATAATATGACAGCTACTGTGCCACTTCTGAGTTGATGCTTATGATAGCCAGGCCACTCAAGCATTCTTGCGCCACTGATGAGCGGAGATATGTTTTGATGAGCTTCAGTTTTGAAAAGCTTCGTTCAGCAGAGGCAACTGTAACAGGGAGAGAAATAAAGGATTATCTTAATCTATCTTATTTTATCTAATCTTATATGACTGTTATGAATTAAACTCACCAAGAGATGGCGACATTTTACCTCCATAAAAATGGCCCAAAACTTCTATTGATAGCAGAGATTGATAGGCTATAAACCTAAGCCAACATACGAACACCAACTGGTCAATCAACCAATCCTTTTTCAACAGAGGTGAATGTATATGCAGTTAACAAGACATTCAATAAATGATAATCAGGGCCGCTGGAAAATTTAATCTGCAGTCCACATCTAGACAGAATTATCCTCTCTCATGATTAGCAGGCTAGCAGCTGGGGTGTTTATGCCACAAAGTTTTTCTTTTTTATTTCAACAACATACCCACTTTCAAGTGAAGCACGAGCCTCCTCTTGTTTTGACTTTTTTTTTTCAGCTTGCTCCCGATTCATATTAGCGTTTGGAGGCCATCTCTCGGCGGCAATGCGTGCTGTGTCAGATTGCTCGTCTCTTTTTCTTTCTCTCCTGCCTCGGGCTGACTTGGTGCTCTACGCGCACCTCACGGCAGCGATGTGCATCCTTTGCGCATTTGCAGAGAATGGGGCCCCCACTGGATCGTGGGGCCCTACACACAGCGCATGTTCTGTGTGTAGGGAAGGGCGGCGCTGGTCAGGAAGCAAGGTGGTCACAGGCTGTGAACAAAGTGAGAGGCAGGCCAGCAGAAAACGAGGCTGGGGAAGGCAGGCAGAAATCAAGGCTGAGCGCAGCTGGCTGAAACACAAGAAAACAAAAGTCAACAGAACCAAAATCAGTTTCTAAACAACACTAGAGATTTTCAAGTGCCACGGCGTTACACACGGAAGGTTAACAATGAACTGGCAGAGAATGGTGAGAGGACCGGTCCTTTATCAGCAGGGAATCAGGGGAGCAGATGAGCCACAGGTGTGTGAAGGAAAAATAGGTCAGCCACTCCCAGCCTAAGACTCACAGGAAGGAAAAACAACACAAGGACAGGCAACCAAAACATACGTCGTCCTAACACTGTAATTAAAAGATGAGAAAACATCAAAGCAAAGGTTTCGCAGTCAAAAAAAAGTGGATATCCATTTACTGCAGGACTTAACATCCCCCTCCCAAAAGCGCTATAAAAAGAATATTCTAACAGGAGCATCTAATAACGTGAATGACAACATGATAATCCTTGTTTATGAAGTTCAAGCAACACCTTCCTCAGAATTGATATGTGGTCATGTTTTGGAAACTAACCATTAATAATTACATGCAATGTTGATCCTTGAGGCGACCTTTCACTCTGTTTTCTCTGTTTCTGTCACCTGGAATGATCAATATTCTCTGTAACTACACATAAAGAACAACAGAAACAAATAAATAAGCCTATATAGTTTGATTAAGTTTTCTATACTCAATATGTTGGTTTATTATTGGTTTAATTGTTTTCTTTCAGTTTAATTCGTACTTGAAACATTGTGAAGAAAGTTGATGTTTAGTTTTTTTAATTTTCATACTTAATATGGATATAGGTAGAATTCATACCAAATATTAGAGGTGATATAACTAGATATACAAATCTTACATAAGGAAAGATGTATCAGCTGATGCTAAAATGCTTTGAGTTGAGAGGAACTGCAGAGTTAAGTGATCATTTTCTATGAGAAATCTCTTTTCACAATGCAAGGATTCACTTGACCCATTGCTGATATTGACACATACATTAGCCTACTTTAGTATCATAAGTATTAGTACTCGTTATGCAGAGTATTGATAGTCTGACCTGTAGTGACTTGTGTGGTAAGAAAGTAACCCATAGGAAGTTTATTAGGGCCCAAGCACTAACCAGTGCGATGCCCTTTTGAATCTGTAAGGATTCTTTTCCTTCTTTTCCCTTTTATTCTCAAAAGTAAGTGCAGTTTTGGAGGCCTGAACATACCCCAAAACTCACCAAACTCACCAAATATAATAACACATTTGGTGAAAAATTAGATAATTCATGGTCATTTGGTGTGGGTGTGGCCAGGGGACTGTATAGCACCCCTGCTGTAAATCCCCGCCTCCTACATGCACAGTTTATGAAATTCTGTATGCATATGTATCATGACCAGAAGCACAAAAAAGGTCCATGGACCCAAACCGTCAGTCCAACAAGAAGTTTGCCATTTTGATTTTCACCGACATTTTGACACATTTCCATGCCTCTTACTTTAACGAACTTAGTCAGTATCATCAGTATCATCCTCCGACCTTGACGATGAAAAGTTATCCAAAGCTTTCACCTCTGTTATATGTGGTGGTCGTGGTGGTGCGGTCCATTTTGATGCTTCGCCATAAAGCAGGAAGTCCCTGTAACTTCAACATACAATTTCCCATCTACATCTAACTGTTCACACATGTAGAGGGTGTCGCCCTGAATACACCTATGCATCAATACTGTGTAATATCCATAGTGCCACTCATTAGACATAGGAAGTCAGCCTCATATCAATCAAACTGACTTCCTACATGCACGTAAATGAACAAAATTTGGTATGCATATGTATCATGACCAGACGCACAAAATACCCATTTGGACTCATACCCTTAGTCCAACAAGAAGTCGGCCATTTTGATTTTTGCCACCATTTTTACCCATTTCCATGCCTCGTACTTTAACAAACTCCTCCTACAGATTTAACACCACAGACTTCATATTCAGTCAGTATCCTCGTCGGACCTTGAAGATGAAAAGATATCAAAAGCTTTCACCTCTGTCATACCTGCTGGGTGTGGTGGTGCGCTCCATTTCGATGCTTCGCCATAAAGCAGGAAGTCCTTATAACTTCTACAGAGAATTTCAAATGGTTATTGCATTTTTCACAGCCTGAACATTCCCCAAAACTCATCAAACTTGGAATATAAGTCACACCAGGCGAAAAATTTTATAATCTATTGTCAACGTCAATTTCCACCTCTAGGTGGCGCTATAATCAAGGAAAGTGTGTTTTGGCTTTTATCTCCCATATACTTTGTTGCACATTTAAAAACCCTATATCCACGCGTGCTGAATCTTGTGATATAGGCCTCACCCATTTCCGCCAACGCTTTTTTTTCCGCAAATTCGCGAAATGTCGCAAACCTACTTTTTCAAACTCCTCCCAGGCAATTTCACCGATTTCCACCAAACTTTGCACACAGCATCTGTGGACTCTCCTGACAAAAATTTTTGGAAAGAATTTTGATAGTCCAAAGAATGCTCAAATTATTAAATAACAACTTCCTGCAGATTTCGTTCCAAACAGGAAGTGTTGTGTATCTCCCCATTGGTGTGTCTGAATGACATGACACTCTGCAAAATTTGATGACCACTAGGTGGCGGTCTTTAAATTGAAGTATTTTATATCTTCACATTGGTTGGTCAGATTAACACAAAACTTGGTACAGTTGTTGCCAGTGGCGTCCTGAGAATAGCTGACGAAGATTACCAGTTACCATTCCAACACTCGGTGATGCTCTGGTGGCAGTCTAATTAAATATTTGGCACTGTGCCCACACCATAACACTTATGTCAATTAAATTTATAGTGGTGGTATAGACTAGCCTCTGTAACTCACACACCAAAAATGACCAGCAGGTGGCGGTATTATCAAGACAAAAGCGTTTTTGGCCAAGAACTCCCACATAATATGTCGCACATTTTTAAACCTTATATCTACATGTTCCCTCTATTGAGTTGAATTGTGTGATGTAGGCCACGCCCACTTTCGCGGTAAATTTGCATTTGCAAAATCGCGAAAAATTAAAAACTTACTTTTTCGAACTCCTCCTAGGCGATTTGACCGATTTGCATGATTTTTTTAGTCCAGAAAATGGCCAAAATATAAAACAACAATTTTCTGCACATTGTGGTCAAACAGACAGTCTTGCATATCTTCACCAAATACAGTCCGATTACCACAAAACTTTTTCTAATTGTGTTCCATGGACCGATGAGGGTTTGTGCAAAATGTGGGGAAAATCGGCCAATAGGTTGCGCTTTAATTGCTAAATGATGAAGGAACAGCTTGACTTGCCTTCACTTTTGATTGTACATTCAGGCTGCATGCCACGACAGCAGTACTTGCCGAGACTCGCGTGGACTGCGAGGGCCCGTTCATCGCTGCATGCAGCTTTAATTTGTAATAGTAGTGCGAACAAGTTGTATAGTTCTAGAAAAAATCTACAACATAGTGCAGCAAAGTCTCACACAAAGGCGTTTTATTTAGGACCAACTGACCCACTACAGGACAGTCTACAGGACGGCTGCTTTGTCAGCAAGAATTGGTTGATATTAAATTGCCATGGCCAGACGCCGCTTACTCATAACTCGGCACATTCTCATTTTCAGTGGGAAAACCAGTAATCACCTCCTCTTTGTTTCTGTTCTGCTCATTAATTAAAAATCAAACACATTTTCAAATCATCTTTTTCCTCCTAAACCAACACCTTTGTGAGCATCCAACTGAACCACATGATTAGAAATATACAGGAACATGATAAATATTTAAGTAAATTTACTTTTATCTTCATTTTATGATGTCAAATTACAGGTGCAATTTCAGTTTAGGGTAAGGATTTGGGTTAGGGTACAATGGAATAAGAGAATGGGTGTAGGGGGTGAAATGTTAAAATTACTTGTCTGGTCCCCTCTGTCGACTGCTGAAGCTTTCCTTTTTCTGGTCAATGATCATCTTGTCAGTAATGGCGGTCTCATACTCCTTGTTTGACTCTGAGCAGTTAGCAGCAGATGAAGGGCCCCTTTGGACTTGGATCATGTGACCCATTCTCAAGGATGACGGAGGGAAGAAGTCTGATGTCAGCAGCAGTGGCGGCTGCTGGTCTTTCAAGGAGGGGAAGCTCATTTTTCCGGCCTACATCATAAATGTGTTTGTTTATTTATTATATATATATTATTATTATTCAAGACACCTGAAAAGACCTGTTACTTTTCCCCACCTTTTGCACTAAATCAATCTTAGGAGTTGACCTGCCCTGCTGTTTAACTCTAACAACATTCATATTATCTGCCATGATGTGCACCTAGCTAATGCTAGCAGCTGGAGCTGCTGCGCCAGGCTACTGTGAAGTGTGACCGCCTGTGAGTGTGAGTGATCGTGACAAAGTTGCTGGGGATCGGTAAAGTCTCCGGATCAGTTCAGAACAACGGAATGAAAAACTTGGAAAATGCTCCGGTGGATGTTTATTCTTCAATATCGCTAATTCGCTCATTTAGCTGTCAATCAAAAAAGGATTCCGCCTCAGACAGCTCATCCAATCATCATGCAGAAGCTGAGCTTCCAGGCCAGCCCACTGCCCCATAGACCCCCAGAGAAGCTGAGCTTCCAATGGGCGGGACAAAGCCCAGCATTTATCCAATGACCGTCTGGTTTCGCCAGTGGAACAACCCGCTCTACACCTCCCCACTGAAGTCAGTAGAAGCTGAGCTTCCGACAGTGAAAAGCGCTGTGGCGCTGCGGGGATGAATGAGAAGGAAGTTGCGCCGGTTACCTGTGATAAGTAGCTGATTCTGAACAAAAGATGAAGGCTTTCTAGCGCGTATTTAGTCAATGAAATGTACACACAGCAGTACATATTTCACCACTTTTTTTTTTTTTTTTTTTGGTGACATTTTAGGGGAAGCTGAGCTTCCCTTGCAGTCTTAGAGGAATCGCCACTGGTCAGCAGGTATTTCACAAATTCCTTGACGAATACATACTAGTGGTGGGCGGATTGATCCAAATATCCATATATCTATACCAATGTTAGTATCGATATTGATCGATACCAGTGTAATGAGATCGATACTTTAGTTTTAGTTTCTCTTCTGTATGTACTTTCACTTGCACTGCAGTTTCATCAAAGAGGCAACCTGGCTGTCTGTGTCTGTGTAAGTGCCGTTGCTTTCAAGTGCTGCTACTGTCACGCACTTTGCACTTTGCACTTTGCTCCTCCTCCCCCCTCTTGTGTTTTGATGTTGTACTGTCACGTGACTCAGTGGCACCAGGCAAACAAGCAAGCAAGCAGGCTCAGCCAGCCAGGCCCGGCCAGCAGCACAGAGACAGAGCAGAAGAATGGCAGTGAGGAAGAAGAACACTGTGTGCTATATTTTCAGGCTGAAAATTAAATAGCAAGCTGTATAATTTGTAAAAAAAAAAAAAAAAAAAAAAAAGGCTGTAAGATACAGTGGTAACACAACAAATTCATACAAGAATGTGAAAAATTATTCGAAGGAAAAAAACGAGCTCCAGAAACAGAGAGAGGGGGAGAGAAACTATTTTATTATTTCACTTCCCCAAGAGTTTCTGTACATTCTACCTGAAGAAAATAATTTGTTTTAATTTGTTCGCGAATGGTAATTTTGTTCACTTTGTATGGGGAAATATTGTTTTGTTACTGTTCTATTGTTTCTGAACAAAATGTTTCTGATAATGAAGTATTTTCTATTTACCTATAAACTAGGGCTGAACGATTTTAGGGAAAGATCTAATTTTTTCTGGCATATATTGCGATTTTGATTTGATTCACGATTTTCAGTGAAATATTCACAATGTACAGTATCATTTACAAACATGACAGAAAATAACATCATACCATTAAAACATTAAATGCCATTACTCTAATGCAAGAATGAAAACTAAAGTGAAGAATTGATTTCAAATGTATTTATTAACAAGAAACAAGACCACATTTTTCAGCTTTTTCACTTTTTCTTTACACTCCGTGTACAGCTGTGGAATGGCAACCTAGTTGAAGTAGGTGAAGGGAGGGGAGGGAATCACATATCTTCTGTCCAGTGTGTGGAGAAGGTTTTTAAATCCGTCTTTGGTGACCATGTTAACAGACACCATGTCCTTGGAAATGTAGTGTGTTATGGCAGTCGTTATCTCCCAGTGTCTTCGGCTGCTCTTATCATACGGAGTTACACTGGCGAAAGATGCTGTAATTGTAGTCTGTTTCCTACTATGGACCTGAGTATCATTTTCACTAGACTTTTCACCGGACTTTTTCATCATGTGCTTGTCATGCAAATGCCTGTGGTGATTTTTCAAGTACCGGTATAAATTGGTTGTGTTTCGGCTGGATGTTGCAACTTTAGCACGACAGGTTTTGCACAGTACCTGTTTCTGGTGCACGTCTGCAGCCTCAAACCAGAAATACTCCCAAATGACAGACGTGATGTTTTTCTTGGTGATTAAATCCCCAAACTCCGCTTCTGGTCCAGCTGAAGCCATTTCAGAAATTAAAGAGCAGGTGTAGCAAGCTATACTGATTAGCGTGACCTGTCCATGAGCAGCTTGCTGCTTCTGATTGGTGAGCTTGGCAGGATGGTAGGGAGATGGCATGTATGTGTAAAATAGTTGACACAACAGATCCTGGGTCAGTCAGGAGCACTGCAAAAAAAACTTTGCCCAAATTCTGTCCTGGGTTGTTACTTATTAATAATCCAAAAGAAAAACACAAAAACACTTAAAAGGTCATGAACATTCATTTAGATTTAGCAATTTGATTTGCACTGTCTGCTACAGTTTCGAGCATCTCTGTGGCCACAGAGTTCACAGAGGCCAGCTCAGGTGACGTGGTGATGTCCCTGGGGCTCTGTGAGGATAACATGAGTGGTGAACTCACAAGGAATTCGTTCAGTTCCTTCAGGCAGGTACGACAAAATGTCTTCCCTGAAAGGTCTTCGCTGATCTCCTCAGGGGACACTGTCATAGGATAAGTTATCACTCCATCTCTGATTTCAGCCTGTGGTGTCTCCTCCTCAATGATATTTTTTAAAAGCGTCTCTCTTTGTTGGTGCTGGTCGGAATACATCTGATGAAGATACCAGAAGCAGGAAAGATCATCCAAACTGTCCACATCAACTTCTGGCTCTTCCCTGGTCTGTTTGGAGAATCTCATTTTGATGGCCAGCTGATTTTAGCTGTGCTTTCTGTCTTCACAGCTGTTTTTGTCTTCTCTTGACAGTTGTCCAGGCTTTTGATAATAACTGAGATCAGCTTGCCTGGTGCCAGTGCCAAAAACTGGTGGTTGAAGTTGCTGGCTGACTAGCCTATTCGTTATTCAAGACAGACCTGAATTTTAAAACAAACAAAAAAAAACATTAAATACGAAGGGCCAAGAGGTCACGATCAACAGACCGGCTGTTTTGAAAGGTGCTACCTGAATAAAATGTATTATTAAGCCTATATTATTATCATCATTATGTAGTGAAGGAACGCAAGTAAGTACATTAACTTAAGTACTGTACTAGTGTTTCCCATTAACGATACTCATAGTCTAAGGCCCCGTCCACACGAAAACGCTTTTTTGTGTAAATGCACATGTTTTGCATAGTTTTGGCTGATCATCCACACAGATCCTGTAAATGCACTTTTTTGAAAATGGATCTCAGGGTGGAGAAATTCGAAAACGCAGCCCCTGCGTTTTCGTGTGGATGGTGAATTCACATACTTTTCGATACGACCTCGACTTCTCGCCTTTGACCTCTGAACCCCACGATGTCTCATTACAACAATAACAACAATGGCGGACTACATGCTTGTGTTCGTGCTGCAGAAGATATTGAGCCTGTTAGGGTTACTAGGGCAAAATATTACACTCCTCTGCCACTACGCTGAGTAAAAAAGGATTATGGACAACTGACTAGCCATTTTCATCTTCCTCTTGTTATGTTCGGTTTCTCCTTCGGCTGTCTGTTTGTATACAGCACTAAAGCTTTATGCACATGCTCCGTCTCTTCTTCTCCGTTTTTGGTGAATTTCCAGCTCCACCTATAGGCCTGGCATATGAACTACAGCTTATTGAGTCATTTACAGTGGATCCGTGCGAATGCAAATATTCTTGAAACGATGCCAAGGAAGACGGATAAAAAAAAAGATCGTTTTGGTATGTGCTAAGTTGCTGCACCACAGCCTCATATTGATCCAAAAATGTTTTTCACTTGACATAATAGCACTGAAGATCTCCAACATTTTGGGCCGTTGCTTCAGCAAAGCATCCAACTCTCAGTCAGTCGAGATACATTAATAAATATCTTAAGCCTGTGGTAACCACAGACCTTATTCCAGGCATTTGACCTAAAACCAACTCAAAAAACTATTTTTGACCTAGAGACAAGGGAACCGAATGTACAGAAACGCTAACCGATGTTCCGGATTTTAGGACTACAAACTACACCACTATTGAGTAGCATGCAGACCAACATGAAACAGTTGGAAACTGTGGTTATTCAATCAGCTTCAAATGAGGCTGAATGTTCAGTTTCTCTTGACTGTCTCTTAATATTAAATACTCTAACAATGCTCCAGCGTGCTAAACCACACACTGAGCAGAGGTTTACTGTTTATTCAAAATGTATTATTTTTGAACACATCGCATGTCTAAATTGCACTTAATTCAACACTAACCCCTTTCACACTGGCGTTTGGGTGTGGCTTCTGTGCGCCAATTCTCCGCATCCGTCCCAGTGTGAATCTCTCCGATGCGGCGAGGGGTGCAATTTCGCTCCGGCGCTGATACGTCTCTGGAGGTAGTGTCAGGGCCGCATTATTGGCGAGCCGAACCAGTGTGAATGGATAAGCTGGCGGCGCGTATCGAGGGCGTGTCGATCGGACGGTCGGTTAACTACACAGGTCCTTCACTCAACTTAATACAGAGAAATGTCCCACAAAGCAACGTTACAGTACCAAACAACAGTAACGTAGCAACTGTAACTGTCTATAGCAACTTATATGAGGAAAAAAATCCCGCACATATGAGCGGAGAAGCCTCTGTCCTCCCGTCTGTCTGACCGACACATTTCTGCCCAAAAAACAGCGTCTGTCGGCGGCAAAAAAATTAAACTCACGGAGTGTTTGTGATGAAAATAAATCACCACGACCGTCAGCCCTCCAGACCGAGACTTCAGTGAACTTTCCCCCAGAGGACAGCCTCCGTCCCCGCGAGTCAGACAGCGTCCAGTTTACTGATGGTGATGTAGGCTAATTATGTAATTTAGCGCGAAAAACGTAACTTTGTCACTTTCCAGGATGTTTGGTGGGTCAGGATCTCAATCACGACACATCATAACAGCATCCATATGATTATAAACTATCTGCGGGTTTAGATTGACAGGGGGGACACCGGGGAAACACCTTGAAAACACACCTACGTCATCATCATGACGTATACCGTCACGCCTCTTTAGGAGCCGCAGCGCCGGCTTTCTGTGTGAATTTACGTCGGTTCGTCTTTAATGCGGATCTGCTTCGCTCTGTGTGAATCGCTATCGGCGGAGAATTGCCGAACTGCCGCTGCGGAGATAATGCGGCTTCTCCTGTGTGAAAGGGGTTACTGTGCATCCTTTGGTCAACAACAACAAACCTGCCGCATATGAAGTAGATTGGATGAATGTTTCTCGAGATATATGAACGACAGAATGAAAGGAAAGAAAGAAAGATTCCTTTCTTTAAAAGGGGGCAAAGGAAATGGCCGAAGCTGACGCTTACCAGTGGAGAGGTGGGCCACCAGGAGTGAGGTATCCAGATGAAAGAGTCACCCCCAATCACACATGCACACACCTCCACACACACACACAGGTGGAGGATCACACCAGGAGTCGACCACACAGCACACCGGAAGGGAACACCACCACCGAAGGGCACCAACCCCCACCACCTTAGGCTCTCAGCTTCTACACAGAAAGGGAACAAAACAATTAGTGAGATATCACTCATACAAATAAACAAAACACTGGATCACACTGACCAAATGCTGCAAAGAAATACGATACAGTTAATGTAATAAACACAAAAAAACAGATTGTTGGTGGGGTGAAGCAGCCAGGTATGGGTAAAAAGGAAATTAACAAAACAAAATAGGATAAAGGAAATAAACAGAATCAACTACACAAAACAATAGCAATGGATCAGAGGCAGCGAGCCAGTTGGAAATTAAACAACCAAAATGAAAAGTTAAGCCCCACTGACCACACAGTACACTAAAATGGCCCAAACTGAAATATCTGGAGACTAATAGTGATTGTGCACAAAAAGGCTGCCTGTAAGCAAAGCCACAGTGAGCGAAACAATGGTAGGCAAAGCATCAGCATAGTAAAAGGTAAGCCAGAGTAGCTGCTATGTTGCTAGCTGCTGAATACCAGCGAGAGACACCGACACGCACTCCCAATCTGGCCGTGCCTGTGAGCTAGGGGAGGGGAGCAGACAAGTGCCTATGGTGCTATTCCATCAGGTGAGCAAACTCCTAAAAAACACCCAGTTAGCTTCAACACCGCACATAAGGTTGCGTCACATGGCATAGATCAACCTACCAGCAGTGATCGGTGAGAGCGTCACATCTGAGGAAGGGAAGAGGGTCCAAGATAGGCATCTACAAAATCATATACAGCTAGTTTAAAACACGCCAACAAAACGGATCGATGAAGGCACCACCAATACCACCGCTCTCATACCTGCTGCTGCAGCGGACATCGGGCGCACCGGAAATGAGGTGTGGTTTCGGCAACAGGGAGATCCCAGAGGACCCCCACCTGTCTTTATAGTGTGCCTGCATTCAATGATTGGCTGTCAATCACCAAGCCAACATACTGCTACAATCTACCCCTCCATTTTGCACCGTCGACCCGACGATGAACAAGTCAAGACAGAGTACCTAAGTTAGTTCCACGGCCTAAAGAGAACAGAAACTGCATTAGACACAGGACAAGGAGAGCTTGCAGCCCCATGTGCTACTTCCCCCACAGGCCTGGGAAGATGGTAGACGTTAGAATGCTGGCCAGCAGTTGACCGTGCCATCCGTCGTACTGCTGCTTCGCTGGTGTCAGGGTAACTGGTTGGTGGAACAGCTGACAAAGCCGAGAGTTGGCGCAGCATCACAGTAGTGGGAGCCACTAAAGGGGCCTGGTGCAGTGGGGGTCACATCAGATTGTGGGAGCAGCAACCGAGGGGTGGTGTGGGTCAATGCGGTTGGTCTGTCAGGAGTCCCAGTAGGAAAGGTCTGAGGAACGTCATACCAGAGGGCCAACAAATCACCGCCACATGATGTGTCGTCCTCTGAGGGTGGCTCGTTGACGGGGAGTGGATTACTGGTGGAGGCACCACCTGGAGAGTGCTTCCTGATCATGGCCTTCAACAGGGTACGATTGACTCGCCTGGCTTTGGACTGGTTGTCTACAGGTGCGATGGTATATACGGATCCACCCTCTTGAGGTGCTCTGCACAGCAGGAAATCAAGTGGTTGCCTGGGTTCCTGGCCGAACATCAGGGAGAAGGGTGACTCACCGGTAGCCTGATGGGGAGTGGTGTTATAACAATGGAGTACCTGTGGTAAGCAGGAACTCCAGTCTCTCTTACGAGACACGGGCAGCATGCGCAACAAGTTGTGGAGGGTCCTATTGAAGCGTTCCCATTGGCGATTGCCGGCTGGAGGTACGGGGTTGTGCGAGATTTCTTAATGTGGTAAAGGCCACAAAGCTGCTGGATAAGAGCACCCTCGAAATTGCGACCCTGGTACGAGTGTATGCGAGCTGGGACACCAAACTTGGAGATGCACTCCACTACCAAAACCTGTAGAGGCACATTGATTGCATGTGGGATCTGCCAGTGTGTACTTGCTGAAGATGTCACACCAATCCGTTTTCCAGTCCAGTATTGGCAGGTTCCAACATGGTGTAATCAATGGCCAGAATCTCATTAGGTCGGGAAGCTATCAAATGTCCCATGAAACTATGAGCAGCGGGTTGGGCATCCTTAGCCACTTGGCAGCTCTCACAGGCCTGGCACCACTGCGCCACCTCAGAGGACAAACCTGGCAAGTAGCACCGTGGCCGCAATAGCTCCAACGTTCTCTTAATGGCCCTTAATCCCCCTTAATGGCCATGTTCCTGGTGAACCTGAGTCAGCACTTCCTCCTTTAACCCTTTAAGCGCCAAAGTCGCAAAATTGCGACAAGATGCGGTACTGAATAAAACAGCTGTTTTCTCCTAATAGAGTGTTATATATCATTCATACTCCCACCCACTAGTTGGCAGACATCCCTAACTTAGACCTTAGCTCAGAAAAACGTCATGCTTCAATGCAAAATGTTCGAAGAAATCCCATCCAAAGTTGACTTTTTTTTTTTTTTTTCCTAGCGACAAAAAGCGACTAGCTGCAAATCTAGCGACTTTTTCGGGTGTTATTGGAGACTTTTGTGGTGTTTGGAGACTCTGACATGAAAGCACGTATCACTCTGCAGTTACTGAGCTCAACGAGCAGCGGGTGCTGCCGTGAGCCCCTCCCCGTGCAAAAGCACTCACGGGCGGTCAGTCTCACAGCCCCGCGCGGCAGTCCCAGCCTGCAGTCAGAGCAGAGAGGGGACAAATGGCGCTGCGGGGCAAAGAGATGAAAACACACGAAAACACGACCCTTTGCCCAACATAGTTGAGAGTGGGAATGATACACGAACTCGTAGTATCAGTAGGGAGCTAATGGACGTGGTAGAAGTTGCGGGGGTGGTGAGAATAGCGCTCGGACCAGCGTCAGTGTTCACTCTTTCTACCGCGCCGGTAAAGGTGCGTCCATGCGCGGCAGTGCTGCGTCCTTGCGACGCAGCGGTGTTCACGAAGCACCAAACACACACAAGACCAACTCTTCTCCTAGCACTAGTGGGGATAGCAGGGGGAGACGAGGGTGAAGTGATCCTAGAAGGGCTGGTGGGTGTCGAAGAGGCAGCAGGGGCGGTCAGAATAGGGCTGAAAGTAGTGATGATGAGTCTTTCAAGTAACCTTTGCAAAATGAAATAATAATAATAATTATTATTATTACTACTACTAATAATGAAGGAGAAGAAAAAAGAAGACAAAAAAGAAAAGGAAAGTGTCCTCCAATGTCAGAGCAGAGGGGGGTAAAAAAAATCATAAAAAACGCCTACTGTTTACATGAGTTTTGTGGTGGTAATAGTTCTAATTTACGACTGTTGGCTTACAATTTACCTTTTCCCTGTTCATTTGATATATGGACAACATAACAAATGGATGGAGGGGGTGAATTTGATGAAATAAGGTCAATTTTCTTTCAAAATATCAGGTATTTCATGGAAATTTCATAATCCAATATGGTCGCCACCATATGACGTCATAATATGCAAATTAGATGGGAAAATTTACTACCTAGATAAACTTTAGGTCATCCTCAATATTTGTCTCATTGACACTTTGTCTCTATCTCAAAGCACTTTCAAGTCAGAGCCTTCTGAAATGTAGATGTCAAAATCTAGTATTTTTAAAAATAAAACCCGGCGCGTAAAGGGTTAAGGTGGCAGGGAACAGCAGCTGGAGCACTGGCTCAGCAATATCAGGGCAAAAAACCTGCCGATAGAGGATTCCATTCCTCTCAACCAGGCGGTCTCACTGTTGGAGTAACGACCAATGCAGAACAAGAAACGAGTTTCCGCTCCTCCTGGTTGGGACCCTGCTTCCATCTCCAAAACACCAACACTTCCTGAATAGCAGGATCAATCTGTTGGAGAGTAGCCATGTCGGAAGCTACATGATGAGGCAGGACTGTGATTTGTAGTTTGGGTTGCTTCAGCCCTTCCCAACTGCAGGGCTTGCTGTAATGATTTGGGAAGTGATGTGCCAGAGACCATGGCTTCCATCTCTTTCACACTGGGTGGATGCTGAACGGGATAGAGCATCTGCGTTCTGATTGCTCCTTCCTGATTGGTACTTCAACTCAAAGTCGAAGGATGCAAGTTGGGCTGCCCACCGTTGCTCAGTGGCACCAAGCTTCGCCGATGACAGATGACTGAGTGGATTGTTATCAGTGTAGACGACACACTAAGCCCACCCATAACAGAGGACACACTTTGGATCTTTTAATTACCCATGGCCTGTCTGTTAACATCTCCTCAGTGATCGATGTAGGTCTGTCTGATCATTTCTCGTCTGATCATGTCTTTTTTAATGTCTGTGGATATCCACAACAGGATATCCCAGAGCAGACTGTCAGGAAACGCTATATTACTAATGAAGTGACTGCAAATTATATATATCTTTTACGTGACACTCCTGCAGACATTTTACGTGCCTCATGTGATTTCATAGTAGATAGTTTTAACAGAAAAATGAGGTCAATCCTTGGCACAGTTGCTCTACTCACTTTGAAAAAGACCACTACCAACCCAACTTCTCCCTGGTGAAATGAAAAAACTAGACAACTAAAGAGAAACTAGAAGAGCCGAAAGAAGGTGGAGAAAAGACAAATTAACAGTGAACTACCAATTTTTCTGTGAACATCTTACCACTTATAATAAAGCGATTAAAGATGCAAGACAATCATATTTTTCCAAACTGATAGGTGACAACCCGAACAACCTCAAAATCCTATTCACAACAATTGACCATCTTATTAACCCTGTTTTTATGAAGTCTAGCAGTGAGTCAATTTCTAAATGTGAAGATTTTGCAGATCATTTCAGAAGTAAAATAGATGATATTAGATAACTTTTATCCTAAGATCAGAATCTCAATTGTATCACTACAGAACCTTTGTTCTTACGCAACGAAACACTAGAGAAGTTTGTCCTGGTTGATGCTGAGATGCTTGGCAAAGTATCTTCCCAACTAAAACCAACAAACTGCATTTTAGATCCCATTCCCACTTCTTTTATTAAAACATTCCATAGCTCTTTTAACGACGATTTACTTAACATTGTAAATTACTCTCTCCAGATGGGGTGTCTTTCCTACAGCACTTAAGACTGCCATAGTCAAAACCCTTCTGAAGAGAAACAATTTAGATCCCTCTATACTTAATAATTACAGACCAGTATCCAATCTACCATTTTTGAGCAAAATTTTAGAGAAACTTGTTTTTAATCAGTTAAATGATTTTATGATCACCCACAAAATCTATGAAATATACCAATCAGGTTTTAGGACAAATCATAGTACTGGGACTGCACTAGTAAAAATTGTAAATTATCTCAGGTTGAATTTGGACAGGACGAAACCATCTGTTTTAGTACTACTTGACTTAAGTGCAGCCTTTGACACAGTAGACCACTCAATTCTTTTAGACAGACTTCACAACCAGGTTGGAATCTCTGGTTCTGTTTTTAACTGGTTTAAATCTTATCTCACTGACAGAGAATTTTTCGTGAGTATGGAGGGATACTCATCAAAGAGCTACAAAATTACCTGTGGTGTCCCCCAAGGCTCAATTTTAGGTCCCACACTTTTTAATCTATACATGCTGCCACTTGGGAGCATCATCAGGAAGCACGGCATCAACTTCCACAGTTATGCTGATGACACACAGCTGTATATCGTCGTGTCTCCTGATGACCCAGGGCCAATCAATGCCCTTTGTAACTGTATTTTAGATATCAAGTCATGGATGGCAAAAAAAATTCTTCAGCTCAAGCAGGACAAAACTGAGGTCTTATGTATTAGTTCTGAAGCTCAAAGACTAAGGATTAGTATAAAATTGAACGCCCTGGCATTAAACCCAACTAACCAAGTAAAAAAACCTTGGAGTTATTTTAGATTCAGACCTCAGTTTTAACCCACACAACAGAAACATAACTAAGACAGCTTTTTGTAATCTAAAAAACATTGCCAGAGTGCGACCGTTCCTTTCCAAAGCCAGTACAGAGACACTAATGCATGCTTTTATCACCTGCCGCATCGATTATTACAATGCTTTACTTTCTGGTCTCCCAGAAAAGAACATAACTCAGTTACAACTTCTCCAAAACTCTGCAGCACGGGTGTTGACTAAGACCAGAAAGAGAGCACACATCACACTGATTTTAAAGTCTCTGCACTGGCTACCTGTCTGCTTCAGGATTGATTTTAAGATCCTTTTATTTGTTTTTAAAGCTCCAAATGGCCTTGGCCTAACTTATTTATCAGATTTGCTTTTATCGTATGAAACCTCCAGAACCCTCAGGTCCTCTAGTCACAGCTTTTTTTTAACTATTCCAAAAGTGAGAACAAAAACTCACGGTGAGGCCGCATTTCAATACCCCAGTCCACGTTTGTGGAACAGCCTCCCAGAGGACCTGAGGGCACTGGAGAATGTTGATACTTTTCCGAGCAACCTTAAGACCTTCCTTTTTAGGCTGGCTTTTAGCTCAATTCTATTTATTTATTGGTTTTATTCTATTTACTTATTCACTTACTATTAATTAATTTATTTTAATTATTTTGTTTTAAATTGTTTTACGTTATTTATTATTTACTTATTTCTTTAACAGATTAAAAAGCAGTTTTAGACTTTTAACCTCTTTTAATATTTTTTCATTCTTAGATATAGAGTTTTATTATTTTATCTTTATTTTACTGCCTCTAGTGTCTGTCTAGTGTACTGTCTATTGTCTTTATTACTATTTACTTATTTATTATTACTCACTCTTTTATTTTGCTTATTGTGTTTTAAGTTGCTGGATACATTTGTGTGTTAATGCGAGTATGTGTGTGTGTGTACGGGTGGTTGTTGTTTTAATTGTTGCTATTTTAATTCCGTAAAGCACTTTGTACTACATTACAATTTATGAAAAGCGCTCTTTAAATAAAGTCTGATTGATTGATTGATTGATTGACTTGTGGTCAAGCAGGTACTCCCTGAATTTCTCCGTCATGGCCCACTTGAGCGCCAGTAACTCCAACTTCATTGAACTGTAGTTCTGCATGTTGCGCTCAATGGGCCTCAGACCATGGCTGGCATAAGCAATAGGCCTGACCTTGCCTCCTTGCTCCTGGGAAAGCACCGCTCCAAGGCCACTATAACTTGCATCCACCTCTAGAACAAAGGGTGTGAGAAGTCCATGTAGGCGAGTACTGGTGCAGTGGTTAGTTTGGTCTTCAGTGCCTCGAAACTGCTATGGCACTCCTCCGTCCGGTTCCCAATAGCACCCTGTGCAGCCCTCGTCTTGGACCTGGTGTCTCCCAGCTCTGCCACCAGCCTATGTAGAGGGGCCGCCAACTTGGCAAACCCCTCTATGAATCAATGATAATAGCTGGCGAACCCCAGGAAAGACCGCAGCTCAGAGATGGTGGTGGAAGGCTGCCAGTTGGCTACCACTTTTATGCCTTACTTGGATCAGTGGAATCCCCCTTGTTGGATATAACATGGCCCAAGTAGCTCACTTCTTGCTGGGAAAATGCACATTTGGTGAGCTTTGCCCTAAGATCTTCCTGTTGTAGCCGGCTCAGCACCACCTCCAACCTCTCAAGATGTTATTCTACTGTGGAGGAGAAAACCACAATGTCATCAAGGTAAAGAAGCAAGGATTGTAGGTCACCGAATATTCACTGCATCAACCTCTGGAATGTGCTGTGGGCGTTACAGAGCACAAAGGGAACGCGGTTCCACTCAAATAACCCAAATGGAGTGCAGAATGCAGTCTTGGCACGATCTTCCTCTGTTACTGTGACCTGGTTGTACCCACTGGCCAGGTCCATGGTAGAAAACCAGCGAGCACCTGTCAGTGCATCCAGGGATTCCTCGATATGTGGCAGATGAAATGCATCTTTCCGTGTCTTGCTGTTAAGTTGTCGGTTAGTCTACGCACATGCGCAGACTGCCGTCCTTCCTTTTGACCAGCACAGTGGGGGAAGCATGATTACCTGGGCCCCTAGCAGTTGGTTGATATGTTCTTTTACGACCTCATACTCAGATGGGGGTATACACCTGTAGCGCTGCCTTACAGGGACCTGGTCTAAGAGGGATAGAGAGGGACCCCATCATGAGCAGAAAAGACTGGATTATACTTCCTAAGAAGGGACCTCACCTGGCCCTGCTCCTCAGCAGGCAATGGAGACAGATCCGTGGCCTCTATCTGATCCTACATAGCATGAAAAACCGATTGGGACCCCACAGTGGCTCTGCCAGATGGTACCTCAGTGACTCCTGGCAGTCCAGCAGGTAAACCAGAGTCTAGGGGCTCAAACAGCACTGTGGTACCGGAATACTGCTCAGAGCATGTGGCCTGATCAGGTGTAGATAAATGCCATACCCTCATGCAAGCTTGTGCCTCCTCAGTCCACTCAGTCAATCTGATGCTTGATCGTCCACTAAACATGGGGCATTTCCTATCTCAGGGCACAAAAACTAGTCTGTCAGTCACATGGGCACTAGCAGTAGGAGGAGCAGTAGGTAGCACAAAAATAGAAGGCACCAGGTATGGCCACATCATCTTCCCCCATACTACAGCCTGATAGGTGAAATGAAATTCTATGATTCAGTACCCCAAGACAAGAGGGCTCACCACAGATCCACAAAACACTAGCTGCTGCTTGGTCTTCAAACAAAAACAATAACACAAAACGTCCCTTTAAACAAGCTAGCTTTTGTCCAGAGCAAAAGGAACGATGCAAAGAATGGAACACATGTCTCTGCCTTCAAAAATAAATCCTGCCAACAACGCCAGATTGTGGTGGGTAGTTAGGAGGTTGACCAGCAAGCTGGTATAATTGAGGAGGAGTCAACAGCGCCACCTTGGGAATTTCACCCAAGGAATAGTACATTTACCTTGACTAAAACAGATATTCAAAGCTACAGAGGTTTGTAATACTATGAGGTGAAAGATGTGGTTCCATTAAACAATAATTCTTTATTTTACACAGACACCATACTAATAAAAGGCCAGTTAACACAACATAGACAATTATGGAGGAAATGGAAAAGGAAATGGCCAAAGCTGAGGCTTACCAGTGGAGAGGTGGGCCACCAGGAGCGAAGAGAGTCACCCCAATCACACGTGCACACACCACACACACGTGGAAGATCACACCAGGGGTCGACCACACAGCACACCGGAAGGGGACACCACCACCGAAGGGCACCAACCCTCACCACCTTAGGCTCTCAGCTTCTACACAGAAAGGGAACAAAACAACAATTAGTGGGACATCACTCATACAAATAAACGAAACACTGGATCACACTGACCAAATGCTGCAAAGAAATACAATACAGTTAATGTAATAAACACAAAAAACAGATTATTGGTGGGGCTAAGCAGCCAGGTATGGGTAAATAGGAAAGTAACAAAACAAAATAGGATACAGGAAATAAACAGAATCAACTGCACAAAACAATAGTAGGGGCGACCGGGGATGGTTGTAACATTTTTGGCATTTTAGTCTGTATCTTGCAGGTCTTTTAAGCCAGTGCACTCAAAATTAGTAGTAGAAAGAAAGTAGTTATATGTGTCTGCTATTAAATGGTGTAGCTGTTATCTCTGCACCACAAACAGAAAATGCATGGTATAGTCCCAGACACAAGGAGTGAAATGTTACAATTCACCCCATAGTCCGGGTTAGTTGTAACATACCCTGGGGTGAAATGTAACATTATGAAATAATACTTATAATCATAAGTATTATGACAAAAACGTGATGATGCTGAAAGCTTTTTATTCAACACCCAAATTACTTTTAACATTTAACATACGTGTGTGTGTGTGTGTGTGAGTCAAATATGTTAGTTACTGTCAGTCATAGTAGTGACAGACATTCGAACATTATAATAAAACTGAACAAAAAGTGCAAATGTGCACCAACTAAATATGTGTGTATGTGTGTGTCTGTATTTCTGCTTGTTTGTCTTGCACTTTTAGTCACAGTGGTGACAAACATACAGCAGGCCGCATGAGCCCACAGAGTAGCCTACAGGTCTTACACTAATATTTGAACATAATGTCTGTGTGTGTGTGTGTGTGTGTGTGTGTGTGTGTGACACAGACTACAGGTTAAATACCTTATATTAATAATATCTTATTGTGACTGTTGAGATGTTATAGACTATTTTTACTTCATGTACATGAATAGACCAAGATGAACAAATTTAGATCAGGCTGTGATCCCTGCTTTATTTTGTTAAACGTTTGAAGTCCAGTTAAATGTTTGAATTGAATAAAGAGCTAAGTTTAGGATTATCATTATGATGATTATATTTTTGCTATATTAGAACCCTTTTGTCTGTTGACATAACACAAAACATCTTTTACATTTAATTTTGTTTAATGGAGCAAGGACCAAACAGAGCGATTCATCACTGAATCACAGGGGCGAAACATTCTGCCGCTGTTGGATTGAGGTAAGGCAACCCTGATGTCACTTTTTGTAAATATTTGCATCCCTGTGTTAATGTGATCTTGTGTACCTTCTCTCTTGCTTCTCTCTGTGTTTTGAACAATTCTGGAAAAAATGGGCCCCAAAAGGCCAAAAAAAGTGGGGCAACCTAAAAAAAATACAAAGTAGGTGCAGGTTTGAATGATGATGTGGAAATTAAATTATATTTGTTTTACCCATGCAAGTTAATAAATACTTTGCTGAAAATTGCTGACATGATTGATTTCCACTGCCTTAGGATTGCAAATATCCAGGGACAGGAGAGGGGGTCAGCGGGAAGCCCACCACTGCTACTTGGTCCTACTTTGTCCTCATTGATGAGGTATTAGGACAGAGGCCTTCTGATGCCCCCCCTGTCCTAATTGCCTCCATCCCTGAGGACACACCAGGGGCAAGTGCCACAGTTGGTGACCAGGAGGAGGAGGATGATGACAATGAGGAGGAGGAGAGCCAGCCAGAGCCAAGGAGAAAGAGGAGGAGGGACGATGACCTCATTAATTTAATCAAGGAGGACATGAGGCTGCAGAGGGAGTCAGAGGAAAGACGGGAGCGAGAGGGCAGAGAGGATGGAGAGGCTCTTTTCTCTGCTTGAGAGGAGAGGTTAAATCATATCTTTTGTTTGGTTATTACTGTTCTATTGTTATTTAGTGAATTTAGAGTTCTATTTTTTTATTATTAATTCTTCATAAGATTTTATATATTTGATAAATTAAAGTATTGTTGAATGGTAACACGTTGTCTATGCCATTTAGTATTTGCAACTTAAGTACAATTTATAACAGGGTTAGCAAACGGCATCAAGTGCTACTTTTCAGGGACAACAAAGGATTTATTTTTTTATTTTTTTATCAAAGGATGAAGGTCGTAACATTTACAACTATTTACAAAATTACAGCAGAAATAACTATTTACCGATTATTATTAGAAAATGATGTAAAATTTACAACTATTAACAAAAACAGTTATTATTAAAATCAAAATTAAAACAGTTCCAAATTATTTACAGTAAAAGGCTGAGTGTGCCAATCTATAGTTTATATGTCTAGCATTAACGTAATGTATTGGCATGTTAATTACCCTGTCAGACCACAGAGGAGACTGTTAACTAGCTAATAATGATAACATTACTGTGGGTTCAAATAACAGGTTTACTTCTCCACAGTCCTCTCTCAACCGGAGATAAACCAGCCACCGGCGGAGCCGCTTCTCCTCTTCCTCCAAAAGCAGAGGATTAACCCTTTAGGGGTGTCCAGAAACGGATCAGGTCCAAACATACGGACAGTGGGTTTGGACCTGAGGTCAATACTAGATTTTGACATCTAAATTTAAGAAGGCTCTGGCTTGCAAGTGGTTTGAGATAGAGACAAAGTGCAAATGAGACAAATATTGAGAATGACCTAAAGTTTAAATAGGGAGTAAATTTCCCCATCTAATTTGCATATTATGATGTCACATGGCGGTGGCCGTATTGGATTATGTAATTTCCATGAAATACCTGATATTTTGAAAGAGAGTTGAACTTATTTCATCAGATTCACCCCCCTCCATCCATTTGTTATGTTGTCCACA
Source organism: Lagodon rhomboides (assembly GCA_039737535.1). Classification (NCBI taxonomy): domain Eukaryota; kingdom Metazoa; phylum Chordata; class Actinopteri; order Spariformes; family Sparidae; genus Lagodon; species Lagodon rhomboides. The sequence goes on from CM077794.1 coordinate 31,379,688, forward strand.
TATCAAATGAACAGGGAAAAAGTAAATTGAAAGCCAACAGTCGTAAACCAGAACTATTACTACACCACAAAACTCATGTAAGCAGTAGGTGTTTTTTCTGATTTTTTTTTTTTTTTAACCTGCAAACAATGGATGATCGCCAGTATCATGGAGCCAGTGCCGTTCTGAAGTCTAGTAGCCAACTAGGTGAACCCGGAAATGTTGAGTACACCAAAGTTTTATTGCAGAAATGTGAAGTATGGGTCCCCAGTATACAGAAACTGTCGGATGCTAATTTGCATATGTTGAGCAATTTGCATAATTGGCATAATTAGCATAATTAGCAGAATCGTCCATTTTGACCACATATCTTGCACTGTATGGCCAATTTCTACAATATGTGAGTGGTTTTAGAGGTTTTAGAGGATGCTGATTTCATTTCTGCCATGTTCAGACTTCAAAATGGTAATTCTATAATAAATTTGGATACATTTAGACATATTTTTTATTAATTTCGGACAAAATTTTGGGTTATTTTCATGGTAAACACAATGATCATACATTTCAAAATCATGAGTGCTCTTGTGAATGTTGATGCATTGTTTTCAGGGTGTAGTGAAGCTGAATCCCCTCCTGACACTTTTGAAGATTCAAATTTGCATTTCTGGAGGAAAAAGCATTGCGGGTATAACTTGGATCCTGCAGCTGTATGATACATATTAATGTGGTAGCTCTTTAAGACACCCAATGAGATGACATCATCTAAGCCCATCACCGTGAGCGTGTTCAATGAAGGCGTATTAGTGCATTATGTTAAGTTTAACGTTAACTATGTAGGGCTGAACACCCTGTTGCCTCACGTGAGTGGTGATGATGCCATTCACCCGTAGCTTCACAACATCTGCCCAATTATCCTGCCGTTCATCACATTTAGACAGAATCACATCTTTGATGGATGGAAGGCCTGGCCTATTTAAAGTCTTTTTAACTGGATTCCACCTGTTAGGATTTTTAGGGTCTTTTTCTTCACAAATAAGACCACAGAACAAGCACTGTTTTGAATACTCAAAGGCAGAGAGTTGAGAGCGAATGATTCGCTTTCCGGGCTGACTCTGACATGAGTCTGACTTGTGTTTGCTCACATTTCTAGAGCGAGAAGTATATGAGCTGTAGCAAGATTTGTGAGATAGCACAGAAGCCGATGAAGCACCATCAGAAGCAATAATGTTTGACAAAGTCTCATGTATGGCTGTGTCTCCGAGCTCTTAATTAGCAGAGTAGCAATTCCTTTGGACCCTGACATTTTAACGTCACCATCTTTACCACTGCATGGTGCAAACAGACACTTCTTTCTTGAAATTTTTACCTGATCAAACCACCTTTCATTTGAACAATGAGTATTTAACCCTCTGGGCGGCACAGTGGTGCAGTTGTTAGTGCTGTCGCCCTCACAGCAAGAGGGTTCTGGGTTCAAACCCAGCCGGGGCCCTTCTGTGTGGAGTTTGCATGTTCTCCCCGTGCTTGCATGGGTTCTCTCCGGGTACGCTTCCTCCCACATACCAAAGACATGCAAGTTAGGTTAATTGGCGACTCTGAAATTGTCCATAGATGTGCATGAGAGTGTGAGTGGTTGTCCTGTATGTTAGCCCTGTGATAGCCCTGGCGACCTGTCCAGGGTGTACCCCGCCTCTCGCCCTAAGTCAGCTGAGATAGGCTCCAGCTCACCCGCGACCCCAGTGCAGGATACGCGGTAGACGATGAGTGAGTGAGTACTTAACCCTGTGGCCGACAACTCAACAACTTGAGAAAGCAGCAATAACACACTGAATATCAACCTTTTTTAATCCTTTCCTTATCAAACCACAAGAAGTCTGTGTTTAAAAAAAGAAGAATCCCAAAATTTTAAATAATGGTTACTACTTTTAGAACACCAGATACACCCACAAAATGGATCTGACTAGAAATTAATTGGACCTGATCCGTTTCCGGACACATGAGTTCCCATGAAGAGTGGACAACAAATGGAAACTCTTTGCGTCATGCCACGCATACGCCAACATTTTGCCATGCCTCATGAACACTGGGTCATCTCCTCTGGCCAAGGGCAACTCGGTCTTTCTCAGGGCCTTTGGCATACCTCGCCTTTGGCTACTGACTGTCCCACACAAACCATTTTCATGATTTGCCAACTTATTTGCTACAGCTGGTGACGTGTAGTAGTTATCCATATACAACTCATGCCCTTTCCCTATGTGCTTGGCCATCAGCTGCCGAACTAGAACATGGGTGGCACCTAAATCAGTGACCTCATCACCATGCTGTCCAGTGTACAAAGACCACTGCAGAACGTATCTTGACTTGGCTTCACTCAAAACAAATGCCTTATAACCATATTTGTCCGGTTTGTTCGGATTATACATTTTCAATGTGGACTTTCCCTTGAAAGCTATGGTCATTTCATCCAGTTACAGTTGTTTGCGTGGGCCATAGACAGCTGAGAAGCGTGGAATGATCAGGTCAATTATTGTGCACACCTTGAACAGGCTATCATAACCTGGCTGGCCTCTCAACATACTCATCATTATTAGCAAAGTGGAAGAAAGACAGGATAATTTTGAATCTTTTCCTAGACATCACTTTCCCAAATCCCGGTGTAAAAGTTGGCCAAAATTCTGCCCAATAATCCTCAATCTCTGATTTATGTACCAGACCCATGCTCAAATGGAGTGACAGGAAGGCTTTCATTTCAGGGACAGTGACATCATACCATTCATGAAACCGTGAAGTTGGCATTAGTTCATGAGAGCCTAAATACTGATGAGCATACCAATTTGTCTCCATTGTAATGTGACTCCAGAAATCATCAGTCAGAAAGAGGGACAAAAAATCTATAGACCTTGAATCATCACTTGAGTAACTTTTTGGATAGATTGTACTTGTAAGAGTAGCTTTTATACAGCATACTTTTTACTTTTACTTGAGTATATTTGTGTAGAAGAAGCGATACTTTTACTCTGTTGCATTGGGCTACATTCTGCTCGCGAAAATCAATGTTCACTCTTCAGACAACCAAAAAAGTTATGAAACAGTTATGTAATGCGTTGTCTTATGTGTCTCCCCAACGAGTGGAAGTTTCAGCTTACAAAAACTAAACGTCGAATTTGAGGAAACACATTGCGGTAAGTATGTGCTTTTGGGTGTCTTCGCAGGCTGACATTAGTCCTGTTGTAACGTCATAAATCACTGTAAAATACATTGTTATGGGGAATTCAAATGTACAGCTGCCTCAGATGGCAAGATAACACACACACACACGGAGTCACAGACAGATACACACAGTCAATGAACAGCAAAGCAGAGTCACCACCACGTTGGAAAGTAAGTAAAGTGAAAGCTGAAGATTCGCCAGTTGATTTCAGTGAATACAACTTATATTAAATGTATTTTTATTAACTCATTTTTTTTTTCTGTTAGGCCCTACTTGTATATCTTCTCAAGTATTTAAGGCATAGGATTTCTGCCATGGTGCTGAGTCCGTTTTGATGGATAAATTCCCTGTAGCCTCATTATTATTTTTTCTCTCAACAGAGGGTTCACCCCAATAAATTGACAAAATACACAGACTTGATAGAATCCCACAGAAAGAGGAGATCATCTTCTTCTAAGGAACCTCCCAGCAAGAAGTAACTGCGAGTAACACAGGCAACACTTGACAAGCTTGTGCTAAATTTTCTTATGTCAAGCCAAACAACCATTTTCTGTGGTTGAGACACCATCCTTCAAGACCATGATAGAAACCTTGCAACCTCAGTGTACAGTCATAACAAGGAAAACATTAGGCTGTAGAATACAGGAGGCTGCAAAGAACATGAAGAGCATAATCGTCAAAAAGCTGAGTGCTGTGAACCATGTTTCTACCACAACAGACTGCTGGTCTGCCAGACAACATAGTTACTTAGGTGTCACCTGACACTGGATAGACCACAACTCTCTGGAGAGGCACTCCGCTGCATTGGCTTGTAGACGACTCAAAGGCTCGCACACATTTGATGTCCTTGCTGCAGCATTAGAGGAAACAGTAGAGGACAACAACAGACAGTGGTTCAAACTTCATGAAGGCTTTTCGAGTATATGGTGCACAGGACACAGATGAAGAGGCCACTGACGGACAGGAGGAGAGGGACTCAAACATTGATGATGGGTCAGAGGATGAGAACGAGTTGGAGGTGGAGTATCAAGACGTTTCCGCCATTTTGATTGCTGATTGCTGCAGCTATTCTACTGCCAAAATTCAGGACATCCTGGACCACTGACAAGAACATCTTAAAAGCTGGTAAATGTACTTATGTATCAATTCAAGTGTAAATCAGTAGCATTGTACAGCATCTCTGCCATAAATTCTGCCTTTGTGAAGACAAGAACATACATTTTTAATTGACATTGTCAGAGAAGTATCTATTTAACCACATTTTTTGTTGAGAGTGTGAGGGTTGTAACCTTATTTTGTTAAAAAAAAAAAAACTAAAAAATTCTGACAAGCAAGAGTTACAAACACTGAGGGTTTTAATATCAAAAACAGCAGCTTGGTAGACTATACATTAGATGGGTAGGAAAAGCTTGCAGACCTAACTCTTTTGAAAACAATTTATCTTGACTACATCAGAAGTCAGCTGGGCACTGACTTGGACATGGATGATGATGCCCAAGCTAACAGCAGTCACTCTGACGAAGATGACTTCTTTGCATCTCTGAATGCAGGAAAATCAAAAACAGAAGAGTTGGAGAGGTACCTTTCCTGTTCATCGACTGGTATGGATCTGTTGCATTCTTTTCCTGAAATCAAGAGACTATCGCTGAAAATCAACACAGCCCTCCCAGCGTCTGTCGCCTGTGAGAGACTTTTCAGTCATGCAGGCCTTATGTTATGGCAGGTGTTATGGTTTATGTGCAGACTGCCTTGTTCTTCTTGTTGTTATTCTTTGTTATCTCTGCCTATTGAGCTCACTGTTTTGTTAGTGAACATGGAAATACACAGAACTACACACACACACACACACACACACACACACACACACACACACACACACACCTTTGTAACCTCTACCTATTGAGCCCATTGTTTTGTTGTTATTAAGATATTGTGCCTGAATTTAATTTATGTTACTTTGTAAAGATTCAATTTATTATTTTAGTTGTTTAAGGTGGCTCTGAATTTGGTCATTGCTGTTTTATATTTTTGTATCAATAAACAAAGAGGTTACTCAGCAGTTACTCAGTACTTAGTAGTTTTTTCACTTAGTACTTTTTACTCTTATTCAAGTAATTAATTAGGCGACTACTTTCTACTTTTACTTGAGTAATATTATTCTAAAGTAACAATACTCTTACTTGAGTACAATTTTTGGCTACTCTACCCACCTCTGCTAGTGTTGGGAGAAGAGTTGGACTTGTGTGTGTTTTGTGCTTCGTGAACACTGCCGCGCATGGACGCACCGTTACTGGTTACTAGAAAGAGTGAACACTGACGCTGGTCCGAGTGCTATTCTCACCACCCCCACTACTTCTACCACATCCATTAGCTCCCCTACTGATACTACGAATTTGTGTATCATCGTGTTTTTGTGTGTGTGTGTTTTCCTCGCTTTGCCCAGCAGCGCCATTACTATGCAAAGACGCACCGTGACTAGCACGCTCACTAATCGACCAACCATCATCTCCCAAAGGTGGATTTTGCCCTTCAGAATCAGGATCAGCGAATAGCAGAGCCGCCATCACTCCCCTAAGCGTCAACTTTTTGCTTGCCATGTCCGTTTATTTCTTCTCAATAACTCCTAAATCCAGCAATACCTCTTCAGCATAAATAGCTTCGTGGCACACTATCTCCGGTTTCTCACCCAACAACTCCTCAGTAAGGAAAGTAGCTATTGGCTGTCCTATCTACTGGCTGGCTGTCATCGCCTAATTTGCATAATTATTTTGTGTGAGAGCGAGTGAAGAAACATTTACATTTACATTTACACCCCGCTCTGTTAGCCAGGGCAGGAACAGCGGCGGACATGCACCTGCGCTAATCATTTGCAGCCTGGACGCGGAGTAGTGTGTGTCTCCTCTGTGCCCTGCCTCTGTGCGCGAGGCTACTGTGAGACTGACTGCCTGTGAGTGCTTTTGGACGGGGAGGGGCTCACGGCAGCACCCGCTGCTTGTTGAGCACAGTAACTGCAGAGTGATACGTACTTTCACGTCAGAGTCTCCAAACACCACAAAAGTCTCCAATAACACCAGATAAAGTCGCTAGATTTGTCACTAGTCGCTCTTGACAAAAAAAGTCAAGTTTGGATGGGATTTCCTCGAACATTTTGCATTGAAGCATGACGTATTTCTGAGCTAAGGTCTAAGTAAGGGATGTCTGCCAACTAGTGGAGGGGAGTATGAACTACATATAACACTCTATTCGGAGAAAACAGCTGTTTGATTCAGTACGGCGTTGTGTCGAAACTTTGCGACTTTGGCGCCTAAAGGGTTAAAAAGAAAAGAAAATAATAATAAATTGCTGTAGCTCAAACATAATCAATCAAAAGTCAAACTCTCTACTCGTCTTTTCACTTTCGCTGGCCTGGGCGGCAGAAATCGTGACGTACAGGTAAGGGCGGGAACATCTGGTGACACAACCAGGAAATACTCTGAAGGCTAGACCGTCCCATTTAACAACGGTCGTGCTTCGAAGGGTGCAGCCCCTGAATTGGGACACAGCTATGGACGCCTCATTGAACGCTGGACCGTGCGTCGACGTCGCCGTCATATTGGATGTGACAGCTCAGCCCCGTGAATTAATACAAGTCAATAGAGTGAACTTTATAAAACTCCTTCTACAAAGTGCGATAAGTTAATGCCTCTCATTTACACATTCATACATATACAAATATATTTGAGAAAGTACCAAAAACAACGTATGTAACGTTCTCTGATGATTATAAACGTTAATTACTCCTTATATGTTTAGTATACAGGTAGGCACCAAACCCACGTATAGACTTTTACAATGTTTTTACAAGTGTTTACAGCTACCAATGAATGTAACGCTGTCCCTGTGATGATAAAGGACAGTTAAATATTGAATCTGTGTCTATAATAACCACATCCTGACATGTAAATGGCTATTCACAGTTACAGATTTTTCATGTTTTTACATTAGACGTATAAACTCACAATCTATTTGTGTAATGTAATTTATCAGTCTTGTTACACTTTATTTACTAAATTACTAAATTAATAATCTTGGATTCAGCATACACACATTTGATTGTAGACTTCATTTCTGTTAGTGTTAAAACTATCAGACCAGTATGTGGAAACTACACCACGTAATTGACAGACAAATCAAAGATGATTCATAAGAATACAGCAACAGGCAGCATGGATTGGTTGAATCCTTTTTTCAAAGGATGAAGCCAGAACGATGGAGAATGCTGGGTTTTGGATCTCCTGATGATGCCACAAAGATTATGCTGGCAGACCTGCTTTTGCACATAAAAACCTCTGCGTCTACAGTTTTGTTGGCCCATCTTAAGAGTCATGCAGACGTGCTTTTGGGCAGATCACACTCTAGATGCATACAATGTTACCGACAGACTTACTCAGACTTTTGCTGACGCTCTGGGCATTTCAGACCCAGTCCAGTCTGTCAGCTCGAAACAATTGTCAGACTTGGTTTGCAAAGAGATTTTAGAGAGTGTCAACTCTGCCCTCTCCACTAATTTGGACACCAAGGAGCTTGTTATCATTCAGCACATCACTCCCCCCAGCAGACTTAATGGTTGAACATGCCAGCAAACTATTAATGGTATTGGCAGCCAAGATACAGTGTTGTTCCACGCCTGGATTATGTAGATGGAGGATGGAAGAAGATCTGACATCTGCAGTGAGTCAAAACAGTGGAACCAGACAGCCTAGAATAGGTCTCATCAGAGGACAGTTTTGTGAAAGCAACATCTAAAGCTGCCCTGAGCATAATTAGGAAAGAGCTGGATGACATCACAGAACCTGTTTTAGATGACATGTTTGCGTATGAGACGCAACAACCTAGCACCATCTGCTGGTTCTTCTCTTCTGTGGGTAAATTCATCTCCAAGTCCTTAAGAGGTAAAGCAAAGATTGGTCTGCTGGTGGCTGCTGACAATGCGAAACCTCTCAGGAGCTTAAAGCTGTTGCAGATGACATAACTGAGTCAATTGTAGAAAAAGACTGTGTGTTTGGAAGAGACAGACATTGCAAGTCCAAGTCCAAAACCCAAACAGAAGCACAAACTAAAAGTAGTGGGCAGCAAGATAAAAACTTTTGTTGCAAAGAGTCTTGGCAAAGCAGGCATTTGTCGTGTTACTGCAAAGCCAAAGGCACAACTCCACCAGGACACCAGCGATAAAAGCAGTCAGTTGTTGCAGTCACTCATAGATAGTATTGACTCTCTGCTTCAGCTAGAAGATGTTGAAAGTGATGGGGAAAATGAGCTTGCTATATTTCCTTTGTTCAAAAAGATTTCCAGTGGTAAATCCCAGGTAGTCATAAAGTAACTGAGTTTTGTCCTCTACAGTCACATCACAAATGGAATCATCCCCAAGGTTATCCAAGGATCACAAACTTGCTGGAACAGTAATGTTGCCATCATTTCATGTACTAGCACATATGCCAACATAGAGATCCAAGTGCTGAATTTTATAGCCCTATTGAGCTGGTGGCTGTATACTCAGAGTGACAGCCACAGTCAAAGGGTGACACAAGCTTTCATGTACCATGTGCCGAAGACTCCCAAGACAGTCCCAAAATTTGAAAAGACACCACAGACAGTACAAGACAAATTGTCTGTCCAACTACTCATTGAGAAAGTGGTTTGAGTCTGTGTGCTTTCTGAAAACAAAGATGACATCATTCAGTGCTATTTGAAACCATATGGGCTAAGGTCGAAGGTGCAGATTTAAACATCAAATCTTTACAAAACCTCAAAAGGGCCATTTTTAAAGACCTGTGTGCAATGTCAGGCAGTGCAGAGATGCTGTTGCTTTCACCGAATTTTAAAGCCCCAAGACTTGATAATTGTATTGCCTCAATTTTTAAAGATCACCTGATAACCCCACCAAAACAACCTAACACCATCTGCAGGTTCTTCTCTTCTGTGGGTAAATTCATCTCCAAGCCCTTAAGAGGTAAAGCAAGGCCTGTATAAAAAGTGGGGTTCTGCAGAAGCCTTTGTGTGCAGAGAGAAAGTGCACCCACTTTCAAAGATCATCTGATGACACCACCAAAACAACATAATGCCATCTGCAGGTTCTGTGGCCTGTAACTGCCAGAGACCTGAGCCTCTGTGAATTGTGAGGTGTCTTCTGTGGTGACATGGGGTTTACTCCAGGGTGCTCCGGTTTCTCCCACTTTCCTCACAACCATGAAACCAATTTGGGGCTTTAAATTGCCCTCAAAAGCTAATTGTTAGCAGGGGGTTACCTCAATGTCCAGGCTACTTCCTACTCCACTGGCGTCTGTCAATTTATGGAGACCAGTGGAGCAGGAGGTTACCTTGATGTCCAGGTTAGCTATAAAAAAAAACTTTTAAAAAAATAGTAGGATTAATTTTGAAGGAAATATTGTTCCTGGCTCTCACATCAACATTACACCACCACTGGCCTTTGTCGAGGCACAGAGACCAGCGGAGCAGAAAGTTGCCTTGATCTGGGGCAGGACTTGAGCTCTTGGGGCCACCTCAGCAATGTGACTTCATAAATGGAAGGCGAGGGTTTGATTCCTGGACCTAAGCCTTTCTGAGTGAGTGCTTGACCACTGATGTGGTTGTGGGTTTACTCCGGGTGCTCCAATTTCCTCCCACTTTACATAAAAAAAGACAATTGGAAGCTTTAAATTATAGACCAATAATTATAATGATGAGAAAAAGAAGAAGAAGAAGAAGAACAAGGAGAAGGAGGAAAAGAAGAAAAAAATAATAAATATTGGTTCAATTAAATAAAAGCTAAAATTTTGTTTCCACTATGCAACAAACAATTCATTTAGCGCCCTTGAGCAAGATAATGAACCCCAAATTGCTCCTGATGTGCAGTTGGCACCTTGCGGGCTGGCCTCTGCCATCAGTAAGGGCCCTGCAATGAGCTGGTGACTTGTCCAGGGTGTACTCTGCCTTTGCCCAGAGACAGCTGGGATTGGCTCCAGTAACCCCTGCAATCCGTTGAAAAAGGGATAAAGCGGCTGCGGACCCCGCGACCCGACTCCGGATAAGTGGTTGACAGTGATTCATCATTCATTCATTGTCAACCGCTGATGGTTGCGGTAGCCGCTTTATCCCTTTCTTCAAGGGGTCGCGGGGAGGTTTCTGGAGCCAATCCCAGCTATATATATATATATATATAGCTATATAGCTATTTCTGGAGCCAATCCCAGCTATATATATATATATATATACATATATATATATATATATATATATATATATATATATATATATATATGTATATATATATATATATATATATAGCTGGGATTGGCTCCAGAAACCTCCCCGCGACCCCTTGAAGAATTAATAATAAAGCGGCTACCGCAACCATCAGCGGTTGACAATGAATGAATGATGAATCACTGTCAACCACTTATCCGGAGTCGGGTCGCGGGGTCCGCAGCCGCTTTATCCCTTTTTCAACGGATTGCAGGGGTTACTGGAGCCAATCCCAGTTGTCTCTGGGCAAAGGCAGAGTACACCCTGGACAAGTCACCAGCCCATCCTTACTGATGGCAGAGGCCAGCCCGCAAGGTGCCAACTGCACATCATATATAGCTACAGCTATATATATATATATATATATATATATATATATATATATATATATATATATAGCTGGGATTGGCTCCAGAAACCTCCCTGCGAAAAAATAAATAAATAAATAAATAAAAAAAAAAAATATATATATATATATATATATATATAGCTGGGATTGGCTCCTCCAAATTTTTTTAATTTATTTATTTTTTCTTTTTCATTCGGTTGACAATGAATGAAAAAAAAAAAACATGTTGACATTCTGACCCATGACTACATTATGTTATAGTGTAGTCATGGGTCAAAGTTGTCAATAAGAGTGGTGAAGGGACAGTGTTTCCCAGTAATTAACGAGACTCTGGCGGCTAGTCTAAGTTGCTGCCAAAAATGTTTTTCACTTGTCATAATGGCGCTGAAGATCTCCAGCGTTTTGCGCCGTTGCTACAGTAAAGCATCTAACTCAGTAAGCAACGCCCACCCCAGCCTGCCCCCTGCTGTTCGTAAATTCGTAAATCGTCCGCAAATTATGCCACCTCCCCCTCGTATCAAAGCTGTGTCAATGTTTAGAGCCTCAGTGAGGTGGAACTAGCTATATATTCTGGTCATGGAAAGAAAAGGAACATAATAAAGACTTACAGGAACAGCTGTCAGGTAAACAGACAAAGTCTTTATTATGTTCTTGTGAGGTTAAACACTGGCTTCAAAAGTTACTCTAATATCTTTGTAAATCAAGAGTGATCATGCTATTATCTTTTTCTGTCTATAATGGTCAGTTGATGCACATTTTTTCTTGTCCCATAGCACTTGTATTAAGCTCAAGACCTAAAAATTTACCTATAAAACAATGTATGTTTTACTCATTTATCTCTGTGTAACATTTAAACCAGTTGGACCCTGTGGAAAAAATCTTTCAATGACTGACAGTTCGTGGTCAGCTGTGGCTGTGGCACACATGCCTTCAAACCACTTGGCTAAACAAACCTGACCAAGGCTGCCGTGTTTCAACACCTGTCTTGGCAAAAATGTAACCAGATCATACAGCCTGGTGACCGAGGATAACGCGATAACAAAACAACACTTTCTCCTTTCTAACAGAAGGAGGAACTGACAACTTTTTTGTTTACTGTAAGATTGTCCTTTCCATCCATGTCCATTTTCCTTTCGCTTTTTTCTTGCCAGCTAACCAGCAGGGAAGATGGTCATGCAAGTCACCCACAATACCAATAGCTAGCCTGCTGACAGCATGGTACTGAGCCTCAATGAAAACCCTTGAATAGATTAAATCATATGCAGTGTTTCTCTCATTCTCATTAAAAAAAAAATAAATTCTCAGCTGTTTTACGCTCCTTTTGGTCTTGATTTTTCATTGTGCTCCCTTATGCTAAGCTAAGCTAACGGTCTGCTGAATTTGAAGGCAGATATTGCTTTTTTTTTTCTTTTAGTTTAGTGTCAATATCATGATTTATTTTTGCATATTTGCATTCTTAAAAAACTCTTATTAATTTATCCTCCATCTTTCTAACCCCAAAATGTGAAACCATTTCTTTAAGATAACAATTCCATTTGATTACCTCTTTAAATGTTACATTCAAGTTATGTATTGTTATGGATTGTGTTGAAGAGATATCTAACTAAGTTAGCATGTTCAGGCTACATGGCTACATAACTAGCAGCTGCAGTTAGTAATTGCTCTAGTGATATGCTGTCCCCTATTCGTTTTGAGAGTGAATTCAAAAAGCGGCCAATTTTTACATACTGCACCTTTAATAATGCCATTGAGTGTTTCCTTCCTTTAAAGTTTAGACTACTATGCCATACATAACTCCGGTCAATCAAACCCTAAGTAGGTACAGAAGAGAAGACAGACAGAAGCAGTATGATGTAAAATAAACATTTCAAGCAGGTTCCAAAATTAACACCCGCCAAGCGCCAATGGCGGGTAAATTTTCTGTTTGGCGAGAAAATCGCGGAGGTTATCCACCACACTGGCGGGTAAATGTTTGTACCACAATAGTGCGTAAAACTAAAAGAGTCTACTGCGTTTTGGGATGCACACACACACAAAAAAACAGTGTGAAGACCTGCCCGCACTCTGCCTCTGATTGGCTCTGACCCTGACATTTTGTCTAGCAACGAACACCAGCCAATCAGAGGCAGAGTAGGAATAAGAGGGTGATTATCACTTTACGCCGGACAGCTGCTAATTACCAATTAAATTTTCAAAGTATGTGGTGGTATTTCGAAGGAGTCAAGAGACCTTTGAAAAGAAAACAATGCGACGAAAAAGAGAACAGAGACATACATTCAAGGAGAAAGTTTTGTGAAACGTGAAGGTTTGGAGATCGAGGGGTTCCCAGAGACGTATATTACAAGGCAATTTATTATTTTGGCCGGTAACAAATATGCTTGGCCGGTGGATTTTTTCGTTTACCAGTCCACTTGGCTGGTGAGTCAAAAAGTTAATTTCGGACCCTGATTTCAAGCCAGAGAGACAGGCAGACAGGCAGACAGACAGGCAGTCAAAAGACAGAGTGAGAGCAGCTGGGAGGCTGGGTGGGACAGCTGTGTTCTTCTGGAATGTACTGTTATTTCCAGATCAGGAGTTCTCTTTTGACCTAAACCAAACTCTGTACTTTCATGGAGCGCTGCCTGCCGGCCTCTCTACCTCCGCAGCAGGCTTCTGTGTGTGCATGCCGTCCCTTGACCCCTTATAGTCTTGCAATATTGGTTTAGCAACAAAAGCGGCTGGTTAATTCAATAGAGCACCTTTCCCAATAAACTCTCTGGGTGCTCTTGCTGTGTGTGGCAGGCTGCACCGCGAGTTGTTTTCATTGTGTCATGACCGCTGAAGATGATTGAGAAGTTCCCAGATGGAGAAATTGCATGTGAATTTAGGAAATATTACACTCAAAGGGAAGCAGTAAGGACTTTCCCAACTCAAAGTGACTGACAAATAGTGTTTACCTTGGAATTAGATCTCAACTGGAATATTGTTTGACTTTTAAATTCAGGAGTTATAGCATGCAAATGAAAAGAGATGTGTCTACACAGAGACAGCAAACTCTGAAAACACAAAATACGGTTCAAAATCACATTTCAGGTCATTTTAAATATTAAATATTAATTTTATGTTTGTTTTTTCCAGACTCTCGCCGGCGCTCACACATGCACAACAACAATACAGTCTCGGCCGTTATCAAAGACGTCACAGCCGCACGCGCGCTGATGACGTATTATCTTGCTCCAAACAGAAATACGTTATTTTGTATAAGCACTTACATAAATAAAAACTGTATTGACCAAAGACAATTGCTAAATAATGTACAAATGAGGAAAATAAAATGATGTTACTCAGTAAAAGGTCTGATCTATTCTTTTTTCCAAGTGCACATATTTTTAGGTCGCAACATATGACTTGGTGTCACTGAGGTCATCAGCAGTGTGACAGTATTGGGACACTGACAACTGGCTGCTGAAAGCTTTTCCTCCGTGTGTCACTGAATTGTCATCAGCAGTTAGTTACCAGAGCAGTTGACCTGCTCTTTTTACTTTTAGTGCTTATATGAACTGTTGGCAACATTGCTGATGTGTTGTTTATCCTTTAATTTAAAATCTATATCCAAGGACATCCAGCTTGATGATACAGTTGACCAGAATGTTTACAGATGTAAGGATCATGTTTAGCACATTTCAGATTACCCAAGTCAAAAACAAAGTGGAGGAAAACGAAAAACAAACAACAAGTTATGAATGGCACACTGAGCAATGGCTCTATATTTACTTAGATCAACTTAGAACAGCTAAAGCAAGCTTTTTTAAAGCCATTTTACATTTTGTAACATTTTGAGAGGTTTTAATTGTTAATATTCAACTCCTCATCAACTTATAGAATCAGTTGGAGAAACAAAGCAGCACAGATATATGATCAACCGTGCTCCCTTTTTTCTGTGGAGTAATTATTCTCAAAGTGGACGTAAAGTTTGAGCTAATATTAGTAATGAATAAAACTAAGCTAGTTACAACAACATGCATTTTATTTACAGATTTTTGAATGCCAAAGTAGTAGTGTGAACAGACTTTCTAAGGTCAAGAATGAAAAAGGGGCACACCACAGGGGCCAAATCAGCAGACATGTAGGACTTAACGGACACACTGGTGTGATAATCAGATATGTAGAAAGTAGTTGAAATAAAATGGAAAGTGTGGAGGTGTCCCAATTGGACATGTTTTGGTAAAAAAAAGGTTTATCCCTTCAATGCATGTCTTGAGTCTTCGACCCAGGACTATGTTAAACAGGACTGTAATACACATTGTCTAAATAGTTTAATATCAACTGAAAGTAGTTTATTTGGCAAAATGTCCAACTTTGTAAGCCAGAAAATTTTAGAAATCTTTGGTCTTCAGCTGAATTTCAATCAGACTCCTAACACATAATGCTTGCATACATTAATATAAATGTTTGTTTGGGGCACACAGGTATGTCTGCAGGTATCTGCAATCATGCCTCCACTTCCTTTCCTCTGCTCAACTTGTTAGAATGCTCCGAGGTAACACATGTCATTGGTGGGAGCCAGTTTGACAGGCCCTGACACTCACAGTGCTTTGAGGATCAAGATGACAAGTGTGCGTGGGGAGCGAAATCATGAAAAAGTAGGGAGAAAAAAAAGAGCTGCCGGCTGTCAGAGGCTGTAAATGGTGATTTTGTTGTACTTCCTTACTTTGTTATGCTAGTTCTTTTCTTCTTCTTCAGAATCAAAGCCTTATTGAACCCCATCCAAAACCAGCATGTTTGGCCCTGCCACGAGAAAAGACAGCTACGTTATTTATTTCTTAGCTAGAGGTTGTACTTAGGGAGGTGTTGATAGTGTTTCACATGCCACACTGTGGCTTTTATGCAGCGACTGGCTCCACTGTTGTGCACTATGATCGGCCTCTGTTGCGGGCAGGGTTAATTAATGCAGTTGGAATGTAACGAGTGTTGCTTGTCAGCCAAGCACATGCCCGCTGGCATTTTATCAGCTTGTCACATTAATGAAATACGGTGCATGTCGAGATTGCTCAATTTCCATTTCAACTTTTAAACTTTGTCTGGCTCCAGCTAATGATGTAAGAGTTAAATTGAGCATTGAAGTCATTGAGAGGCTGCAACAAAAACCACGTTTTCTTTAATGCATGCACATATAGGGTTAAGAACAGCTATTGCTTGAAAGGCAAGGCTTAACAATACATTTGTCTTATAAAATCTTCTGTTCTGTAGTGAAGGAAGCTCTTTACTTTATGTGTTTTGCTGTCATGCTTTGGTAACTGAAGTCATACTTTATGAGTGATTAAATGTCAGGTTTCAGAGAAAAAAAAAAAAAATGAAAATTAGGCTTTTGTCACATTCTTACAAAACTCTCTGGTTTGACCTTAATGTGTCACTAAAACCTTTTAGGAAGTTTCATGGAACAGTCTATTGATATTAATTTACCAGGGTTCAACTTCTGTGTCAATAATTCATTGTCAGGTCAGGATTAGATTGGACTAGGGTTGGGTTTGGTTGGGTTCAGGCTAAGGTCATGGCTGTACTGTAGTTACATACAATTTTTTTGTTGCCTTTGGATGATTCTTTTTGCTTTTCCGATACCTTTAAAGAACTAGGAAACCTTTCAAATTGAAGAGAAGGATGCTCATCTGCAGGGTGGTGGCATTCTGTTATTTCAGCAAACTATTTTATCCACATAACTTTATACAACACAGCATCACATGGAAATGTATAAAAGATCTTGTTGGTTCACATGGCAAAATGTAGTAGTTTCACAATAGCGACTCTTAAATAGTTTTCTTCAAATTTCTCTGTCCTGTTCTTTTCTGCGTCCACGTCACATGACCGTCAACTTTCTGGCTGCGAGAACAGAAACATGGCTGCCATATCTTTTATTTCCAGTGAAAATGCAATATTTGAAGATAGGTATTACATTAAACTATGGTGGTTGCTATAGACGCTGCTACAGCGGCAACCACAGCTTGCACGTTGTTTGTATACATATTTTTTGTTTATAGTTATCGGGGCTGGTAAAGTTTCAGAGAGGACTTTTTTGAGGGCTCATTATATAACATGAACATGTTTGCTTGTTTCTTTTTCTTTTTTAGTGGAAATAGTGACCAAAATAAGTAACCTTCAGAGCTAAACCTGTTGACAAACAAAAATTTTCATTTTTTGTTTGTATATATAGTTGGAAAGGTCTCAACCTGGAGAGTAACATATTTCAGTATGATGACTCTTCGTGTCTCCTGCTTTGAAATACTGAACTTTGAATTGGGTGCATATTTAACAGCTTATAGTTGTCCTAACAAAAAGGACTACAGATATGGGACCAACTGTTATAAAGAGCTCTTAACCTTAACTATCAAATGGGTACAGTCAAAAACATATAGCCACAATATATCATATCTGGTACACCCCGGAATTATGGTAATAATGAACTAGTAATTATGGTGCATGGAGATTATCTGTATTAAGAAAAGGTAAAGATCTTTGTTTATTCATGATGTTCTAACTAAAACAGGTGTTGAACGGGCCAAGTCCGCACACATACACATACTTCATCATCATTAACTTATTTGATTTGATTGATCAAGAACACTTGAGTGTTTTTGTGTTGTGAAAGGTTTAGATATAATTTAAATTAAAAAAAAAAAAAAAAAATATATATATATATATATATATATATATATATATATATATATATATATATATATATATATATATATATGGTATTGGCAAAACAATGACTACTAACGTCCGGGTTAAACTAGCCATCGGAAATCCACGGAAGCAGAAAAAATACGTCGTCTGTGGGGCGCTGTAAAATGGCCGTTTTTTTATTGAAAGAGCACCATCAAACAGCTACACAAAAGAACACAAATAATATAACAGCCCAGATAACTACGCAAAGCAAAAAACGATACGAACAACATGCAAGCGGTTGTTTCCGCCGTAGCAGCGTCTATAACAACCACCATAGCAACATAGGAGCGTCTATAGCAACCACCATAGCAACGATATCATACATAACAGCCCCACAATTTTCTGGCGAAACCTGCAATAATCTTCATAAAAAACTAAAGACCACATACTTTCACTGAGCGAGGATTATGAAAATAAAGTGCATATTTCTCGATAAAAATGTCATCAATTTAATGTTCAACATTTAACATTTTAATGAAATACCTATCTTAAGATATTGCATTTTTCACTGTAAAAAAGGAATGGCAGCCATGTTTTTTGTTCTGGAAGCCAGAAAGTTGACACCCACGTGATGTGGAGGCAGGCAATAGAAAAGAATAGGCCAAAAATGTTTTAGACACAATTTAAGAGGTGTTATTGTGAAACTACTACATATCGCTCTATTGACCAACAAACAGTCTCTATTGAATACTGATGCCTTTATATGACCTACATATGCAAACAAGACCATCAATGAGAAGATTGGCTATTTAAATATAGTTACTCTTCATGCCTGTCATCTGGTCGAAAGGACAAGAGGAAAGAAGCTGCTCTGTAGTCTGATGGTACGGCAGCAGATACTTCTGTAATGCTAAATGGCAGTAGACTGGCTCATAATAGAACATTTTATCTTGGCCTTGCTACCAAGGTACATCTTGCTGTTGGCTTATTATTATGAAGACAAAACATTACCAGGGAATGTTGATAACTTTGTCTTCAGCTCAGCAAAATTACTATAAGTGAGCAACGAAATAACTTAGCAGTAGGATTGCATGTAACCTAGATATGTGAACGACACTTCAATAAAGATGACATTGTTTCAAGATTGTTATATTACAGTTATTAATCTTACATATACACAAAAAGAAAAAAATACCAAATTGAAATGCATCCTCCAAACAGTGGTGTTTAAAAATTAAGAATAGTATTAAAAGTATGTTTAAAAATTTGTCTTTTTTTCATTCACTTCCAGAACAAATGCGCACACTGACTAGATCAAAATCTTTGTGACTGGAGACGCTGGTTTTCTTATAGGTTTTGTCCACAGGGGCTGCTAGATTCAACCAAAACTGAAAGTTCCTTGATGCTTTAACTTAAAGAAATCTATAATGGCACTCAGAAGAGCACATACCTCAGCCAAGGCCGAACAGTCCCCTTTAATTCAATGAAGCTTAATCCAATATTAAACTTGATGGGTCTGCATCACTTTAAACTTTCAACCACCCATAATTCAAGCTCCCCAGACCTGTAACAGCCAACCACTAGAACAACAAAACAAGGGGAATGGAATCATAATACCATTGTGTTGTGGAAGAATGCTTTTGGTAAGATAAACATCAAATTATACTCACTCTAAGTTACCAGCCACCTAAATAAATTTTAAAAATCATCAAGTTGAATTCATTATTCCCTTAGAAAATTACGAAATTTGGAAAATTATCGTATATCTTGCAATGTTAGACAGTAAAGAAAAAAAAATGGATCCTTCCTTTTATCTGGCTCAACACTAAAAGTTAATGGGGTCTATTCTGGGCTGAGACCCATTTTCCATCCAAGTTTCGTGGAAATCAGTTGAGTAGTTTTGCTGTAATCCTGCTGACAAACTGAACGGACACGAGTGAAAACATAACTCCTTGGCAGAGGTGAAATTCTCAACCTGAGTCCTGATATTGATACGCATGACAACATGTACCTGCTTGCTTTCTAAAGAATGGTTTACACCAGAGTTATCAGTTCTGAGAGCTGTGTTTGAGAATTGAGTGAAATGCAGTCCTGCAGAGTCCACCCTGGTTGGCTCAGAAACCAAAACTGGAACTGAGTTCCTTAGTTTCAGAAAAGATTCCTTGATTCCTAGAAAACTTTGTACATTGGGAAAAGCTGAATAGTGTCTAAAGCATGAGTCATGGTTTCTTACTGAATATTTAAGATTTCAAATACACAAAACTCAACTGATTAAAGCAGACTTATTACATTTCTACATGCAAGTGCATTTGTGTGCAACCAAGTAAGTGTAAGAAACAAAACAACTCATAACAAGAGTAACCATTATACTTTACTAAAGAGAATTACAAAGTGTAACAGTGCACAATCTGCTTCTTTCTTCTCT
Source organism: Lagodon rhomboides (assembly GCA_039737535.1). Taxonomy (NCBI): domain Eukaryota; kingdom Metazoa; phylum Chordata; class Actinopteri; order Spariformes; family Sparidae; genus Lagodon; species Lagodon rhomboides. The sequence continues at coordinate 31,399,572 of CM077794.1, forward strand.
GACCTGTGATGTTTGATCCAAACTAAAGCCTGTAGTTATCTGCCTGCCTGCCTCCTCTCTCTCTGCTCTGAACATTTACAAGTCACGTCATGTCATTCATCCCATTATTACTCCTAAATAAAGAAGCCTATCCTGGATTGCTTCTGCGGAGCTGCACGGTGTTCTGTTTCTTGCTCCCGGCTCTGCAGTTGTCAGAAGCCTTTCCTACTGTGCTAAGTCCTAAGTCATTTTACAGAGAAATCACACAAGGAGTGAACTCCTCTTCTTAACAACAACAACAACAACAACAACAAAGATTCTCTCTGACATGTCTCATCAGATGCTTTTATCTGGTCTCACCACCATGGAAGCACAAAGCTAAATACACACTTAAGCATACACAGCACACCAAGAGAAGAAAAGATGCACACAGACAATCAATAAATATGTACTGGCTGCTTTCAGTACACTTTTTCTGATGCCTATATATAACATCATCACACAGAGACAGCACACAAGGACCCATTTACTCTGTATCGTGACTTATTGCCAGATAGCTTAGACACAATACACACACATAAGCAATACAAAACAGGCCTATGCATACAATATATTAACACTGAACACAAGAAGGTACACGCCTTTCATACCTACAACATCTATAGAACTTTTACAATGATCTAAAAAGAAAACTGCATTAAAACATAAGTTAGAAATAACAAAAAGAACGACAGTCTATGATGTGGTTACAGTCACTTTCATACGTTTCCGTAATTCTTCTATTGCACAGTACATTTTTAGTCTGATGACTTTTATTAGTAAACATCCTGGACTTCAAGGGGCACTGTGAAGTTTTACAGTTTTTTACGATTGTTTACACACTAAAATAAAAATTTCCACACAATTTGCGAAATTCTACTCCATGGAGCAAAACATCTCCACAGATTTGCACAACATTAAACACAATGTCTGCTTCACCCTTTTTGCAAAACATTACACACAGTGATTTGTAAAACTCTACACACATTTTCACACCTTAGACACAGATAAGGATTGTGAGGTTACTTCCTTGTCATTACAAAGCCCCAGATTGCTAATGACCACACTAATGAGCAAATTGGATAATCACATCCACCAGGTGTGGAAGCACACATGTGCTAATTTGAAAACGCAGCACTCAGGTATTCTTGTTGCTTTTACAGTAGTTTTTCTTCAGAGTCAAAGTGTATGTACTTCATGCAGTAATTTTTATTTGTCTACAGATTTGATTTGTTTCATTGATTTCATTGTTGGTTGATTACTGTAACTGATTATGGTAAGAAATACTGTAAGTATTGAAATAAATACTTGAAATATTCAGTCTGCAGCATCAGTGTTGTGCAGTGCTTGGTAAGTTTATAGTAGGCCTATTTGTGTACATTCTCCCTATATCTAAAACTAATCATGAAGAATGTTGTGGGTTTGTCACTATTTTTTTTAAATCTAAATTATCCTTTACATAACAATATCTGGCCAAAAATCTAGCACATGCTATTTCCTTAAAATAGTTTTTTTTTTACAAATGTGTTTTTTATTTATCACAGCAGTGTGAAACTGGCTGCAATAGTGTCTGATCATTGAGGACTGTGTTGGTAACATGAAAACTAATAGCATTTTCACAAATATGTGTATATGTTTTGACTGAAGTGTGAATGTTTTGACTGAAGTGTGTCATTTTGCAAACAATCTAGGAATTATGCAAATTGAGTGTGGTGTTTGGATAATTGTGATATTATTTTTTAAAAAATAACCCAGTTTTCAAAATTGCATGTAAACAATTGAAAAAAACTGTAAAGTAGAAATTAAAACTGAGAATTTTAATATTTACAATATTAATGAGGTAATACAAACTCAGAAATATTTATTGTTTCCATAACTGAATAAACAAGCTGTTCTCGGAGGAAAATAAGGTCCCCAGAACACTGTTTGTAAGGTTGCAGGGTCCGCCACATATAAACAAAGTGAAACAGAATGAAATTATGTTGTCCTTCAAAGTTTTAGTACTATGTTTTGTTATATTTGCTAAAATTGTCATTATGATCTGACAGTAGAATAAGATACAGATCAACTGTGAAAAAATCCACTGCCTGTGGGTCCACCCAGTGGCTGTAGTTTGATTTGCAAGAATCCAATGCTCCCGAATCAACACAACCAATCAGAGCCAAGGGGAGTGTCTGAGAAGTGTCAATCATACTTGTGCATATGCTGCTGGCAGCCTCCCTCCCTCATGCAGTGCATACTTGGCAGTGTCCCTCCCCCGTGCCTGCTCTCACCTGGCCGGATAGGTTAAACTTCAAGCTCAAACTCAAACTGTAAACAGTGGTGGAGAGGCAACAGAACAGAAAAATGTCCCACCATTGTCCACGTCAAAGAGAAGAAATAAGAGGACTGACGAAGAAAAGCAGTGTAAAAAGAAAGAATTGGACGTAGCTGAAAAGAAAACCAGGATAACTATCGGAGCGTCATTTCAGAGGTGGAGGGAGCTCAGGGATTTGTGAGGACTCAAGAGCGATGCGGAGTTGGCCGCTTTTTTTGCTGGACAAGTAAGGACTCTTGCTTGATACATGTTTCATTCTATGTTTTAACCACAAGGCTAAGATGGCGGCGGTTACAGTAATACTCGCAATAGCGCATATCACCTTACAATGTTGCAGTCGAGCTACCTAGCTTGTTGGTAAATCTAGCTTGTTAGCTCGTATGCTAACTCCGGTGTTTAGCTTTGTCTTTATGGCTACTGGTTAGCAAAAGTGTTTTTCAAGTGACCAGACAGTGATAAAGTTAGTTTGTGTTCAGTATGCTCTGAAGCGGTTGAATTGGTTTAGAGAAATACCTATAGAGAAATAATACCTTTAATAACCTTTAGAGAAATAAGGTTACTCATGCTTCCGAAAGGCAGCATGGCAAAAATATTGCACTGGGTAATGATTACCTGGTAACTCCGTCTACCGCGATGTGAGAAATATTGTTTGTTACTCGGGATATCTACAGTAACCCCTTTCACACAGGAGAAGCCGCATTATCTCCGCAGCGGCGGTACGGCAATTCTCCGCCGATAGTGATTCACACAGAGCGAAGCAGCTCCGCATTAAAGACGAACCGACCTGAATTCACACAGAAATCCGGCGCTGCGGCTCCTAAAGAGGCGTGACGGAATACGTCATTATGATGACGTCGATGTGTTTTCAAGGTGTTTCCCCGGTGTCCCCCCTGTCAATCTAAACCCGCGGATAGTTTATAATCATATGGATGCTGTTATAATGTGTTGTGATTGAGATCCTGACCCACCAAACATCCTGGAAAGAGACGAAGTTACGTTTTTCGCGCAAAATTACATAATTAGCCTACATCACCATCAGTAAACTGGACGCTGTCTGACTCGCGGGGACGGAGGCTGTCTTCCGGGGGAAAGTTCACCGAAGTCTCGGTCGGTAGGACTGACCATCGCGGTGATTTATTTTCATCACAAACACTCGGTGATTTTAAGTTTTTTGCCGGTGACAGACGCTGTTTTTTGGGCAGAAATGTGTCGGTCAGACAGACGGGAGGGCAGAGGCTTCTCCGCTCATATCTGCGGTATTTTTTTCCTCATATAAGTTGCCAAAGACAGTTCCAGTTGCTACGTTACTGTTGTTTGGTCCTGTAACGTTGCTTTGTGGGACATTTCTCTTTATTAAGTTGAGTGAAGGACCTGTGTAGTTAACCGACCGTCCGATCGACACGCCCTCGATACGTGAAGGGGGCTTATCCGTTCACACTGGTTCGGCTTGCCAATAATGCGGCCCTGACACTACCTCCAGAGACGTATCAGCGCCGGAGCGAAATTTCACCCCTCGCCGCATCGGAGAGATTCACACTGGGACGGATGCGGAGAATTGGCGCACAGAAGCCGCACCCAAACGCCAGTGTGAAAGGGGTTAGTGACTCGACATGAGGCCTGGGGGGTATTCCAGAAAGGAGGTTCAACAAACTCTGAGTCTATCCCTGAACTCTGAGTTGACTTCCTCTGAGATGAGAAACTCTGAGTATCCAGTTCCAGAACAGCTGATCTGAGTTAAGTAAGTCGACTCTGAGTATGTTAACTCTGAGTTGAGCTTGTGCCTGACGACTAGTAAAAAGCCATCATCAATGGAGCTCCGATACTATGATTCACCATGGCAACAGGGGAGAAAACAGGAAGCAGACATTTTCTGGGGAAAAAAAAAAGTAACACGGCTGCGGCCGTAATAAAAATCACTGACAGAGTTTTAGATGCGGTCGTCTTTTCATTTTGAATTTAACATCACTTTCCTTTATACTAGCCTTTGAGGAAGTTGTTGAATGTTGTTCAGTGTTCTACTCTAAAAGATTTTGATCATCTAACAAGGCAGTGAAAATTATTCTCTTATTATTGTGATAACTTCTAAACAACTATCCAAAGTAAAAATGGCCCTAAAATAGTTCTCACTTACTAAAATGTGCTAAGATACAAATAAAATCTATCAAACTATTTTATTTCTCTTCATCAATATTTCTCTTCTTTATTTTGGCTTTCCCTTGCTATCTCTCTCTCTTCCCTTTTTTCTTGTTCTCTCCCACCCTCTGCCTCTGCGTTTGACAGATGAGGCAGGGATGAGAGGATGAGAGGGGAGATGTGCTGCACCTCACTTCTCTTTCTAATGTCTCTGGCCGCTGAGAAACCATGTGGAAAACTAAAGACTATTAATGCCACAAACAAATCTCTCCCAAAACAGAAGCTCTTTTACATGTTTTAGTGCACAGGCGGACTGAGGGCTTAATGACATAGACAGAGGAGGAAGATGGAGGGAACGTGAAGGAGGAGGGAGGGATAGAGAAGAAGATGAAAGAAGAGGAATAAAATGAGGATTAGAGAGGGGGAGGAAGTGAAAAATAAAGGAAGATGGAAGAGAGAAACAGGAGACAAGTGTGAATATTGTGAGGAGATGGAGGAACTTAAACAATCTTTGGGGATGGAAAGGAGGACAAGCATTGGGAGGAGATGGAAGAGGAGAGAGAGCAGGAGAAAAAGAATGAAGAGAAGGAACACTGGATTAGGATGAGGAGTTAAAATGAGGAGAGGACAAACTGTACTAGTGAGGAGAAGAGGGGTGTCATAAGAATAAAAGGAACATGACTGGCCCAAATTAACCAGCATCAGTCTGATGTAGAAAGTTTTTACTGATTTACCTCTTATGTTTACTACAAATGTCAAAATGTCATTCGTGTTAATGTTCGTCAACATTCTCTCTCTCAACTCATCAGCTTGGTCAATGGCCTTAAAGGCGCCATAGGCAAGAATGTGGCCAAAACGGTTACTACACTCAAATTCAAAATACTGCAGCGAGTTGTATCCGCCTCCCGCTCCACCCCCTCCCCTCCAGACTCGAGGTTGCCAGTGCCATAAATGAGTGGCTCTTAGACACAATTCTTTTCTCTCAGTAAAGACCAAGATGTATTATAATTTGTGGTAACGTTAGCTGTTGACTAGGGAAGGACATATCAGATGGAATAACGTTATGCATGATATTTGACAGAACTGTCCTTCATTTTTGCCTCCCCTTTTATAACATTATATACGGTAGTTTATGGCGATATACATGCAAAGACCTAAAGAGGACTCGGATTTATCAAATGTAAGATTTTGTATTGTCCAGCCGCTGCTGTCAAACACGCCGACAGCGGGCCGCTGGACATCAACTGGACATCAGCAGGCTGGAGACCGGATGCCCGTACCAAGACAGTGCTAATGCTGCTAGAGTTAGCTGTGCTTCTAACGTTTGTTTCTATGATCGAAATGAATAACGTTATTACTCGACAGTTCAAAGTATTCGAAATGTCCATCCCCGTCAAACTATGATGCTAACTTAGTTAGCCAAGCGTAACTTACCTGTCTAGGAGAAGAGTCGCCAATTCGGCATCCGTTCGCAAATTCCTCTTAGCCTTCAAATGTCTCCATTGTTCAAATTCTTCTCCTATATAGACCCTCGCTTTTCCTCTCTTTTTATCTTGTTGTTTTTGCGATTCATAACGAGCCCTTTTGGGTTTCGTTGCCTCCGCCATTGCAACTCAGTCGTAACTGGCAACCTCTGGTCGCATAGCAGCTGAGACTCTACTGACTGCACTGATGTGTAGACGGCGGTGGGTGGCGCCACATGCAAAAACATGATTTCAAAACATCAACATGATTTGCGGTCTGCAAAATATTTTTTTTAATGCGAAAATTTTGGCTGTGCTGTTGTTGGTGGTGAGTTCAGTATGTTATATGAACATTATTCCCGAGTCTCTGTGACATATTAGAATGATTTTATGGCCAGTTGCTTTAGATTTCTTGCCTGTTGTACCTTTAACTACATTTAATATTAGATACTTAGATACTTTTTCTCAAGTACTATTTATAAGGGTGACCCAAAGTAATATTTTAACAATGTAACGTGTGCTCAAGTATGAGTTTTGGGTAATTGTACAAAAAAAAAAAAAACATATAGGTCAACAAGCAGATTACCCATATTTACATTTTTTTGTAACATTGCAACCTCTAGTGGCTCTAGTAATTATTACGGTAGCAAACAAGGATGTAACGAAAAGTCGTGCAAAGAGCAACAAAATTGGAAAAGGGAGGAGGAGAAGAGGGAAGAAGAAATGTCTGTCCTTATGCACTTTGAGCCATTTATACCACCATCAAGTGCACTGTTATTGTTTAGATTTAGATTTAGATTTAGAGTCTTTATTGCCATTGCACGTTAGTATAAACACGTTAAAATGATAAATGGAGCTAAGCCAGCTGTAGAATGTGCACAAGCTCAAACAATAAAGAACATGACAGCTTCTCACTGATTCAGCGTGGGACAAACATATTTCATCACAGGGAATTGTTTGGATGCCAGTGAGGAACACCTGAAAGAAAAGACACCCGTGGAACAATATTTACGTGTAAACTACTGTACGCCACCAATAATTGTTGCTATGTAAACCACGTTCAGCATGTTTCCAAAGGAAAATCTTTACAATATTTTTTTTTTCACCCGCTGTCAGATGCATGAAGCTGTTCAGTCACTTGATGGTTGAGAGAGTCTAATTAGGAGCTGTCATCTAGTTTGACTTTGCTTTACAACATAGCAGGAAAATGACTGTTTCAATACAGGATGTGCAAGCCAAGAGCAATAATCTGAGAAAAATATGTGACAGTGCGATCTGCTTCTTTGTTGTCATGTTCACACATCTACTTTCAGGGATAAGATATGTTCATCATGTTTTCACAATCCTAAAAATTAGTGTAGATAGTATTGTTGACACAGAATTGCACCCAGATGTTGCCTTGCACAACCGTCTACACCGATTAGCTTCAGCAGAGCAGTTGTTTGTTAAAAGGCATCTAGACATAATCTGATGTGTGCAATGAGCTATTTATTCAATCTCGTTTATTTAATTCATTAAGATGCTCAATATGTAATTTCTACCCCTCAAGGTCTCTAAATCAAAACAAAACATAGGAGTGTTTTGTGGGGCGAGCAGTGAAGAGTGGGAGTAGAAAGTCAGGTGCAGAGCCAGAACTTCTGGAGGAATAAACACCCAGAGTCACATCAGATACAGCTCTGATCTGGAGCCATAAACAGACACAAGGAGAGCTCTGAGATTACTTCTCCACTTTTGAGATTATGGTAGACTTTTCCCTTACTCCTGTTCATCAACGTGACTGCAGCAGTGTTTCGCAGAGGAGACCCTCCATGTTAGCTGGAGCTGGAGGGGAAATGTACTTTACTTAATGTTCAAAAGATAATCAAACTCCCCCATAGCAATGGTACATTCTGTGGGATGGGCCATTGTCACCTGCAGTGCATCTAATCAGACCACCTGTTATACCCTATATAGCTGATCTTCTCCCATATAGCCAGTCTTTGTCCCTCAGTATGGTGTGCGTACATGCTTACGTGAACAATGTCATGACTTGGTGTTCTATGATGTGATGTTTACTGTAGGTTTGTACACATTATGGGAGCTGCTGTTGGGTTTGTTGGGATGTTGGTTCACTGGGTGCTCTATTTGTTAATGATAATTATGGTTGACTGTCACTTATGATGCACTTATGGTGGTGCTAAAGAGCACTTTGTTTAAATCAAAGTATTTTTTAGAATTATGAATTTCCTTTGCAGTCACCAGCCTGAATTTGTTACAAATTATTTCTGTTTATTTCCTTTACAGGAAACCACGCCTAATGAACAGTTTCCAATCATGCTCAGTCACCAATAAAATGACTGAATTGAATTGAACCTGAAATCCTGGACTTCTAACAGATCATCTATGGTGGGTTAGTTTCCCTGCACCGGCAACAGTTTCTTCAGGATAGCCAAAGTCAGTCAATCCTTCTTGACACTTAATGAATGTAACATTACACAGAGGAAAGGGGAGAAAAAATGGAGAGAACCTGTAGTCTGTAGTGAGTGCTGAGTTTAGTGATTGACCTGAATTCAAGCACACAGACAGACAAACCCTTGGTGCATGCCATGGCTCACTAGCTTACAGCTAATGTACAGAAAAATAATAGCTGTTTTGAGCAAAGAAACACTTGCATTAGGAATAGAAATAAACACAAATGATGTTGCAGTCGAACTTTTGTGGGTAATGTGAGGCAAAAATGTGCCTTGCTCCAGCTCCTGAGATTGTCAGGATGGGTTTTCCATTGATTTGTGGCTGTTACAGAGGAGGCTTAGCGTGTTCCTTTATACCAACCACAATCCTACATATTGTCTTTCTTGTTATATCTTGCTGTTGTCTGATGAAGTTAGATAAACTCCCCACACTATGCCAAAGTATTTTCAAAATAACACGTTATTCTCTTCCTTCCTTAATAGATGACATTTATCAGAAGTTAGGTTTCATTCTTCAATGCATATTTATTTTCTCTGACGATTTTGTCGATCACACCGAGTCCCACAAGTGTACTAGCAGCTCCCGTGATGCCTCTGGTTTTCTCTGGCTCTTATTAACAGCTGAGAGTCAATGGCTGGGTGGAGTCAATGACTCTTCAAATGAAGTGTTACTGAAAGTTGTTTTGTTGGTTTGTGGTTGTTTTCATGAGGTAGTAATTTTTGGGAAATCTGTGAAGTGAAGAGGTACTTTTAGGGAAGAGTTACCTGGGGTCTCCAGTGCTGCTCAGAAGCTTATATCTGAGCAGGAATTCTGGTCTCCCAAGGAGGTAAGTCCATCACCCACTCAGTAGGACCAGGATGTAGTTGCATGTCCCTGAGTATTTGCACATATGCATATGGCTGTGTATGGTACTCAAGGTCTGCAATTTAACCCAATAGTCATTCTGTGTATATAACATTCTTAGATTCTCAAAACACAAAATGTAGAACTCTGGACTGAAAATGAACATATATATTACATTATCTGTCAAGTATTACATTATCAGTTGAAAGAAAAGACCCACCTGAAAATGTAATAAATTCCCAATAACGTAACAAGGTATTACATTATCGGTAAAAATGTTATTACAATATCAGTCAGGATATTTTATTACATTACTGGTTAAGTTATTACAATATTGGGTTTTATTACATTTTAGATCGAGTTAAGTGCAAATTTTATTACATTTTGAGGCGTTATTACATTTTCACAAAATTATTACATTATAGGGTGCTACACTCCTTCACATAGGGTGGCGCTAGTCTTGTGCCAGTAATAAGTTTCCATGGCAACCCGGATGCAAGGTCGCTGGCGTGAATATCGCCGCTTCTCAATCCGTATCAAAACTGTTTTTTTCTGTTGGAAAAAGAAAGCCAAGGTGTCCCTACAAGCTCCAGGGCTGTGCTACTAACTTTGAAGGCTGCGCACCTGAGCAATTGGCTCTGTGGACTCAACTCAGACAGCCAACTCTCTCAGACTTTGCAAGTTGAATCTGACCAGACGCCGTCCGTGCGTTTCTGAAAGCTTCTAACACAGCTGAACACACCGAACAGATTTGTTCCCGAACTTGTCCGAGTCTCCCCAAACGTTTAAGATGTCCATCGTTTGGGCCAATGTGTTCCTGCCTTGACAGGCTCCTTTTCTGATGGCCTTATGTGCCTTGTCGGTTGTGATAAGTTGCTTGAATAAAGAAAAACAGAGGCACAGCTGAGCATGCTAATAGAGTAATTGTGGCGGGATTTCAGACGGGGGGCGGAAGCCTGCCAGCTCTTTCAGAAAAAAAAAAACTCTTTGCGCCCCCTTCCTCGCAGTATACCCACCTCTTCACCCCCTCTCACCATCCAACATCCCCTCCACCAACCAGCTTTGCCAAGGACGTGCAGAATTATTTTAACCAGTTGATTTCCTAACAGAACGACCAATATATCCCCTTCAGCTCTCCTCTGCTTAATAACCCCACACCAATATGAAGAAAAGGGGAAAGAAGCCTTTGTATTAACAAGTCCAAAAGTGCAGACAAAACATGTCTGTGAACGCGGCGCGGCTTTCACACATTAAGAAATCTGTCCTCGGTCCGGAGGCATTTGATAGTTTCATTTCGGTATGGATCCCAGAGGGGCCCCAGTGCAGCTGCTTCCATTCTGCTTGTCTATTTTGGAGAGGGAAAGGCAGGCAGGCCTGTCACGGCAGCCATATAAAGTCTGTTGCCTAAAAACAAGCACGGGTCCAAGGGGTTCGTCTCCACAAGGACCATGACCACTTTCTGCTGAACTCCATATTTCATCCAGAATCAAAAGTTTAATTTCCCAGTTGCATGCTGCCTCTATGCACATCTTGACTGAATGTTTTTGTTTTAAATAAATTTGTAGAATATGTTCTGTCACTGTGATAGATGCTGCTGTCTCCTTCCATGTGGTGTAATACTTTCTAGGTATGTGTTGTGTGGATGTTTATGTAAATATTAGTGTCAGACATATTACAGTGTATAATTCAGAATGTCCATAATTCAAACAATTAACCACCTTGCTTCCCTTGTTTCACAACACATGTGGGTCCAAATGTTCACACATTGATTACAATATCAATATGAAGTTGATTACAGCCTTCTAGGTTTTCACTGTTCACTTTAAAGGCAACAGTAACAATTGTTTTGACATGTAGGTGAAGTTGATGGTAATGGCACAAGCCAACTACATATGTATGGCTTTCAGCTTAGCTTGAGGCTTCAGACTTTTTGCAGCTCCGATTGTAAGACAGGGTTACAACAGGGTAAAAGGCTTTCCGGCCTGCACAAAAAAATCAGCAAATTCATGCAAGCCGTTATAAACTTAAATAATTAAGGTATCATTATTTAAATTTATAACGTGCTTGCATGAATGTGCTGTTTGCACCATGTGTTGCCCACTATAACTCAAAGATTCCACTGGATGCATGTTTGTTGCGTTCCGGCGTGGTTTTGCAGTGTCATCCGTCATCCTGCAACCCCATCGACCCCCTTTTTGAGGCACAGCACTGCCGTACAGCTGGAGTTGAGAGACCGAAGAGTTCCCGCGATAATTACATAATCATGTGCAACCGCAGTTATAGGTATGTGTTATAAACACAACAACACGAATTGTTGCCGTGGCTGAGCCGTGACGGAGCGGAGCTGGACCGGACACATATCTGGTGCAAAGAGTGTTACGACCCCAGACAAACATGTACAAATATGTATAAACTGTACATTGTATGTGCTTTAATTGTCTCTGTGCTTAAATACCCCTCTGTGTTACCTGAGTGTGTGTGATTGGTTGCAGGTGTGTTTGAGTGAGTGTAGGTTGTCCAGAAGTTTAAAGGCCAGCTGTTCCCAGTTCCTGTGGGCTTTCCTCTCTCAGCCAGACTGCCAGCATGTCTGTTTGTGTTCTAGATGTGTTTTTAAATAAAACCATTACATTTTTTTACTGCTGGTGGTGCTTGGGGGATGGGAATTTTCATGTTGCGCTAAGATGTCCCCTTGGCCCTGGTCGTAACAAATAGTCTCCAGAGAGATATTTCTTTATATGAGCAAACAAACATCTCTCAAATGTAGATGTTTGGGGGGACAGGAAGTCACATGTGCAGCCTCGGTCCCAAATTGTTGACACAATCTGCTCTGTGCCACCTAATTCCCGGATCATCCTGTCCTCCAAATCTCCCCAAATCCCTCGGACAGTGGTCCCTGAGAGGCCCTGTTTACCCTGGGCTCACCGGCCACGGCAGCCTCAGACCCCCTCCCCATTTTCTCCCTCATGACACAGTCACGCACTCATCAGTTAATGCTGAACATCTGGAGGGATTAGCAGTGTCAGGCCAATCACAGTTGAGCTGACAGATCCCAATGAAATGTCATTCTGCAGCTGCGCTCAGCATTCAAGTGCTTTTCAGATTCCCATTTCTCCTCCTCTCTTTCCTGTCTCTCCTCTTTCCACTCCTCTCCTCATCTCCTATTCTACTTTCTTCCATTCCTCTCCCTTATTTATCTTTCCTCTTCTCGTTATTTCTACTGTGCCTTCTTCTGTTTATCAAATCATCTTGCATAGAGAAGAAATTCAGCTTAAATCATGACAGAAAACAAAACTTCTTAAAGCATTAAAAAAATCAGGAAATTATCAATTCCCTGTTCTATGTTTATACCTAATCTGCAATTTGTATAGTTTATCTAGTTAAAAATAAGCAAGTTGGAAGTTACAAAATTATCATTAAGACAAGTGAAAAAAGGGGAGACACACAGAAAACCAAAGATGAAGGGAAGTGAAGTGGGGTCGAGGCACCAACTGCTCCAAATGTTTGCAGCTATAAATCTTCTGTGCTCTTGTTGCACCATACATGGTGCTACAAAGATGGATAATCACAAAGTCAAAAGTGCAAAGTGAATTTACTACCCAAATGCTAATGTGAGTAGCTTTACAGGAGTCACTGTAACTGAAAAAACAAACAAACAAAAAAAAAACTGTTGTACTGGGTTAGTTAAACGTTTTGTTTCCAGAAACAAAAACACACAAGTTTGATGAATTAAATGTATGAATGCCAAATAAAAACAAAAAAAGTATAATATTTTTTTCACAAAAATGTATAGAACATGAAATCTTGAAAGCTCTGAAGGTGAGGTAAAATGCTAGGCTATTGTGGTTGGACGTCAGTAAGGTTTACTGGATAAGAGAAACATTTTTTGAAAGTTCAGATTATTGTTAACCACAAAATTTCATTCTTTATCTTAGAAATAGTAGCTTAAAAAAATCGTATCTTAATGTAAAGTCACAGCTTTCATTAAAAAATACAAATTCTGTCACCTGGAGCTCAGAAGAGGCAGCTCCAGAAAAAGCTTGAGTTAAGATTATTTTGTCAAACTACATTTATTTTTTTTTTAGCTTATGGCAAGTATCTCTTTCAACTCTTTGCAAAATAATATTATCTGATGTTTAACCCATTATATTGATGTCTATACTTCACTTGACATTATTAAAACAACTGTTTTTCCCTTATGAAAATTTCATGGGTGAAATCTTTTGTTTCACATGAGCGAAATACAGGAGGATTTTCAAATAAAACTTTAACAAATGTAAATTAACTAAAGTCACATGTTAACAGGATGTTTTCCCACGTGATTGGCTTTTTCCACATGTGTAGAAAAAAAAGGAGGTACATACATAAAATCATGTCATATTTGCTTCGCTCATGTAAATTTTACATTTTGAACAAAAAAAATAATAATAATGTCATATGTGAACTAGAAATTTCCACGTGATTGGCCATTTTCACATTTCACACACATTTGAATTGCATACATTCATACATTATCTCCATTTTGTTGCATGTAGGAAAGAATGCATTCATGTTCATGTACTTTATGGTAATTTTCCGAAATACATATTTCATTTAATGGTTTTTCTTTATTAAACTATTTCAGGTGACTACCTCATGAAGCTCATCGAGAGAATGCCAAGAGTGTGCAAAGCAGTAATCAAAGCAAAGGGTGGCTATTTTGAAGAATCTAAAATATAAAACATGTTTTGAGTTATTTCACACTTTTTTTGTTTACTACATAATTCCATATATGTTCATTCATAGTTTTGATGCTTTCAGTGAGAATCTACAATGTAAATCGTCATGAAAATAAAGAAAAACCATTAAATGAGAAGGTGTGTCCAAACTTTTTACTGGTAGTGTAGTTCAAAACATGTGTCCATAAAAGATAATTTTATTCAACAAGGACTTAAGTTACCCACTCTCATAGACGTTATCTAATTTATTTTACATTAATGCTAAAAGAGTTGTGTTACTTTGTGTATATCTCCAGTTATTACATTACGTAATGTGATACAGTGAATCCATTTAAGGCATATTCAAGTTTGTCCATTAACATCTGCAGTTGGGAAAGTGACTTTCATTAGTGCATTATACAAGCTTGAATGTTAGGGCAAAAGCTAAGGCAGATAAACAATTATATTTTTCCAGATGAGACCCCTTTGACGACCGTCTAGCCCTGCTGGTGATGAAATTGCATGAGATCAAGTTGCTGGAATGCACCAGTGGTCTCAGTTCTACTGGGACTAATCGGTGGTGTTTGCTGAGCCTCGCATGGACACACTGGGCTCGCATCTGATCCCAAACAGCTGCTTAGCAGACAGGGCCTGCAACTGAAAATGCCCAACCCAAGCCCCTCACTCCAATCCAGGCACATTTGAAAAACACTGCTCTGACCCCCGGAGGGTCGCGACCCTGCAGTAAATGTATTTTGGCATATTTGGTTGGGAAAAGTACCTGTCATGTCCCTGAGTTATTTTCAGCAAACAGGTAATTATTTGTGTTTACTGCAGAACTCTGCTGGATCTTCAGATGAATGTTAAAGGAAAATGCAAATCTTTGCAAACTTTGACAGAAGTTAAACATAAGATGCGAAGCCTGCGAAGCTAGTTCAGGCAGCCAACTCAGACTGCGTCCATCATGATCAGCTGATCAATCACATGCTCCCCCTACCCTAATAGGGCGGGCTATTTAAATCCCCTCCAGATACCTGCTCGTTCTTGGCTATGTTGCTGCTCTGCTGCTTCTTCACTGCTGCCCTGCTAGCGCATCTCGCTGCTGCTGCCCATGAGGTTTTTGCTCTCTGTCATGCCTTTGATCTTCCTCCTGATCATGTCTCCTCCTCGCCGCAGCTCCCGTCTGGTTCAGCGGCAACTCCACGAATCGCCCGTAGTCTGGATTCTGGAAGCGCTTTACGCCAACGGCGTATCCGCCCCACCTGGCCTCGGTCACGATGAATTGTTTGAGTATCTTGTTATAATGTCCCAGGTGCGATTGAGGGTCCGGAGCCAGAACTCCCCGCCGCTAGGAAGAAAAGGGGAAAAACTCCGGCTAAGAAGCACGGGGCGAAATCAGCCGGGCCCCCAGGAAGAAAAATAAGTTGCCCGCTCCCGCTCCACAGCTCCTCCGCCTAACGCCGAAGTGTTGTCAGCTCTGTCTGACATTAAAACGTCTCTTATTGGCTTGAATAATTGCCTTGTCGTGCTCGAGTCTAATTCCGCAGGTCTCCCATCCACTTCCGCGTCAGGTGCGCATCCGTCATCGGCGGAGCCTCTCCCACTGCCCCGGAGGACTCTGGGAACTGCAGTCCCTGCGCCGGCTACTCAGCTGGGGCTATTCCTGATGCGTTCAGGAGCCAGATAATCTCAGGTAAAGCACAGATCCTCCCCCTTTCTTTTGCTTTATGGGTCAGATATTAAGCTGATGGTAGGCAATTATGCCATGCTTTGTTTGTTTTTTCTATCTTCTCTATCTATCAGGTCAAGACATTAATCTGGTAAAATCCTCATTTGCGCCTCTGAATTGTCCGATAGCAGGATGGTCGACTGTGGGGATTTTCCATTTTTCCTTAAAGATAGTGACCCCAGGCTGTGCAAAGTAGGCCTGCAATATGAGCAAAATGTGCGACGTGCGATGACACCCTTCATTATTGCGATGACGATATGACTTCCGATAAATAAGAAAATATTTAAGTTGCACACAGTTCCTGTGTCTTTCAGATTTCTGCATTAACAGATTCCCTGCTTTTAGGTACTCTTAAACACTTAATAGCTGATGACAATTAAATAAAAAATAGATAATATTTGAGCACGCTTTTATTGAACAAAACTCTTATAACATGAATTTACACATGTACAGTGCTGCAGTGATGGTCGCGTTACTGACTGCTGCTCGACGTTTGCGCTTTGCACTGACTGGCCTTAATTGCTCGTGCAGCTCTTTATGGTGGTGCAGCAGGTGGTGTTACCTCTGGACGTTGCTACAACTGTTCTGCAGGTCCTGCACTGTACCTGAGTCTGTAAATTGTCTTCTGGTTCGAATCCAAAGTATCTCCAAACCGCGGAGCAGCTATTTCTTTTGCCACAAGCGTTTCGTCGGCATTTTCACTGCTCTGCTCTCCTGCCTCCGCCATCCTGTTTACACTGGCTACTAATCTCGTGCAGGAACGTGAACAGAGCTGGGCGTCATCTGATTGGCTAAACGGTGTGCATGCATGGCCCATGTGTCCAGGGCCGCATTTGATCGGCCAAATGTCAGCATGCTGAGTGTGAAAGAATGGCAGATGTAAACAAAACTATCGCACTTCAGACCAGTTTTCGTGATGGGTTTATCGCGCACGTTCACATCGTGATGACGATGAAAATACGATTAATCCTGCAGGCCTAATGCAAGCCCTCATTATGGCAGAATTCAGCGTGTATTCAGTGGGCCTCATTCATGAAACGTGAGCAGAACGAATTTGTGTGTAAACCGTTCGCAGACGGAAATTTACGTGCATCTCCACATTCATCAATATTTTAGTAGCTCCGATCTTTTCGTAGCTTCTAACAAAATCTCCACATGCTGCTGACCACACGTAGTGCTTGTGTAAACTTAAGAACGCATATAAATAATGCTTGTCACTATTGGAAATTACAATTTTAATTCATATTGCGCTCTGTTATGTGCACAATACACAGATGCCTTTGAAACACGTGAGATAAACATGACAAACGATTAAAAATATTTATATTTATATTAACACATTTAGTTAAATTAGTTGGCAACTGGCAGGATTAAGATTCAGATTAAGCTCATAATTGTGAATTATCTATGTAAATCGACTCAATAGATTACGCGTTCTTTTCTATGGGAGATAGGTGACAGGTCCGGCATTTCGCAACCGTCTATGAGCCGCATCCTGCCTGCAGTTCTTAACGGTATTATTAAACTAATGCCAGAGTATATTAAATTTCCCTATGGCGCACAACAGCAGGTAGAAGTAATGCAGGGATTCAGTGCGATCGCAAACATGCCAGGTGACATCGGTGCCAGAGACTGCACACACGTACGCATCAAGGCTCTATCCAGTGATGCATTTGCTTACATAAACCGGAAAACCTTTCATTCCGTGAATGTGCAACTGATCTCTGACGCAAAGTGTGTGTTGTTAAATGTTGTGGCACGGTGGCCTGGTGGGACGCATGACGCATTTATCCTGCGTAATTGCGCAGTTGGCATGCGTTTGGAGGATGGGGCTGCGAGAGACGGCTGGCTCATTGGTAAGAATATAGCCTGCATAATTACATGTGTGTGTTATATATGGACTTACCCTTCTATATCCATAGGGGATAGGGGATACTCCACTTCTCCCAAAATGATTTCAATCTCCGCTTCGGAATAATTCTTTTTTCTTTCTCTTTCTTTCTGTCTTTGCGCCATGACTGCCAGGTCGACAGGATGCCTCTACTACCCCTTATATGGTGGTCATTGGCAATTCATGGGTGGGGTTTTATGCGAATAGCTGATTAACGGGAGCGCGCTGTCACTTTACGATGGATTGGCATTCATGATCATGCACACGTGTTTACGATCAGATCTGAGTTTCCCGCGACGTTCATGAATCCGGAGTAGGTTTTTAGTAGCGTAGGCTTTTATGTGCAAATCTATGCACAAATTTATTAACGTTTCATGAATGAGGCCCAGTGTCTTTAGAGACACAATCTGCGAAATATAACTGCTTTCGTTCTGCATCCTCTAGATGACTTCTAGTGGTAGATTTCCGGCTTCAGCCCCAGCTCACAGCATTACAACGTGAGGGAAGTTTTTCATCTCTTGGAGTGCCACTTTGGAGAAAAAACTGTCGGTCCCAGCACGCGCCTCGAGTTCTAGGCATCAACTAGACAGCGTTCTCATGCAAGCTCTCTCCCTGAAGACAACTGTGCCGTATTAGGGATATATTAAGGTACACTGTGTAGTGTTAAGTAATTTATTACCTCAATCAACGTCTTGTTCATAAATAAGTCCTCTCACCCGAAACAAAACTTGATGAAGTGGTGTTTGAAGACATGTTGTTGTCATAGCTTGAATCTTGACACATCCCGCCTGCCGTAGTTCCAACAGGTTGTGTCACGACCTGCCGGCCGTGATCTGGCAGTGGTACGAATGTGTGTGGGTGAATGTAGTTTTTGCATTTCTTTTGCTCCTTTTTTTTGTATGCTTGGTGTGTTTTTGTTTTGTCTGTCTGTCTGTGTCTCTCCTGCACTAAGGGCTGCTGGTGGGCGTGGTCTATGCAACTCCAGCCTACACACCTGCAGCTCATCTCATCAATCCTGCACTCCTGCACTCCGGTTCCTCATCACCCCAATCAACATCCCTATAAAAGACCAGTCTGACCTTCCAGTCCCCGCCGGATCGTCGTATCAGCTCGTATGAGACACGCCAGCTCACTTGAAGAATCCACTCGTTTGAGTAACTTGTACCTAACTCGTTTTGTCCTGTTTTTCACCTCAGACAGCCACACGCTCAGCCGGAACCCAGATCTGCCCGCCAGCACCGCCCCGACCGAGAGCTCTGGAGCCTGGATCATAATCTCGCACTCAGACTCATCTGAAGCTCCTGCAACTCTCACCACGAACTGTTGTTGTGTCAAACTAATAAATTCTCTGTTAACTACTCTATTCCTGGTCTGCGTTTGAGTTCTGGTCACCAGTCCTGACAGAACGATCCGGCCAGTATGGACTCAGCAGACCTGGAGCCTGTACGTCACGCCGTCTCCACTCAGGGAGCTTTCCTGGACCAGCACAGTACCGCGCTTCAGGAGATAATGGCTGGGCTCCGTGATTTGTCAACTCGCGTGGCGAACCTCCAGGGCGCACCGCAAAACCCTCCTCCAGTGCCAGCTACAGGAGCACCAACCATAGCCAACCCCGGCAGAGAGCCTTGGGTCTCCCCACCGGAAAGGTACGATGGGAACCTGGGACAATGCAAAACGTTCCTTATGCAGTGTGGTCTTGTTTTTGATCTCCAGCCCCTTACATACACTACTGAAAAGGCGAAAATCGCCTACCTGATCGGGTTACTGCGGGGAGCGGCGTTGGACTGGGCTTCGGTTCATTGGAGAAAGCAGGATCAGGTCACCACCACCTATGCCGCCTTCACTACCGAGATGTCCAAGGTTTTCGACCACCCGGTTCAAGGTAAAGGCGCTTCCCTGAGGCTGTTTTCTCTTCGTCAAGGGCTCCGGAGCGTGGCTGAATACGCCATTGAGTTCCGGACTCTGGCAGCAGAGAGTGGGTGGAATGGGGCGTCTCTGCAGGCTGATGTTTGTTAACGGGCTTAGTGAAACATTAAAAGATGAGCTTGTATCCCATCCTGAGCCTGAAGACTTGGACGATTTAATCTCGTTAACCATCCGAATAGACAATCGTTGCCGTGAACGGCGGAGGGAGAAGCGGCGTACTTCGGGTTATGACGTCACACCTCGTCGGAGGGAGCATTCCCCAGCTCCGGTAAGATCTCGTCCTGCTTCCAGTGTTCTGCCATCTGAACCCGAGCCGCGAGAGGAATACCCTGGGGCCGAACCTATGCAGCTGGGCCGAAACCAGCTGAGCACTGAGGAACGGGAGCGGCGGAGGGCTAACAACGCCTGCCTCTACTGTGGAGGTCCTGGTCACTACCTGCCACCTGTCCTAGTCGGCCGTTAAACCGGAGGGCTCGCTAGCTAGGGGAAGCATCCTAGCGAGCCGGGCTAGTACATCTCTGTCTTCCCGTCCCCGAACCCAGCTACATGCCTCCATCAGTTGGAAGGACCAGACGCTAGAGCTCCTAGCGCTCATTGATTCTGGAGCGGATGAGAGTTTTTTGGACACAAGGTTGGTTAGACAGCTGGGGCTGCCCACCGAACTTCTAGATGAGCCACTGGAGGCGAATACACTCGACGGGAGGCTACTGGCTCGAGTCACCACCCGCACCTGCCCCGTCCAGCTTCAGCTGTCAGGTAACCACTTTGAACACATAACCTTTTTTGTCATTAACTCTCCATTCATACCTCTGGTTTTGGGACACTCCTGGCTAACTAAACATAATCCACACATTGACTGGACAACTGCTAAGATAAATAACTGGAGCCCCGCCTGTCTTGCCAGTTGTTTGCGATCTGCTCTGCCTCCCTCTATAACCCAACAGAAACCCGAATCTGTTCCACCGGACCTGTCACTAATTCCCAGCTGAGTACCATGAAATATCCGAGGTGTTTTGCAAACGACAGGCACTCTCTCTACCCCCGCACCGACCTTACGACTGCGCCATCAACCTACTACCTGGGTCTACATATCCCCGGAGCCGTCTGTACAACATCTCTCGGCCAGAACGGGCAGCTATGGAGGAGTATATCCAGAACTCACTGACGGCAGGGATCATCCGTCCCTCTTCTTCACCTCTTGGAGCCGGTTTTTTCTTCGTGGGCAAAAAGGACGGAACACTCAGGCCATGCATCGACTTCAGAGGCTTAAATGACATCACGGTAAAAAACAAATATCCACTCCCACTCATGAACTCTGCGTTTGAATCTCTCCAGGGAGCGACTGTGTTTTCCAAATTAGACCTGCGCAATGCCTACCACCTGGTCCAGATCCGTGAGGGAGATGAATGGAAAACTGCCTTCAACACTCCCCTTGGACACTTTGAGTATCTGGTCATGCCCTTTGGCCTCACCAACGCCCCTGCAGTCTTCCAGTGTTTGGTGAATGATGTACTAAGAGATATGCTGGGCAGATTCGTCTTTGTCTACCTTGATGATATTCTCATTTTCTCCCCAAATCAAGCAGAGCACATCCAACATGTCCGTCAGGTCCTCCAGCGGCTGCTAGAGAACCGGCTCTTCGTCAAGGCAGAGAAGTGCGAGTTCCACGCCTCCACGGTTACATTTCTCGGTCACATCATCGCCAAGGGTCAGGTGAGGATGGACCCCGAAAAGGTGAGAGCGGTTTTGGATTGGCCCAAGCCGGAGAGCAGAAAGCAGCTTCAGAGGTTCTTGGGGTTTGCAAATTTCTATAGACGTTTCATCAGAAATTACAGCCGCATTGCTGCACCCCTAACCGCTCTTACCTCCCCTGCCAGAACGTTTCACTGGTCCTCCGAAGCTGAAGAAGCTTTCATGGAGCTGAAGAGACGGTTCACCTCAGCCCCAATCCTCACTCAGCCAGACCCATCCCGACAGTTTGTTGTTGAGGTGGACGCCTCAGACGTGGGAGTTGGGGCCGTCTTGTCTCAGCGGTCCCCTGAGGATAACAAGCTGCACCCCTGTGCTTTTCTGTCTCATCGCTTGTCTCCCACAGAGAGGAACTATGATGTCGGGAACCGGGAACTGCTGGCAGTAAAACTAGCCCTCGAGGAGTGGAGACACTGGCTGGAGGGCGCTGAACAGCCGTTCGTGGTTTGGACCGACCATAAAAATCTGGAATACATCCACACAGCAAAACGCCTCAACTCACGTCAAGCCAGGTGGGCTCTATTCTTCGGTCGTTTCAACTTCGCTCTCACCTACAGACCCGGATCCAGAAATGTTAAACCTGACGCACTATCTCGACTGTTTGAGAGGGAGGAAACATCTGCAGAGCCTAACACTATTGTACCCCGAGCCTGTATTATTGGAGCCGCCACCTGGGAGATTGAGAGGGAGGTAAGGACGGCTCTGCAACAACAGCCTGACCCAGGTAATGGCCCCCGGGCCGTCTGTTTGTACCTCTCTCTGTCCGATCATCTGTTTTACAGTGGGGCCACTCCTCCAAACTCTCATGCCACCCTGGAGTGACTCGCTCTCTGGCGTTCCTGCGCAGGCGGTTCTGGTGGCCAGACATGAGAGCGGATGTTCAGACCTTTGTTTCAGCCTGCACCGTCTGTGCTCAGAATAAAGGCTCCAACCGACCACCACCTGGTTTCCTACATCCGCTGCCCATACCACGTCGTCCATGGTCTCATCTGTCCCTGGATTTTGTCTCCGGATTGCCTCCCTCAAAAGGTATGACTGTTGTACTCACGGTAGTGGACCGTTTTAGCAAGTTTGCCCGTTACCTGCCTCTGCCTAAACTACCCACAGCTAAGGAAACAGCCGAGCTCCTGGTGTCAGTGGTGTTCACAGTACACGGCCTGCCCCTGGACATCGTATCTGACAGAGGTCCACAATTCACCTCAGCAGTGTGGAAGTCTTTCTGCCGTGCCATCGGGGCCACCGTAAGCCTGACCTCAGGATTCCATCCCCAGGCTAATGGACAAGCAGAAAGGGCAAATCAAAAACTGGAGTCCACACTGCGCTGTTTGGCATCCTCCAACCCCACTTCCTGGTCATCTCAGCTTCCATGGGTGGAGTACGCCCACAACACCCTACCCACATCAGCCACAGGTCTGTCTCCCTTTCAATGTGTGTATGGATTTCAACCTCCTCTGTTTCCCTCACAAGAACGGGAGCTGGCAGTTCCATCAGTCCAGGCATACATCCGGAGGTGTCATCGGACCTGGCACCGAGCCCGAGCCGCTCTGCTAAAAACCTCAGCCCAGAATCAACGACATGCAAACCGTCATCGCACCCCTGCCCCCACCTATTCCGTTGGAGACAAGGTATGGCTCTCAACTAAAGATCTCCCATTGAAGGCTGTCTCGAAGAAACTGTCACCGAAGTACATTGGCCCCTTTGTGATCGAGAAAATTATTACTCCCGTGACCGTTCGTCTCCAGCTGCCCCACACGCTCAAGGTCCATCCAGCCTTTCATGTTTCCCTGCTCAAACCTGTCCTTATCAGCCCTCTGCTCCCTCCTCCCCCGGCCCCTCCACCCACCCGGCTCATTGATGGCCAGCCAGCGTTCACTGTGCGCCGGATATTGGACTCCCGCCGCCGGGGCCGTGGCCTGCAGTACCTCATCGACTGGGAGGGTTATGGACCTGAAGAGCGGAGCTGGGTCCCCAGGCGGCAGGTTTTGGATGCTGTTCTTGTCCGGGCCTTCCACCGTACTCACCCTGAGAAACCTGGAGGACCGCCTGGGGCGCTCGTCGGGGAGGGGGTACTGTCACGACCTGCCGGCCGTGATCTGGCAGTGGTACGAATGTGTGTGGGTGAATGTAGTTTTTGCATTTCTTTTGCTCCTTTTTTTGTATGCTTGGTGTGTTTTTGTTTTGTCTGTCTGTCTGTGTCTCTCCTGCACTAAGGGCTGCTGGTGGGCGTGGTCTATGCAACTCCAGCCTACACACCTGCAGCTCATCTCATCAATCCTGCACTCCTGCACTCCGGTTCCTCATCACCCTAATCAACATCCCTATAAAAGACCAGTCTGACCTTCCAGTCCCCGCCGGATCGTCGTATCAGCTCGTATGAGACACGCCAGCTCACTTGAAGAATCCACTCGTTTGAGTAACTTGTACCTAACTCGTTTTGTCCTGTTTTCACCTCAGACAGCCACACGCTCAGCCGGAACCCAGATCTGCCCGCCAGCACCGCCCCGACCGAGAGCTCTGGAGCCTGGACCATAATCTCGCACTCAGACTCATCTGAAGCTCCTGCAACTCTCACCACGAACTGTTGTTGTGTCAAACAAATAAATTCTCTGTTAACTACTCTATTCCTGGTCTGCGTTTGAGTTCTGGTCACCAGTCCTGACAGGTTGCAATGCACATTTGAAAACGCGAGGTGATAGAGAGCAGTATTCGTTTGGATGCAAAATAAAATTTAACACTAGATGGGAGAAATAATTCTACAGTTTCCCTTAAAATCTTCGCCTCAGCCTCATCCATGTCAAAAAGGGAGCTCCTCTCTCTGCTAGGCCATCTGAATTTCGCAAGGATTATTCCCAAAGGGCGTGCATTGTGTCCCGTCTGCTCGACCTGGCTAAATCGGTCAAAAAAATCTCCAGGACAGTGTTAAGTTAGACCAGGGTGCCTGTCCGACATTCGTTCTTGTCCTCTTCTAGAGCAGTGGAACGGCATTTCCTTTTTCTATAATGATGTTCAGAAACCTCTGCTTCAATTGAGTTTTACAGACACAGCTCCCTCTGTCATTTCGGGGGTAATTTCAAGGGGAATGGTTTTCTGGAGCCTGGCAAAGGAAATGCTCGATCTGCCTCCAGACTGCAAGTCTACTGCTTTGTTCAAACTGTATCCCATAGTGGTAGCCTCCCTGTTGTAGGACAGTAATGGTCCTGCAAACAGATTGTAGGGTTGCGTGACAACGAAGCTACAGTTAACATGATCAACAAGGGGCGCTCTTCCAAACCACCATCAATCGCTTTCTAGACGCCTCACCTGGTCATGCGTCACGGGTAATTACATCATGCGCGCCGTTTTCATCTAGGCCACGATAACAACGTAGTTGACGCTCTTTCTCGTTTAAATTCAGAATTCAAATCCCTGTGCCCAAACGCCAAGCAAGCAGCCTGCCCTGCCCTTCCTTCTCCCAAACCATCCTAGGTTAGGAGGTGAAGACCCTCTGTCCTCTCTGCTGAGCTCTGCTGCCAAGTACATGAGAAAAGGTCTCTCCACAAACACATTAAAAGCTACGATTCAGCTTGGTGGTTTCTCTTCCTTCTGTACTCAATTGCCTGCCCACCCTTACCCGTCAATATTCCTCTGGTTGTGTATTTATAGTCCACTCTTTCAAGTCTCGCAATGGCAGCCTCTCTCTATTAAAGCACTGTTAGCTGGCATTCAATTTCACCTCCGCTGTCAAGATGCTTCAGT
Organism: Lagodon rhomboides; assembly: GCA_039737535.1. Lineage (NCBI taxonomy): Eukaryota > Metazoa > Chordata > Actinopteri > Spariformes > Sparidae > Lagodon > Lagodon rhomboides. Next base: position 31,424,521 of record CM077794.1, read on the forward strand.
CTGTAGCCTCTTCAAGAATCCTGCATTCGGCTGCTCTCAACGGTCTCAAAACAGAACAACACCAAGGCAATGATGAATGCTTACCTCTTACCATCTCTTTGGTTCAAAAGATGATATGCAAGTTAAAATCAGGGCTGTTCACGCGGTGCGGGGAATTCACCACCAGATCTCTGGCTTTCAACCCTCTGCTAGACCTCTGCTTTTCTGATTTACAGCTAGCATCAGATCACTTCACTATTTATTTGAAGCATTCAAAAAACTGACAAATGCATAAAGGAACTCCCGTGGTCATTGCAAGAAATAATTCTGCTTTTTGCCCTTTCGCCTCCATGCTATGCTACCTGAGAACCCGACCCGCACCTGCTCCCAGCAACCCACTTTTCGTCACCGACAGCAGCGAGCCGATGACCCGGACCTGGGTTTCTGCAAGCTCCAGGAGCTCTGCTCAAGCTGCGGGCTATCTCCAGATGTGTTCACCGCTCACTCCCTCCAGATAGGGTGCTGCTACAACTGCTGCACTTCTCGTGCCCACTCCTTCCCTCAAGTCTCTGGGTCGTTGGTCCTCGGCCGCTTATGTCAGATATATTCATTTAAAAAAAAAAAAAAGAAATTCTGCAGGCTCAAAATAAATCATGAGTGCCCATGCCGTGTAACCTGCCTTTAATAATGCTCTGCTGCTTCACACGCTCGCCTCTCTAAAAATGTTGTCAGGTGGATTGCCGGGGAGTTTTTTCGCTCTAATTTCTCATTCTCCTCAGGTTCCTCAGAGGTCAGTTCCGTCAATCTCTGCTTCTGTTCCCTTACTCAGGCTCCAGCTACAGGAAATCGCCTGTCCATGGCAAGCTCCGCCGTCATCAGCTCGCAACGTCAGGCTCTGTATCTCAAGCGTGTTTTGGGGGGTTGCAGTTTAGGGGGTCTGCTTCATTCCCTGTAATGTCTGGCTCAGATCATTCAGGGCCTGACGTCAAACCTGCTGCATCCATGCTCAAGGATACCTATGCTGTGCTTCGGCTTGCCCTGCTAAGATAACTATGCTGTGCTTCGGCTTGCCCTGCTAAGATAACTATGCCGTGCTTTAGCTGCCTGCTAAGATAACTATGCCGTGCTTCAGCTTGCCTGCTAAAAGAACTTTGCTGTGCTTTCGGCTTGCCTGCTAAAAGAACTATGCTGTGCTTCAGCTTGCCTGCTAAGATAACTATGCCGTGCTCCGGCTTGCCTGCTAAAAGAACTATGCTGTGCTTCAGCTTGCCTGCTAAGAGAACAATGCTGTGCTTCAGCTCGCCATATGCTCAATAATAAATGTGTTCCCCTTTCAGAGTTGTCTGACTGAACTTCAAATAGATACACTTGATCCAAAAAAAATTGAGGTTGCATATTTGTTTAATTTGCTAAAATCGAGCACAGTATGAACCCCCCCCCCCCCACAGATCTGACACTGAGTAGATAGCATGTAGACACACTTAATGCAGACATGCTTAAGTCCTGATAATGGTCGGTTACTACACAGGATGTGAAACTGTACACTAAGAAGTGATAATACTGTTGCGAAAGTGTTGATTTCCTGTTGTTGTAATCTGGCAGCCATTTCACATTAAGATAATTAGAGAAATTAGCCACCATGTGGAATGTTTTCTCTCCTGACAGAGTGAGAGGGAAGCCTTCCAGGAGTGCTCTCACTTCTTGATTCATAGTTCCTGACCAGGGCCCTCAACACACACACACAGATATCACTCACACAACCACTATCTTTCCATCTCTGCTTGCTTTTTTTCCGTCTTCTAGATCACACACCATGTATGTACACGCACGCTCGCAGACACACAGAAACCAGAGCTCCCTCTGATCTCGACCAGATGTTTTGCATTAAAATGCAGCAACGCTCTCTCCTGAAAGCCTCCACTGAAGTGAGCAGTCAGTCTTATAACTCTCCTGTATTTACTTCTATCCAGCTCTCTTTTGTTCATAGTTACTCCCTCTGTGTTGAACCACGGCAGTGACCACGGCTTGCACGTTGTTTGTATTGTTTTTTGCTTTGTGTAGTTATCTGGGCTGTTACATTATTTGTGTTATTTTATGTAGCTGTTTGATGGTGCTCTTTCAATAAAATAAACTGTGATTTTTAACTGTTCAGAACAATTTTTATTTAATTTATTTTAATTAATCTTTCCCATAATAATATAATAATCTTTTATATCTTCTGTGTGTATTGTTTTTCGTTCTTATCTGACACTTGAGACTGTGATAAAGTGTATCATTATTATTAATTCAACACACAGCTGCTGACCTCCTTCCTCATGTGGGGGCACTGGGGCTGGTTCAGGGCCAGGTGGAGTTTGGGGCTGACAGACAGCTGCTGCTGCTGCACTTGACGTAGGCCTATCTGTTGACATATCTGTTCGGAGGGAGGCATCAGTTTGACAGAGGGCGCTGTCTGTGACCAATCGGTGAGCTGCGGCTGATCCAGTCGGATGAACCATTTTACGTAAATAGAGAGGGGGGCGTTAATGTTTCCAAAACAAATAAAGTTATTGTTACCAGTACATTGTAAATAATAAAATATATTAGTGATTTTAAGTTAGTTAATAACTTAGTGTCGTATTATTTTTTGTCGGTATTATAATTTTATTAGGGGCCTCTCTGGGCCCCTCTTAACCATGGTCCCCTAGAATCCTTCTCCTCCCCCCCCCCTTTTCGGCGCCCCAGCAAATAGGTCAATGATCAAGTGTGTGTGTGTGTATGAAATTTTTAGTTTGTTCGTTTTTCTTTTTAGTGGAAATGACCAAAATAAGTAACCCTCAGAGCTAAACCTATTGACAAACAAAAAACATAATTTTATATACTGGGCCCTTAAGGTCCTCTCTGAAACTTTTCCTCCAATGGCTTTAGCCTGTGACATGAGGAAGTTCAAACTTTGTCGTAGGGCTAAACCAAATATATCAAAAAAGGTAAAAAAAAAAAAAAAAAGGTTTCGACCTGGAGAGTGACATATATCAGTATGACAGCTCTTTATGTCTCCTGCTTTGAAATACTGACCTTTGAACCTTAGCCTGGATGCATTGTTTAACAATTTATAATTCACCTCTTGACCTCAGCTATTAAATGGGTACAGTCAGAAAATGGGAGCACTGTCAAATCTTGATAAATTATGGTTAAAACAGATTTTCAGCCATTTAACAACTACATATTTCTAATCTGATTGCACAAATGTGTTTGGCATCCCCTTAAGCTCCCCACTGTACATGTACACAAACAGACTTGATCGTTATCCTATTCGTATTGTTGATTGATCAAGAACACTTTGGTGATTTTGTGTTGTCAGAAAAGTTGAGATCCATTTACTCCTGTTAGAAAGAGACACCAGCATGTACACACACGGAGACAATAGCAGAAACGTTGAGACTCATATGCTCCTGCCAGACACAAATAGAAGAAATGGACACTATATATAGTCCTGAAATGATTCTGAAATATACCAAAGCTCTGCCTGCTGCATTGTGTTTGCCATAATTACATTAAAACAATGTTTAAACAAAGATTGAAATAAATTGTGGCAAAATGGTCATTTTCTCCCTCTAGATGATCGAACATAATGTTACTGGAGCCGCAGAATAAACATTGTTTTTTCCTACACCGGGCTGTAGGCAGGAATTCAATCACCTTGATTGCGGGGCGGTATTGCGCAGGCATAGCAGGTGAGTGCCTTCCGCATCAGATGAGTGTCCGCTTTCCTACCATATGGAGCCTGGTTTCCGCATTAGTGGCGTGGTCTTGTTGGCATGGTTGTTTTAGACGCTGTGCGTGTCGGATCGTGTTCCCCACAGGGATCTTAAGGTAAACTTTGACATTTTTGCTACATCTGCACATTTACGGTGATATTGGCATTATATCAGCATGTGCTTTCTTGCTTCAAGGCAGAGCTGGCCTGTCTGCCGGCGGGAGATGTGTGTTGGGAAAGTGTGGCCCAGAGCCTGCGTGTAACGGCCCGTGTGCTTATTGGCATTGCTTTGCTGAGGTAGTCCTTCTCATTGTCCTTCTCATAAATATGACAGACAATGAGAAGGACTACCTCAGCATTGCTTTGCTGAGGTAGTCCTTCTCATTGTCTGTCATATTTATGCTGTCTGTTGGCCGCAAACTCAATAACTTTGGCTCTGATTGTGGTGATAGCTGCTGCGCTTCATCCCCAGTGCCTCTCACTCCCGTGGACGTGGCTGTTGTGCGTGTGACACTTTCCGGTATGTCTTTTAATTTAGTATACCCACCCGCTCGCATTGCCACATTTTGGCGTTGTCGGCAGGATCCACTTTGAAGACAGAGACATGTATTCCATTTCTTTTGTTGTGGTTTTTGTTTTGTTTTTTTTCTTTCGGTTACTGGACACAACCTTCTGACAGTTGAGAGCTGTGTTTTGTTTTCTTGTTTGAGTAGTGATAGAGACAGAACAGCTGTGATTGTTCCAGAGACCAAACCAATATTCCACGTCAGGCCTACAACTTTTACTGGTGAGTTCTGGTGCAGCGCCCTCTGGTGCAATGGAGGAGGAACTGCAGCAGCTTAGAGACCTTTTGCTACAGCTCAGGGCACATAATGAGCGTCTACGTCAGGAAGGGGATGTTTCACAGGTAGGCCCGAGTGTCACTTCCCCAGCTTCCCCTGTTCCGACTAGCAGCGCCCAGGCTGTAGGTGCTGGCAATATTGTCACAGAGCGCCTGGTGGTTGTGCCTCGAGACCGTAGGTGTCCCATGTTCAATGGTAAGACAGGCATGAGTATTGTGGAGTGGACTTAAGAGGTACAGGCTTGTATGCGTGCACACCGCTTGTCTGCTGTCGATCTGGCCCTCTTTATGTTTGATCATCTAGAAGGAGCGGGTAAAGCAGTAGACCCTGATGATCTACCAAATGCAGGTGTGCTACTTCACGACCAATTTGTGGAGCATGTCCTTGATGGTGCCCTTCGCAGGGAGTTAAAGCAACTGGTTCATCGCCGGCACACCATTACCTTGTTGTAGCTGCATTCAGAGGCTATCCGGTGGGAGCGAGAGGGACTTCCAGGGGTGCTAGAGAGCGTAGCCATTCTCTCCCAGCCATGTGTACGGTCTACAGTACGGGGTGCAGAGCAACCCCTGTCCAGCCCCTTTTGTTACCTCACAGGGATCAGAGTTGAGTGAGTTAAAGGAACTCTTGCAACGTCAGCAAGAACAACTCAACCAGCTCACTCGGACCGTGGCTTCTTTACAGACCCCCTTCTCGCAGCCTCGGCCCAATTGTAATGGGCTCCTGATTTGTCGAAGGTGTCAGCAGCCAGGTCACTTTGCCAGAGAGTGTGAGGGTGAAAGGGCTCCCCCTCGTTCTCGTGGTAGTTCTGCCCTTGGCTCCGCTTCTAATGTGGCTAGGCCCTCTCACCCTTCCCGTCAGCCGGAAAACTAAAGCCCACTGAGCTGCAGAGCCACAGCTCAGATGGGGAATCAATGGGCTTACAGGGAGGGACATTAAGTCGATTGATGCCATCTTGCCCACACCTTGATCTTTCAATGGGTGGTGTCACAGTCCCATGCTTGGTGGATACTGGGTCCATGGTATCCACAGTCACTGAGAGTTTCTTTTTAGAGCATTTTGCACCTTGGGGCTATGATGGCCTCCAGTCCTGAAATCGGTTGCAACTTAGGGCAGCCAACAGCCTCGCAATCCCATACATTGGCTATTTTGAGCTGGATGTAACACTGTAACAACAAGGTGTTCCCTAGTTGTGGGATCCTGGTGGTGAGAGATCCTGGTGGTGAGAGATCCCCCTGGTGCATTATCATCGGTCCCTGGAATCTTGTGGATAAACGTCATCCGCCGATGCTACAGAGAGCTCTTTGGAATGCATGGCCTCTGTCTTTTCAAACTGCCTTCAGTTACTCAGGCCCCGGATTCAGTGATCAGGGCCCTGCAACAATGTCACCAGTCCACAACCCAGCAGTCGCAAGGCCTCTTTGGTACTGCCAGAGTTTGTGGTGCCTGGGCAGTGCGCATACCTAGTGGGGTCATGCAGTTTGTTGCCAGCACTTGCCCTGAACAGTTCTCCAGCCAGACTGTGTTTTTCGAGCCCCCAGAATCTGGCCTGCCAGCTGGTTTCCCCCTGTCTAGTCCAGGTTGTTCGTGGGATGGTTCACATTCTGGTGGTCAATGTCGGGATGACTGAAGTCCTTTTGTACCCACATATCAGTCTTGTTTCTCTCAGTAGCGCCCTGGTTGTTAGTCTGCCCACTGGGGTCATGGAGATAGATGAGGTCTGCCATCACTACAGTTTCCTCTCAAGGGGCCAGCAGCCCTGTGCCGAGTGGGGTAGAGGCAGTGGACCTGTCTACTTTGGCAGAACAGGATCAGACAGAGGCCTGGTCCCTACTGCAGAAGTATGGCTTAGTCTTCTCCACCCATGAGGGTAATTTGGGTTGGACAAATCTGATCTTACACAACATTCCCCTGCTCGATAATGTCCCAGTCCGACAGAGATACAGGCGTATTCCTCCAACAGAGTATGAGGAAGCCAAGGGCCACATCAACCAGCTACTGGAGGCTCAAGTGATCAGAAAGAGCAGTAGTCCCTATGCCTCCTTGATTGTTTTAGTCAGAAAAAGGATGGGAGTCTACGCATGTGCCAGGGAAAGTTCAGGACTGGGTGGCCACCAGGCCATGCTTAAGGTGGCTTTTGAGGGGGCACACGAGCGGCTGTTGGTGGCTGCTGGTCGTGGGAAAGAGCGGCATGACCAGCGGGTCATGCCGCTCTTTCCGGCGTTGCGCTTCTTGGGGTGGGCCAGTTGCGGGGCGGTGCTGCGCAGGCATATATGCAGGTGAGCGCCTTACGCGTCAGATGAGTATCCGCTTTCCTGCCATACGGAACCTGGTTTCTGCATTAGTGGCGTGGTCTTGTTGGCGTGGTTGTTTTAGACGCTGTGCGTGTCGGACCGTGTTCCCCACTGGGATCATAAGGTAAACTTTAACATTTTTGCACATCATACGTCTGCACATTTACAGTGATATTGCCATTATATCGCCATACGCTTTCTTGCTTCACGGCAGAGCTGGCCTGTCTGCCGGTAGGAGATGTGTGTTGGAAACGTGTGGCCCAGAGCCCATGTGTAACGGCCCGTGTGCTTATTGGCGTTGCTTTGCTGAGGTAGTCCTTCTCATTGTCTGTCATATTTATGCTGTCTGTTGGCCGCAAACTCAATAACTTTGGCTCTGATTGTGGTGATAGCTGCTGCGCTTCATCCCCGGTGCCTCTTACTCCTGTGGACGGGGCTGCTGTGCGTGTGACACTTTCCGGTATGTCTTTTAATTTACTTTCTCCTAGGCATTCAAGTGACTTTCTTTTTATAATTTCAGTGTGTTTTGTGCACTTGTAGGCCAAGCTGTACACCACGGCAGGTGGCTCATTTTCAACCCTGAGCCATCTGCTCACTGGCGATCCCGCTGTTCTGTCTACACTGTTCTGCTTTGTTCTGTCTGCTCGCCTATTCTGCCTGATTAAAGGAGCATTCATGATTTTTTTTTGTATTTACTGAGACATGACCATTGGGTATTCAGTGACATTTAATTATTGTATTTTTTTGTTTTGTTGTAACTCCCTGTGTTTAATTGTTTGTATTTTCCTGATATTATTCGTCCAGCCCATTGGTTGTGTGTCTATGTGTTGAGGAGAGGTTATAGATGGAGCACAGTTAACCCGGTGGTGACATCTTGGCCTTATTCTAGTGTGGTGGTGGGGTGGCCCTCTGACGCTATTGTGTTGGTTTGTGTTGTGCCCCCCTCCATGACTTCATTTTGTTAACATTCGTTTTTTTCTCTTTCGTTGACAGGAGCTGTTGGGCCTGAACGGGTGGCTGGCTGGTCCCTTTGGTGGCGGTTCCCTTCACTTCTCTTTGCAATACTGCATGTTGTGTACTCCGATGTGTGGGTTTTTATGTTTGGTGTGATGTATTGGACCCCTTCCCCTCTCCCTCAGCTACTCACCCTCGGTGTTAGGCTCACAGACCTGCTCACTGAACATTTCATTTCGATTAAACTGTGATTGTTATGGGGCCAAACGGTAACTGTGCAATAAATCTGCTAACTTATACTTTGCCAGACTGTATGCAAAATTTTATAGTAAATCAGGTATATTTAGAGCAAAAGAATTATAAATAAAGTTGTTTATTTTTGAAACACGTCTCTGCTCAGTGAGTTTGAAACTGTGACCCTTCTTCTACAGTGGTTGTATCCACCTAAATATTTCCTGGGGGCGAAATTCCCCTAGGTGGCGTTGTCGGACTTAAAGTAACTTAACCAACTTAAAGTATATCCACCCGCTTGCATTGCCACAAAATGTATGAAGGATAATGAATTGAATGAAAGAGGCCAAGAGGAGTGACACATCACCTTTTGGTAGAAAAGGAGTAGTGAAAGGTTACACCCAAGAGGCTCTGTCTGTCACTTTGTTTCTGCTAAATCAATGAAATAACCCCACTGAGAGTTAAGTATTAAATTTGAAAGAAAAATTTCTCATGTGTAACCATGAGGGGAAGAAATATATATGAAATTATTGTTAAATCATTATATTAAAGGGATATTGTGATGTGAGGTTGTGATGAAGGAGAGAGTCCAGAAGCAGTGACACATCACTGGTTGAAAAGGAGAAGTGAAGAGGTTACACCCAAGAGGCTCTGTCTGTCACTCTGTCTCTGCTAAATCACTGTGATGACCTCAATATGAATTAAGTGTTAAACATACATACATTAAGTATAGTAAAGAAAATGTGTAATGTGTAACCAGGATGGGGAGAAATGTAAAGAAATTAATGCTGAATCACTTTATTGAGGTTGTGTTGGAGGAGAAAGTCCAGAAGAAGTGGCAGCGCGGTGTAGGAGAAAAAGGGGAAGTGTGCGCTCAGGCCTTAACATGACCTCAACATGAATTAAGTGTTAAACTATTAAGTATAGTAAAAATATGTGTCATGTGTAAAATGTGATTGAAATCAATATATTGAAGTTTAGAAATCTATTAAAAATCAGTAAGGAAGGTGTTTAAAGAACTGATTAATTTAAAGTGAGGACAAGAGGAAAAGGACATGTCTCAGCCGCAGGGGTGTGGTGAAATCCAGACCATCACCAAAAAAAGAAAAACCTGTTAACCACCACCCGATGTCAGAGAGTATATAGAGAGTATATAAATCAGAAGCATGGACTAAAATGCGTTCTTCCACTCGCTCCAGCCTTGAAGCAACACCTGAGAAGAAGTATGTGGGCAGCCTAAACATCATGAAAAGGGTTACAAGAAATCTTCAGCAGCAACAAACCAAGGATATAAGAGATTAATGGATTAACCGTTTTTACCAACAAGCTGTGTATTACAATTCGACATTGGAATACTTTTGTTCAGTCTGCTGGCAGGAAGTTTCGACTTTGAGGAAGTTTATGAGACCTCGGACGGGGTTGTGATTTAACTCAAGATCTTGAGCTTTCAGCAGGAAGGGAGCGGCAAGCCATGGAATGACCTAACCCTCTTCGTCTCACCTCCATTCAAGTACTTTAACAGGCCTCAACTCTTTCAAATTGATTCATATTTACTATGTTTAGATCTTAGAAATAATTTGTTATAATGACTGATAGTAAATGAAATAAGTATTGAGCTGTATGCTTTGCCCTTGCTAAAGTCTATGCAATAACACCAACATAATATGGTTAAAGTTAAAGTTGTGGACATTAATTTTATGTCTCTTTTATGGAAGTAAAAGGATAGGTGGTAAGTGTGCAAAATATCTTAAAGGTTCTTGATGGTAAAGGCTGCTATGTGCCACCAAGACAGCTACAGGGACCCGAGGAGACGCTAGTATCTCCCGGATATCAGCGGCTTTCCAGTTGCTCATCTTGACGTCCGTGGATGAAGTGATGGATTGACTGCTGTTATCAGCTGTTTCCTGGTTTTAAAACTCCCCTGCTGTGGGTGCAGTACACCTCCGCCCATCTCAGCATTTGCCGGCACATTGACGCCTCGGACTTACATAGCAATGGAGGTGGAAATAAGTGTACCCTCCGAGGCGTCAAATTGGCGGACCAAAACAGACCACCAATTTGCCTCCTTCTGTCTAAACCGCCAAAAGGACGGCATATTGGTGGCTTACTGCAGGGTCATAAGGGGGCAGGAGCCAATCCCAGCCGACAGGACTGACATAGAGACAAACAACCATTCAAGAGCACATGCATGTGTTTTTGGATTGTAGGAAGAAGCCGGAGTGCCCAGAGAGAACATGCAAACTCCATGCGCAAAGCAAGTGTCCTGAATATCAGTGAAGTCTAATGTAAGGAACTGGAGGGTTTCATTATGTACTCACCCATTTATATTGTATTGTATAGTGCATGCTCCTATTATTGTTGCACCTTGAAACAAAGTCATAATATGTGACAATTATAATGATATGATTTACAGCAGAGACAAAAAATAGTGGAAGACAAAAATATCCGACCTGTGTGAAGTAATAAGGCTATAACATTCCTCGAATTAATACATGAAACAAACATAAACTTAACCTTTTACTGCCATCAGCTCCTTTGCACAATTGTATGTTGTATAATGTGTGTGTGTGTGTGTGTGTGTGTGTGTGTGTGTGTGTGTGTGTGTTTAGTGGTATTTTGTGTTATGGTAGTAGATGTACTTTAATGACCTTTCGTTGTACTTTTGGAGAAGTCACAGGAAACATTTGACTGACTGATAAAGTTAATCTAATCTATATGTCATATTTACTTCAAGTTTTTGACATTGTTTTTTGCTGTTTGAGGGTTTACTAACCCCCAGTCAAATAAGTAATCTTGCTGAGCCCTCTTCCTTTGCAATTATTTAATAGCCACCTTGAAATCAGCATCATGAGCTGTTTATCTTGATAAACCAAATTCTTATCACATAACGGATGTTGATGGAAACATGCCTTCATTTTCATAATAAGTGATGTTGGAGCCTTGACGAGACAGGTGGTGCCATCATTAAAAGACGAGATCTACTGATTTTTGATAAAAGTCTGTTGTTTTACTTCTAAGTTCCTGCTATTACCTAAATCTAACTGATTAACTGAGTATTCTCACTGTTTTCTAATACAATCTCCTTAACTCTGTACTGAAGTCTCCTCTCGTGTTAATATATTAAAACAGACTGAAATGTTCTTCTTTTACACAATAAAGTTTTACTAATGCAAACCACGGAAAGGCTTAATTGTGTTGCAGCTACATCGTAATGCTGATTTAGTCACTGTGGTTTGTGACTGGGAACTTGTTTGATATTGGGTCTATCTAGATTTGGACACTAAGTTGTTTAGTTAGTATTAAAGGAGAAAATGATGAAGCCAACGTGAACTGGTTTAAATGTTTTATAGCAGTTTGGATGCAACTTCAACCTCTGACAGTAAGGTAAGCTGCACTGGTCACTCAGCTGTTCCTGTCAGAATAAAAACCCTCTCTTGACCTGATGTACAATGAACATTTTAAGAGTTGCTTTCATGTGAAAAGAAATGCATATTGTAATTTGAAGTGCTTTGTAGGATTTGAGCCCCCCTCCCCTCAGCATTGGTGTTGTCGGTTCAAAATCTTCAGCCCTGGGTGGTTAAACTGTTTCAGGAAGTGTTCATAAATTAGTGCCATCTCTTCTCAAAATCCTCCTGCACCTCCTCCCTCCTGACTCCTTCTGCTCAAATGTTGAAATAGAATCTATTAATACTGAATGTGACTCCAGTGTGTATCCGGAAAGTATTTCCTGTGAAATAAATTTACAGAAATCCAAACCCAAAGTGTTAACAGTTCATATAACGTGTAATGAATATTTTTAGTTGCTAAAGTTTGTTTTTAAAGCTTGAGTTATAGTTGATGCAATGGTTTAACACAAGTTCTGCAGAAGATAACTGTGGCGTAGGTTGTAATGTGAGTTTCACTCACTGATATCACCACTGCAATGCTAGATCCATATTTTATTTATGACCATATTTTATGAGAATACCAGCGTACACAACCAAGTAAGGCTAGAACAACAAAGCCCTGAGTGTAGTAGTAGAGGTAAATGTGGAAATTGTTTGTTGTTTCTGAGTTCAAATTTTAATCTCTAATAGCAGAGAGTTGTGTTGTTTCTCCTTTCTAATGTTCCATAGTCTTGTTTTAGTCTTGTGTTTGATCCTTTCATTCACTTTTTTAAATTTAGTTTCTCATTGCCATTCGATTTCTATATCTATCCCTTGAAGTGTCCTTGGAATAAGGGGGAACCTCAAATTGCTCTGAATGGCTGTTCAATTGGTGTGTGAGTTTGTGATAATGGCTTTGCATAGAAATATTATGGGGCGCTTTGGTTAGGAAGGGCTCCTGATGAGCAGGGCAGAAACCTTGCATGGCAACCTCTGCCATCAGTGTATGAATGTATTTGTGAATGGGTGAATGTAAAAAGTGTTGTAAAGTGCTTTGATCAGTTGTTTACTGAGCCTCCTTCCAACTTCCTTGGTGTCACAACAATCTCCTCTCATCAGAATCATGCTTAAGAAAAAGAAAAGTAGCCATGGTATCTCCATTGCCGGCATAGTTCTGATGTGTGGTTACATTTTTTAGGATGTATGTGTCCTACACTCATAGGTTCATCCAGTCCCGCTTAAAGCATCATCAGGTTTTTGAGATGATGTTGCAGGTTCTTGCTTTGGAGTTGCAAGATGTTTTTCATGGGTGTTTAGGACCATTATTTAAAGGTTAGTAGAAGAAAGGGTGTCATTGGGCTTAATACAGAGTCAGTGGAGGTTGTTACAGTCTTACTAAGGTTTTGCTAAATGTCTACTATGTTATTCTTAGTAGTCTAACATTTATTGGATCCTCACGTGATTGCCACCCTGAAGTCCTTTAATACACAAAAATACATGTACTTGCTTTCTCTTATTGCTGTAAAGAGCTTTGGCAACAGCATCACTCAAGAGACCCAGAGTGATTATTACACATTCTGTAACTGTTCCCTAATAACTTATAACACTTTGTAAATAATAAGTGTAATAGTTAGTGTTCATGGATAGAAGGGGATTATCCAGATTGGTGAAATGATTATGATTGAAGAAAACTTTGGTAATTGGACACAGAGGTGGAGGTTAATGGGAGTCAGGAAATAGAGGGAGAATGCTATGTGAGACTTTAGGCCGCTGAATGTTACAGCAACGTCACTTTTGCTCTAAAGAAAAAATTGCACTCAAAATGTATGGCTAAGTCTGTCAAAGCTCAGTGCATGTGTGGCGAAGCATGAAAACATGCCATAATAGGAAACCAAAAAAAAAGAACCACAAATTTGGTTGATGCCTGGTTGTGTGTGCCATGTGTCAGAGAAAAGGAGACAGAAAGGGGGGAGAGCAATACCATGTGTGCCTTTATAATGGATATATTTGTCGGTTTAACAGGTATTATAGTTACAGTGGCAGCAGTTCACCATTGGTTGCTGCTGTTGTAAAGGAAAAAAAATCTTTGAATTACATTCATTATAGCCTTTGCTTCATCTTTTTGTGAGGTTTTTGCAACTTCTAACAAAGCTAATTCTTTCAAGCATAATGTGTCTGCTGCCAAGCCTTACTCTATTCATCATGAAAAATGTAATTTTCATGGATACACTCACGAACAGAGACATGCTCCGTAGCCTTTTAATAACATTGATACCTTGACTATAGGAGGGTCATTCCCATACTATATTGCAGGTGTTCTCTTTCCCTTAGTCACGGTAAAGTATAAATGTGAAGCCAACCATGATATTGTGCCCTTTGACCTCTCTATCGTGTCCAAATAAATCACTGTTGTCCTGCAGGTGGCTTCACAATGAATTCTCATAATGCATGGAATATATGATGTTTTCTTTCTGAATTTAATTTATTGTAATAAATTGTGCTAAATATGTATTTTGACTATTGTTATAAATGGAAAGTCTCACTAATCCACTTATTATTAGGTCAGATCTTGAACCTTGTCATTGCCTCACCTGGGGCCGATGAACAAAGCACGTGTAGGCCTTTTTCCACACATAAACTAGTATTTATCTGGAACCTGGTGACTGCACCTAAACAACAGGTGACCTGGAAAAATTGGCTTAAAATCAACACGTCATAACAGAGATACTCGGAAGTGCTTACCAAAGAGCCCTGGGGAGAAAAATGCTTTAAGGCATTATTTCTGCCTGATAGCTGAGATCAATTATAGACAATAAACGCATCACCTGAATTTGTCTGACAAACAGAAAGGTTAGAAAATGAGATGTATTCTAACAAAAACACATCTGTTTATATTAGGGGTGGAACGGTTCACAAAATCCACAGTTCGGTTCAGTTCGGTTGTTTTTTTCTATTTTTTTTTTACACTTCAAAATACCATGTATCAGATCTATAGCCTAATAATTCGATTTTTTTTTTAAATCAGATATTGGGGACATGTCATGCAATTATGCAAAAACTGAAATAATGAAGCAGCTTGATTAGGGATTAAGCACATCATTGGAACAATATTAAATTAAAGTGAAGACATTGCTGCATTTACACATTTATATATTTATTTGGCAAAAAGATTAACAATTGTTTGCCTAATGAAAATGCACTAAATCACTAAAACACAACAGCAATCACTGAACTGACTGAAATAGGATACATTTACCTCTGACAAACATTGTATCCTATAAAGTAAAAAGAGGAAAATGGCTCTTAAAGCTCTGACTCTTGAATTAGTGCAAACAAAATAATTTAACTTTCCTATTTTTATGACCACATTACAAGCAAAGGGCATCAACATCAACACGTACCTGATGAGGTAATGTTGATGTGAAGTTGTGATAGGCTACATGAACTGCGTATTGTGTTTTATTTTGAATGGGGTGGAAGTGTATTACGTTGACTCTGTGTCGGATTTCCTGTCTGGTGCAATCTGCTCTGTTGTATGGAGGACTAAACATGATTTAAGTATAAATAAATAAATAAATAAATGCATGAATAAATGTATAAATAAATACAGGAAAAAATAATAAATGCATAAATATATGCATAAATAAATAAATAAAAAAATGAATAAAATAATAAATAAATAAATAAATAAATAAATAAATGCTTTATATTTATTTCTACATTTCTACATTTATTTATTTCTACATTTATTTATTTCTGATTGGTCAAAGCCTTCCTCCCTGTAACGTTGCAAACCAGCTCCAGTTACCGTAATGGCCTCGACCTACTGGCAGACCTGCTGCGAGATGCGGCTGACCATCTTGAAAGTTGTGAGTTTCTTCTGTTCAGGCCTGTAACAAGTATAGCTTGAAATATTCAGCTTTAAACCTTGAGAAGAGTGAGACGTGGCTTGAACACTACTATTCCACACGGAGATGCCGGGGCTGCGACCGCAAACCACTGTTCAAGTGTGCTACAGAGCACACAGTGACAGTGTGGGTGACTGTGTCGATGCCTGTCCAAAAAAACGCAACTGTCAAGAAATCGTCCAGAAGTGCACAATGTTGTCGGTCTCATATATTTGTCGTCAATGTCTGTATTCGCAAACAACTCACGGGAGGAACAGTCTGGTTTTGTTCACTCGGAGCGGCTCGAGAGCAGCGTAGAGACCGCTGTTAGCTATTATCTGTTAGCTGTTATCTGTTAGCTGTGGCGTTGAGTGTGCAGCGTCCAGGTTAACTTGTGACACAAGTGATCGTTATTAAGCTGAAGCCAAGTCGATGTGGAAACTGTGTACTCTGTCATACAGTCTGCAGTATGTTGACATCCAGTCCGAACTCAGTGTGAGGTCAGTCAGCTGTGGAAAAGCGTGAGGTGCCCAGACCAACCCATGATACAAACACCTGTATCGACCGTCAAGCATAGTTCATAGGAAAGCCCAGACATGTATCTCACTCTTCTTAAGGTATAAAGCTGAATACCTTAGAGTTATACTTGTTACAGGCCTGAACAGAAGAAACTCACAATTTTCAAGCTGGTCAGCCGCATCCCGCAGCAGGTCTGCCAGTAGGTCGAGTAGGTCGAGGCCATTACGGTAACTGGGGCTGGTTTGCAATGTTACAGGGAGAAAAGGCTTTGACCAATCATGCTGTTGACTGAGGTTGGGACCTCCTACCTCATTAACATATGGACACAGAAATGTAAATGTAGAAATGTAGAAATAAATATAAAGCATTTATTTATTTATGTATTCTTTTATTCATTCTTTTATTTATTTATACATTTATGTATGCATTTATTTATTTATTCATTTATTTCAGCATTTATTTATTCATTCATTTATTTCAGCATTTATTTATTTATTTATTTGTGTATTTATTTATTTATTTCAACATTTATTTATGCATGTTTTAATTATTTATTTATTTAGTTATACTTAAGTCATGTTTAGTCCTCCATACTGTTGAGCTTCATGCGGTTTAGCAACGGCTCCGTCAAAAAATCGAAGTGCTACAGACTGATAGCGCTGCAGAGCGGAGAAGCGCTGCTGGGATGCTGCTGGGATGCTGCTGAGACGTTACGCGGCGCGCCCGGTGGGGATGGTCTCATTGATTAGAGTGGCAGCATCAGCTCCGGTGATCGCGGCACTGCCATCAGGCGGCCGTTACCATATATATCTATAAGAAAGGCTAGATGGCTCAAGGCGGAGTCACCAGCATCCCTATATGGCAGCCATCTTGCCACAGGCAGCTTGCCCACTCTTAAGATCAAAGTCTGTGGTGCATGTAGCATTTAAAAAAACATAGATTGCTTAATTTTAGACCGATTTTCAAATGGTTTGGTTTGTTATAATCCTCAGAGTTGTAGTTATGTTACTGCATACTCAAGAATAATTTTAACCATGGACTTTCATGAATAAACATTAAGCAGATAGGTAGAGCAATAGCTATAGGCCTACACACACAAGGTAGTTACAGTTGAAACCAGAAGTTTACATACACTATATAAAAAGACTAAAAAGGCGATTTTTTCTCACTGTCTGACATGAAATCAGACAATCACTTTTCCTGTTTTAGGTCCGTTAGGATTACCAAAATTATTTCTATTTGCTGAATGCCAGAATAATGAGAGAAGGATTTTTTAGACAATGTTTTTATTACTTTCTTGAAAGTCAGAAGTTTACATACATTTCATTAGTATTTGGTATCATTGCCTTTAAACTGTATGACTTGGGTCAAATGTTTTGGATATCCTTCCACAAGCTTCTCACAATAGTTGGCAGGAATTTTGGCCCATTCCTCCTGACAGAACTGGTGTAGCTGAGCCAAGTTTGTAGGCCACCTTGCTCGCACATGCCTTTTCAGCTCTGCCCATACATTTTCAATAGGATTGAGATCAGGGCTTTGTGGTGGCCACTACAAAACATTGACTTTGTTATCCTTAAGCCACTTTGTAACCAGTTTGGCAGCATGCTTTGGGTCATTGTCCATTTGGAAGACCCATTTGCGTCCAAGCTTTAACTTCCTGGCTGATGTCTTGAGATGTTGCTTCAGTATTTCCACATAATGTTCTTTCCTCATGATGCCACCTATTTTGTGAAGTGCACCAGCCCCTCCTGCAGCAAAACACCCCCACAACATGATGCTGCCACCCCCGTACTTCACAGTTGGAATGGTGTTCTCAGGCTTGCAAGCTTCCCCCTTTTTCCTCCAAATGTAACGATGGTCATTATGGCCAAACAGTACGATTTTAGTTTCGTCAGACCACAGGACATGTCTCCAAAAATTAAGGTCTTTGTCCCTGTGTGCATTTGCAAACTGTAATCTGGCTTTTTCATGTTGCTTTTGGAGTAATGGCTTCTTCCCGGCAGAGTGGCCTTTCAGCCCATGTCAGTACAGTACTCGTTTCACTGTGGATAATGACACTCTCTTACCAGCTTCAGCCAGCATCTTCACAAGGTCTTTTGCTTCTGTTCTTGGGTTGATATGCACATTTCGGACCAAAGCACGTTCATCTCTGGGACACAGAACCCGTCTCCTTCCTGAGCGGTATGATGGCTGGACATTCCCATGGTGATTATACTTGCGTATAATTGTTTGAACAGATGAACGTGGCACCTTCAGGCATCTGGAAATTGCACCCAAGGATGAACCAGACTTGTGCAAGTCCACAATTCTCTTCCTGATATCTTGGCTGATTTCTTTTGACTTTCCCATGATGTTACACAAAGAAGCAGGTGTGCCTTAAAATACATCCACAGGTGTGTCTCTAATAAACTCAAATGTTGTCAATAAACTAAACTGATAAAAAATCAGAAGCTTCCAAAGACATGACATCATCATCTGGGCTTTCCCAAATTGTTTAAAGGCATAGTAATCTTAGTGTATGTAAACTTCTGACTTTGAAGAAACTAATAAAAAATTGTCTAAAAAAAATCCTTCTCTCATTATTCTGGCATTTAGCAAATAGAAATAATTTTGGTAATCCTAACGGACCTAAAACAGGAAAAGTGTTGAAAATAAATACATATATGTTAATGTTATGTGTTATTATAGTTATCATTATAATAAATATTACTAATATAACATACATGGAATGATTAAATGTTTTATATATAAATGATTTAATATAACTACCTCGTGTGTGTGTAGGCCTATAGCTATTGCTCTATCTATCTGCTTAATGTTTATTTATGAAAGTCCATGGTTAAAATTATTCTTGAGTATGCAGGAACATAACTTCAACTCTGAGGTTTATAACAAACCAAACCAGCCAAAAATCGGTCTAAAATTAAGCAATCCATGGTTATTTAAATGCTACATGCACCATAGAGCGTGCGTGAGCCATCTAGTGTTTATATATATATATATATATATATATATATATATATATATATATATATATATATATATATATATATATATATATATATATATATATATATATACATATGGCCGTTATGTCCCCGGTGGAAATTACGCACGTTGCGCCTCATAAAACGGACGGTACACACAAACTGTGACAAGCGTACCGAACGGGACGGATTTTTTGGATGAACCGTTCCACCCCTAGTTTATATAGTTAAGAGATAAAAAATTATGTATAGTGGCTAAAAAGTAAAAATATTGTGTGTTGCACAGTTAGAAATATTTGTTGTGACCATAAAAAAAAAAACAATAGCCGTTTTTGGTAGATCAGTGGATTGGTGAGCCCTAAGGGAGGGGGAGAAAGTTATGGAGCAGGCGTGAATGCAAAGCTTGAAAATTGTATTGAAGGATGCTGGTATTGGGTTTCCTATCAGCCTGGCTAGCTAGCATAAGCCTCTCCCTTTCCAGTTCATAGGTCAGAGTTCATGCAGCTGGGCCCGGGGCCTCCAAAATGAGCTGGTTGCAAAGAGGTGAGGGCGTCAGCTTCAGGATAGAGTGCTTGAAAAGGTCAACAAAGGAAGTAGAAAATGTCCATGAATCAATCTCTAAATTTTGGTCTAAAAATTTTGACTAAAGACTTACTATCATATTTATCCTTAAAGTCTAGAGATTATCCACCTTCTAGGGTAGTTACCTCTTAATGGTGACCATTTGGGTGTTCTTAGACATTATACAGCAGGTAGTGAGTGCTGAAATAGTAGAAACTAGATAAGAAACCGCTGCCTTCCTGGTGCATGACCATTTGGATGACTTAAGGCAAACATCATAAGAGTATGTATCCTTTGCTGAAGGGGTTAACAAGGCATTATGGTCATTACTGGAGGAGTAGGAACAGCAGTCCCCCGCCTGAAAACTACCTTTAAATTATAGAGCTGATGCATATCAATTTTCAGTACCACCTAAAGGCAATCTAATCTGTGGTGCTGGGAGAGTGAATATGAGCTTAGGGTTTTGGGTGTGTTTGCTTTGAGATAAGAAGAGACATTTCCTGTTCATGATCATGTGACAACAACAGGGCTCTAAAGTTTCCACTGTTTAGTCAGAATTTCTGTATATATTGTATGTGGGCAGCTACATCTGCTTAAATTATAGACACAAGCTTTATTTCCTACATAAAAACAGCAGTTTTATGTTTTTCCCTCTCTTCTTCCTTCTGTTAATTGTAGGTTCTCCTTTGGTTCATGCACAATAATTGAGGAGGCATTTTGTCCAGAACTGTGTCAAAAAAAATGCAAATTTCACAAGGTTATGCATGATTGAGTAATGTACAATGCACAATAGCTAATCAGACAATAAAGACCTCAATCAAATAATCCAACAGGTATAGTCACGGTAAAAGCTTCTGATTTCAGTCTATACTGTAAGGGGAGCTTGTGGATAAGGAATATAAATAAACCAAAAGGCTGTTAAAGCTTCCATTCTGCAATAACGCATTGCTTCACATGACAACAAAAGAAAACAAATGTGATTGAATATGCTTTTTATCACTGGATAACCAAGGGACAAAAGAAGCAATGTAATGTAAAGCTCTCTTTTGATTGGAGCAAATTGGATTTTTTGATATAAAAGTCTGGACTTGTGCAGGCTAAAATGAGAATAACTTTTTAAAAAGAATATCACAACTAGAGGTGGAAGAAGTCCTTGTACTTAAGTTAAAGTAGCAAGATTAAATTGCAGAAATACTCTAACAGTCATACATGTCATTTCATTTTTTAGTATCAAAGTATTAGCTTCATACTATGATTATTACTTTTTTGTGAATTGGCGCTATAAAAACAGATTGATTGATTGATTGATTGATTGATTGATGTAGAAAGGCATTTTTCAGAGTAATGTATACTATATCATTGAATTTTAATTATCGATCCATTATTGTGTTCATCCCTTTACTTTATAAAGTCTATCCGGTTAGCTTGTGAATTCATCAATTAAGTTTTATCCTAACTTATTTGTGATTTCTTTTAAATGCAAAGTACCTGGTTACTCAAGCTGTCAAATTAATCCAGTAGTGTAAACAGTGCCTCTGAGTTGTAGTGAAGTATCTCAAAATTGTACTGAAGTACAGTACTTGAGTAAATGTACATAGTTACTTTCTAACAGCGATTACAACAGTGTTTTTGCTCAAGAAAACCCAACAAAATCTACTCATTAAAGTATTGCTGTTGCGCTGAAGATGTTTCCAGCCACTTTTTTAAAATCACATTTACAGATTTTAGAGATGTTGTTTATACTTGTGCTTCATACACACCATGTTGGAGGTCTGTTTAACAGCAAACTTTATCACCATCCCTACAAATCTATAATTTGTACCAGTTTATGGCATCTGATGGTTCCATACTGTCCCAAACTTTCACAGTGGCTGACAAGCTTCTCATCTCTCCCTCATACACTATACAGATTTACATCCTTTCATCTTTTATTCACTCTTAAATTCTTTATTTTATCTTCATCTCATTACAGCATTTGGGATGAGTTTGTTTTAAATGAGACAGATCTTTCCACTTATCTCAGAATAATGAGTCTTGACATCACCACTAACAATTTTGATGTAGTTATGCAAGCTTGACTGGGGGGTATTCTGTAAAGCAGACAATTACAGTATGTGGTAGGATTCAAACAGTAATCTAAATCAGAATATGTCAGTATAAATCCAATTTCTATCATAGACACCATCTTAAAGATGTCAAATTTAAAAATAGTCCATACATTAAACATTGAAGGAGTAATATACACATTCATCTGAAGCTTCCTGTCCATTACTTTCTGCCATAATTGCCTGAGTATTCCTCTAAATTTCATCCCAAACACCTCTCATCTGCGGAGTGAGTACTCTGCTCTTCCTCCCTCCACACTCTTTATCCATCCCCTTTCATTCACAACACCCCCAGCTCCTATCAACAACCCCCCTGAGCAATGGAGAATGAGTCATATAAATGAAACTGGGAGTCTTTTTATATCCGTTTACTGTTAGTGTTAGCAGCTATTTATGACTCCACTGGCTCCAGTGACGTGGGATACAGGGCAATGGGAGAGCAGCCCGTCTCCTCCAAAGCTATTCAGCGTCTCGTAACCTTGAAGCGTTTTCCTTTTTACTGCCATTAAACTGCGTCTGGGAGTAACAACCCCCCCCCCCCCCCCCATTCTTTATATTACAGTTATCATATGGCCTTGACACTAGGGACTTTAAGCAGCAACAGTTGAAGTGATGGCTAAGGTGTTCTATTTCCTAACTTCCTGACAATTTAGACCAACAGTCTACACGGGAGAATGCCTGGTTTGCCATATCCTAGAGTATGTCAAAAACTGTTAAAGGGATAGTTCAGAATTTTGGACATAAGGCCTATTTTCCAAGTCAACCGGTGTGTTTGAGATGTCTGGAGACGTTTTCAAGACATTTCATTCAGGTCCTCCTAGTCGCCGAGTTCGCTGTGCTATGGCTAGCGCAAGTCAACGGATCTTATTAGCATGGCATTAAAAACACTCATACCGACTCCACAGTGCACCCGAGGCAAATCAATTGTAACGGCAGACTATCGATGGACATATATGTGTTGATAGAATGTTTGAAATAAAACCAACCTTGCATTTTTAAGGATTTATGTCTCAGCAGCAGCAGCTTGTCATAATTCCTAGTAGGCAGCGGCGGACTGATATCACCTAGCACTTATAAGTTACCGGATGCGAGAGGACGCTGGCGTCAATATCGTCGCTTCTCAATCCGTAGCATAGCTGCTTTTTTCTGTTGGAAAAAAGAAAGCCAAGTTGTCCGTACAAACTCTGGGGCTGTGCTACTAACTTTGAAGGCTGCACACCTGAACAACTGGCTCCGTGGACTCACCTCTCTCCGCTGATCAGCTGTTAGGCCAAAGTAAAATTCCGCTGCTGCTGAGAAACTAGTCCCTCAAAAAAATGGATGATTCATGCGATGCAAGGTTAGTTTTGTTTCAAATATTATTCTATCAACACATATGTACATCGATAGTCTGCCGTTACAATTGATTTGCCTCGGGTGCACTGTGGAGTCGGTATGAGCGTTTTTAATGCCATGCTAATAAGATCCGTTGACTTGCGCTAGCTATAGCACAGCGAACTCGGCGACTAGGGGGACCTGAATGAAATGTCTTGAAAACGTCTCCAGACATCTCAAACACACCGGTTGACTTGGAAAATAGGCCTTATGTCCAAAATTCTGAACTATCCCTTTAACTGGTTGTTATACACATTAACATCCAGTCCAACACCTTATTAGCAAAAAATAAATTCTTTAAAAGGCTAATATGTAAAAATGTAACTAAAATTTCATCAAAGTCAAAGTCAACTATCCCACAGTGAAAACAAGACAAGACATTTCTAGAACTAAAAAAACAGTAAAGTGAACAGGCACAACAATAGAGACAATAGAGAGGGGGGGGGTTAGCTCCCTGACAGCCTGGTGGATGGAGCTGGGGGTAGAGAGGGGAGAGAGTTTAACATCCTCATAGCCTGGTGGATAAAGCTGTTGGTGAGTCTGGTGGTGCGGGAGCGGAGGCTCCTATACCTTCTCCCAGAGGGCAGGAGGCTGAACAGATTGTGTGCAGGCCGGCTTGCATCGCTCACAATTGTGGTTGCTTTGCAGGTGAGGCGGGTGGTGTCTTGCAGGGAGGGGAGTGGGGCACCAGTGATCCTTCCAGCTGTGTTCACTATGCGCTGCAGGGCTTTCCTGTTGTAGTCTGTGCAGCTCCTGCCCCACACAGTGATGCAACTGGAAAGGATGCTCTCCATGGTGCCTCGATAGAAAGTGCACATGATGGGTGATGGTGCACTCGCTCGCTTGAGTTTGCGCAGGAAGTAGAGGCGCCGCTGGGCTTCCTTCGCCAGTGATGCAGTGTTGGTGGTCCAGGAGAGGTCCTCACTGATGTGCATCCCCAGGAATTTGGTGCTGCTCACTCTCTCCACAGCAGCACGATCAATGGTCAGTGGCAGGTGTTGGGTGAGGCCTCTCTGGAAGTTGACAACAGTCTCCTTGGTCTTGCTGACATTCAGTAGGAGATTGTTGTTTCTGCACCATGTCATCAGAAAGTTGACCTCCTTCCTGTAGTGAGTCTCGTCGCCCTTGGTAATGAGACCCACCAGAGATGTGTCGTCCGCAAACTTCACTATGTGGTTGGTGCTGTAGGTTGTTGTGCAGACGTGTGTCAGCAGGGTGAACAGCAGGGGAATGAGTACACAGCCTTGGGGGGCCCCTGTCCTCAGTGTGAGGCTGCTCGAGGTGTTGTTGCCGACACGTACTACGTACGACATTCATACAACATAGATGATAGTCTACCGACGATTTCTCATGCAATCTTGTGAGGAAGCTGACCTTACCATGTGCTAAATCATTGTGGCTATCCATAAAGGCAGACTGGTTAGTTAACTATGTATTTTGAAAACATATCCCCAGTTTCCTATGGCCTTTGTTGCATGTCATACTCTATCTCATTTTCCCTTACCATGTCTAATCTGCATCTGCAAAACAGGTGATCTGCGAGTGGTGAAATACAGTGCGATGCCCAGTTGCGCTAATGTGTAGGGGAACGGAGGTTCTACGGTTGAGAAAATTCAGTGCCAAAAGAACGGGCGGTCTGACGGCGATGTAAAGCAGTGTGAATTTTCTCTATACAACGTACACTTGAACTGATATAGATTTTTTTAGGTGGGCCTTGTTTTAAATGGTTAAAATTTACTTTGCATCTGGTCTCCGTTCACTGCAGTATAAAGCTGAGCATCTGGGCTGGGGCAGCTCTCTGCTTCTCCAAACTGAGGCTGCGCTGATCAGCAATTACGGTAGGGAACAAACCGACTATAGATGTGTACTTTATATGAACCCACTTCAAAAAACCTGAACTATCCCTTTAGCAATAAAACAAAAGTGATATTTTACAAAACATCCTTTTCAAAAAAGACCACTATTTCACTTCACGTCTGTTTTAATCTTAAACTACCAAAAAGGCAAATCTTACGATGTGAAAAATGTGGTTATAAAGTAGGTATTCAACACGGTTAATCATCAACAAAAAGCCTCCACACCTCAGCTTCTCTTACACTGTTGGACATGAATTTATGACGTTCCACGCATTCCAGGATGCAGTGCAGTAATTCACTTTTCTCTGTGCTGCCCCACCTACCCCTGCATCAATCAGGTAGAAGTCCTGTCAACATCCCTCCAGAGAAAATGAATTAGTTGCTTTAAATCAAACTACGTGTATGGGCATTAATGCAGCTACTGAAGTTGAAGGTAGCAAGTCTGTGAACAGTCCAAGAGACACAATCCAAGAGACACATATCTCGTGGCTTCATGGCATGTAATAAGGCTCGAAATTGGAAACTGTGCATCTTTATCAAAGACTTCTCCTTATTATATGGTTGCTAAAAATGAGGCAGCCTGAGATGGATTATACTGTAACTCCATAGTTTCAGGATAGTTTGTAGAAGTTAGTGTCAGGTGGTACAGTAGATGAATGTGTTTTTGTATAGTAACAGTTTGAGGCGAACTGTTCTCTAGATCCAGTTTGATTGGTACATTCTGGAAAATATAGATTTTTTTAACATGCAGTCCAAAACCACCTGAATTCTAAGTGTGTTTTATAAATACACAATACAAAGGAAAAAGTGCCATCAGTTGTTGAACTAGCAAGCCTCCAACAGGAACTACTGGAGGAATGCAACACCAATCTTCTAAATATATATATACAGTATAGTATTTTAATTTTTTTTTTTTAGTTTCAAGCTTTGAGTTTGGATGATATTGCTGATGACCACTGCCCAACAACTCAATCCAAAGACTTTCAAAGCTCAGTAGGGGCTGAGATACGGTAACTGTGAGGGTTGAAAAAAATTAGTAGTAGTGTCCATGAGGGTAGTGTGTTACTGTGGCTAATCATGTAAGCTAGCAATCAAAACCAAATCACACCTGAACCATGACATTGCTACATAATAAATAGATCTTATTTTCAAGGCTGATTAGTAAAGCACAGAAAGATGTACTGTTGATAGGAGCATCACACAAATAAAAAAAAAACATCTATGTGTTGTTCTAGAGGGCATGGACAAACATCATCATCTAACCAGAGGACAACAGCAATATTTTTTTAGGGGCTGGATGTCATATCAAACACCCCTCATCCTACCATCCTCTCCTCACTTGTCAGTTTGAACCTCAGTGAATCTCTGACCCCTCATGGACTCCTCTCAGCATCGGCATGACCACTTCTCCCCTGCCATGAAACACAGGATTCCCAGCTAAATCAGGTTTATACCAGGACATTCCCCCCTTTTTATCTTTTGGAAGCTTTAGACCATCACCGCATAAGTCAAAGGGAAACCCCCCAGGGAGGAAGGGGGATCTCCATTAAATAGATCAGTGACACAGGATCCAGTGTTTCCACAAAGAGAACACAACTGGGAGTGATAAATGTGGAAAATTACAGTTCCTTTCATGGATTGCACCAGCATGGTGCGATCCATTTTCCACATTTATCACTCCCAGTTTAGTATCAATAAATATACATGTATGGAAGGCAGCAGTTTCAGGTAAAGCGCACTTGGAAAACCAGAACTAATGCTCACCCTCCACCACAATGAAACAAAGAAACACCCCAATCTAACACTCTGTACTTTAGAGAACTTGTAAATTCAAAACCGGTCTCAGAAAGTGAGGCGACATTAAAGAATTAGACAGTTTGAGAGCACTCTCAATGCAAAAGCAAGCATTAAAGCATAAGATCCAACTCTAGGTTTGTCAGACTCTTGATCACTCTTACGCAAACTTTTCAGATCTTTTAAATGTTCTCTAATTCAGTGTTTGTCTAATTCAGGACCCATTACAGGACCCTGACCATGACCAAATGAACCAAAGTATAATGAACATTTTTTTAAAGCATCTCAAGCAATAACATAAGTACCTTTAATGAATACAGCACCTTTGCCTCACATTTGCTGGCTGAACTTGCAGTCTTCTAACCGAGTTCACAGCACAAACAATACGAGTCGCCCATATTAAGTTCCTGTGTGTTGACTCGCACGGCTGCTCATGACTACCTCAAAACTGTACTATCGCCGAGCTAATGTTTAACCAGCGTGTGGCAATATAGCACTGACAAAGAGGCCAGATAGGGAGTTGTTCATTAAAGCACCAAATTGATTATTTCCTTCCTGTTGTTTGCTTATCATACAGGCTTTCAGGTTGACTTCCGAACCTGAGCTCATACAATGACCATATCTAGTGTGGGAGCTGATTGTGTAACCATTGCCCTCCAGTTATCGCTGTAGCATAGCTAAAGTTAATAGCCGTTTCCCTTTTCTTCCAAGAATTGGCACTGGCTGCAGGGCATTTGTCAGAGTACTGGAAATGAGATATAAAGGAGCATGTATCCCTCTGAGAAAGCTACGGCAGAAGTAACTTGGAATAACTTGTTTGGACTCGACTGTAAGCTGAGCATGGTAGATGTTAAAGCCAATTAAACTTTTGGAAGGAGAAAAGAAGAAATGTTGGTGGTAAAGGCAGTTTAAATAAGTGCCAAACTGAACTAGTGCAGTAAAATGTACTTAAGTTGACTTATTTATTTAACCTGTCCTTTATATTTCCTCTGGAGGAGGCCTTTGTCACAGTGGAGACAGGTGTATTGTATAGCTCACCATACATTGCTGCTGAGAGTATCAAAGCAAACAGCCACACCTGTTGTGCAGGTAAATCATACATGGAGCAGACTCAGAAGTAACTGTTCACCTCTGTTGCAGCTCTTGTGTTTTGTGTGTGTGTGTGTGCGTGTGTGTGTGTGTGTGTGAATGTGTGTGTGTGAGGCCCTGATCCTTTCCCATGCGTGTATAATGCAGATTAAGGGCTAGTGTGTCATATCTGACTGTGCAGGTGAAGTGCTGAAACATTCAGAAGAGGTGAAATCACCCATTGCAGGTATTTTGTAGTGTTTCATACGTCAATGACTGATTAATATCTGTCACATCCTTAGGTTTCACAGGTAGCTTGTGTGCGTGTGTGTGTGTGTGTGTGTGTGTGTGTGTGTGTGTGTGTGTGTTACAGTGGAATTCAATGCTGCAAAAGCGAACAGTATCTAAATTTGTAAGGCCAAGATGGGACAAAAGGATTATCTGAAAGCATAAGTTGTTAAAAGATAAAGGTGTATTATAAATCTAAACACTCATTCTAAGCCGTGTCGCCCATAGCACTTAAGGTGTTTAAACTGAACACAAAGAAAATTTTAGGCGATAACTGCATACGAACTAATGATTGCTTGGTACTGTCTTGCATGAACCTGCAGCCCCCACTTGTGAGTTACGTATGTTTTGGTTGCCTCAAGATTTTCAGTGGCCCCCCTTTGGCTCATGAGTCACTCTCCATGTTTGTTGCGGTCCAACGACTTACCAACTTCACGAGTGATGATCACCTAGTAATGTGGTAGCACAACACTTGGAAACAAATACACAAATGCACATTCAGCACAACACCAAGGTGCAATTTTTCTGTGACTTTATATGCAGCAAACAGTCACATCACTAAATAAATGATAGAGACCTCTTTGGACTAATGTGAACTCAATTTGCATGGGGTAAAGATATACAGTACACCTAATCGTGGCAACGCACCATAACAAATTGTGTCATTTGAAAAACCCTGTGACGAAAGATGTCAGTGTTGAAAGAAGGTCTAGAAACATCAAATGCTGAGTTGTAAATCAATCTTTTCTTTTGACTTTGATATAAAATAAATTCAATGTTCACACAGTATCTGTCCCTTCAAACTGGCACATTAAGTTCTGACTTTGTAAACCGGTAACACTAACCATATTCACGCTGTATTTTATTTGGTATTTATATCTTAAATCTGCCCCATTTAGGCAGAAGGAGCTATCAGGGGAGAATGTTTGTGTTACTCAAACATCCGAAGTGTTCTGCAGCGGTTAGTTCATGACTCATCTGAATTAATTTGACCATGGGACAAGAATAATCAGTGCAAAGGCTCTTTGGATAAAAAAATAAATAAATAAAATCACACAAACTTTCAAAGCTTGTTTCTGTGAGTTCTGGTGAGTAACGCTGGTGCCAAGCAACGCTGAGTCAACTTCCCTGGCAACATACACAGGTCCTAAAATCAGCGTGTGTAAAAGCACTCGGTTGTTTACGTGACTCTGTTCTTTCACTCAAGAAAAATCCTGACCTCAAGTTACATTCATCGCAAATGTTCTGTGTGTGAGTCAGGCAGGATATATGTTGAGTTGTTTCATTTGACCATCAGAAATAGTCAAATCCTTTCAGTAGCTTTTTATTCATACTTTTTCAGCTCTACCATTCATTATAATTTTAAAGTTACTGGAATATTTTACGTGTGTTGTGGAAGCACTTTGACCCTTAACATTGCTCTTCTTCCAGTTAATCACTTGTAAAGTTTGTGATTCTACTAGTTTATCTCCTGTGCTCATGCTGAGTCACTTTAGATCAGAGGAAGTACTAACTGCCTGTGATGTAAACATAAATGTCATGAATATGAATATGTATGCCATCTGCAGCAAGTACAAAGCAATCACGCTCTTGCTTGTGTGCCAAATGATGACTAATTTCGAGCATCATGCATTAGCGGCACATGAGCGCCTCATTAATATTTGTCACATGTGTCTCAAAGACATTGTCAGCACATCTTGAGTGCAAATGCAGGGACGCTTGTAAATCTCATGCATTTAGAGACTACTAATAACAAATCTATCTCTCGGGATTGCGTTTCAATGGTCCGTGTGATGTAAACCACACCAAAAGCTGTCATTAATGCTGGTTTTTTTGGGGGGGGTTTTTTTGTGGCAGATACAAAGTGGGGGACTTGAAAGTGGCTCATTATTCAATATTTACACATGGTGCTTTGTAGTGCACTCCACAGAAGCTTTCTATTTAAACTTGAAATTCATCAGAAAGTTCCCTTGCGTCTCTCATCTTGTGGGAACTGCTATAATAATGAATCTTGCACTATCTGTAATGGCTTTTGTTGTGACTGGTGAAAGAAGCATTCTCGGTCATTAACACATTTTAAGGTCTGCATATCAAGTCTTCAAACATGTTTTCACTCTGGTTGATGTTTTTGAGGGAAATTATGCAGAATTCAGACAATTTGTTGCAGATTTGGACCTCCAGTGGCATTAACAATTTCGAATTACACAGCAGATGAACTCAATATAGGACTTTTTTGGCCACACTAGTGGTGAGGCTCTGGGGATGGCGGTGGCGGTCTATTGGTCGGTTCAACACTGAAATATCTCAACAACTACTAGTTAAATTGCCAATGAAGCTTACTAACTTTGGTGATCCTCTGCCAGTTGACATTTGTGATTTCAAGCTAAATGTTTTGACAGCATACTGTATAGTCATGTTGCCCTCAGGATGAATTGTAACTTCAGTGATCCCTCTACATTTTATCTTGTGCCATCAGCAGACAAAATTTTAGGTTTAGGGTTAGAAGAAATTAGGAAATACATAAGCTTTTATTTTTTTTTGTTTAATTGTATTCATTTCACCAACCGAAATTCAGTTTGTTGTCATACTTCTTTGAACCGATTAGATAAAATGGCCAATAAGATTGCTGATAGACAGTAGTGTTGTTAAGATACTGGAAACTTGAGGGCATAAAATTTACATAACAAGACATAACAAGACTTGTGTACTGGGTGTTAAGCACAACAGCATTTAAGTTAGTTTCCAGCTGGAGGAGACGAGGCACTGTGGCACAGAATCAATATTATGATATTTTTGACAACACTATCAGAGAGGTACCAATACCTAAACTTTTCTTTTTATTATGACTAGAAACTGGAGGTAAGACTGCAGTATCTTGGAAGGGAAATGGTGGCTTGACTTGGGACTTCACTTTCCTTAACTTCAACTTGACTTGAAAAAATGACTAGCTTTAGACATGGACCAAATGACTTGAGTCACATGTCTGCATGCTAAATATTAGCATTTTAGCATTGTCACTGCAAGAATGTTAGTATGATGATAATAGCCTTTCACCTTACAGACTAACCGAGCCACCTGCACAACCGGAGACTCGTTAGGGTTTTGTGTGGAATTCTGCCTTTGTGCAATTGTACCTCATTATGTGTGAACACAAGGAAAAAAAAGTCGAAGGCCATGCTTAAGCTAACATGTATAGGAGATTAAATTCATTCACCCAACACCCTGACACTGACAACACCTAATAGTTGTTTTCCTGTTCATAAAACCGTTTTTCAGCTTGCTCTGTCGCAAACATTAAAAATAATGAGCGCTTTCAATCCTATAAATGCACTCAAGATAGTTTGCATGCTGAGTGCACATCCTGTGAAAAAGAATATTATGCCTGGTGCTAAATTTTCATTGGCACAATAGTAACTGGCAGCACAGCACCAATATAATAACACAGTAAGGGAGCAACATAAACCTGTCACACCAGCCAAAATGGATGGGTCCTGGCCAGAGGGGGCTAAACAGGACCTAAATCAATTTGAGTGAGGAGGCTAGAGGAGTGAAGGAGGGCTCGCGGGGGGGTTGTACTTGTGTATACCCTCGGACATGGGGGGGGGGGTTTCTCTATGTGAGGGTGTCAATGAGGCCCAAGGGAGGCTCCAGGCTCAGCCTCCCTCTCCCTCCTGCCCCTCCACGAATCCTCTTCTGGCTCCAGTCGGGCTCTGGCTCTGATTAATAGTCACTGGAGGTGTCCAACGATGGCTGATAAGGGACCCCTCTCCCCCCTCCTTCCTCTGGAACAGAAGCACTCGTAACAAGCTAGCCCTCCCTTTTCCCTCCCTGGGCACTCAGGGAAGCCAATTAAGCACATCTTGAAACTCAGGAGCAGTGACAACTGGTCTGGGCCTCTGGCTGAAGGTCGTGGTGTGACAGTGGTGTTCACTCAGAGGACACTGCAGCACATTTAACCTTGAATCTAAAACCTTGGGTCAAAGGTTAGAGCTGCTTGTGTGTCTTGGGGACACCGTGCTGCATTTTTGAGCTAATTAGTTAATCAATTTGTTTACCGTGAGGACTCCTCTTTAATGCAGGCAACGCATAATCATCTCCCAAACAATCCAACAACTGCAACTGCCCCTCACCCCCGCCTCGCCGAGATTTTGTTCCCAGGCTCATTGAGAGAGCAGAGACAACAAAAAAGGAACTGCTGAAAAGGGGGGGGGGGATTCCTCTGTTCCAGACAAGAACACAAGCTTATCCCAGCAGCCCGTTTCTCTATTTTTTAACTTGATGGCCAACGTTACAGGTGATCAAAGGACTGAACCCTAGGAAGGAGCTTAGGGCACAGCGGTGCGGCCAAAGGGATTGCTTCCTGGTGATTTGTAAGCAGGAAAGGACTTCTGACATGAAAGACAGCTTAAACAGCAGAGGAATAACAATAAACCAGCTGTAAAATGCTTCTTGTTGCAGCTGAATTGATGCAGAGGGTGGCTCCCACAACTATTTTTTTCTTGCTTTTTTTGTGGGTGTCTGGCATTTCCTACCGAGCCATTTCTACAGTCACATGCACACAACAAAAGGCTACATCTGAGGGGGTGGGGTGCCTGGGGTCTTAGGGGTAAAGAGATGCTTTGTGCTGGGGATATTGTGAAATCAGACGACTCCCATTTCTTTTCACACAAGCTATGTTCAAAATTTGGTCGTATTCTTCGATGTGACAAAAGTGCAGTTTTCCTATTGAAGGATTAGTCCTAAAATGCAATTCTAATGGATCAGTTGATTTTAAGCTAAAAAAAGAGATGCCTTAAATGTAACAGATGTTCTTTATTTGGACCTGGTCTTTTATCAAGCCTGGAAATATCAAGTTCTCCTCTTCTGTTCTCTTGCGTGAAACTGTGTCAAAAAAAGAGTAATGTAACGAGTAGAGTAATAAATTACTTTCGGCAGGAATAAGTAATGAGTAATGTGTGATATCATATTACTCAAGTTTTTGACTTCATACCTTTCTGCAGTAAAATTTGCCAAGCTAGCATGGCTACCAAAAAGTAGTCAATTGGTGCATTTTTTATGCTTGTTGGTCAATTGAGCCTTGATCTGCACATCATAGAGTCTCCCTACAGGTAAGATGAACAATGATTACAGAACAAAAAGAGTGCGAATGGCTCTGTGAAACATCTGTGTTGTGCTGGAGTCCGGCTCCGGACAATTTTATGTTAGCTATTGTAGCTCTGTTCACATAGCGGAAAGAGGCTCTGAGGCAAGGAACTCAAGAATGAGTTAATTAATTAATTTTGCTTTTCATCATAACTTCCCAGTTACTTTTTTATTCATTCTTGTTGCTATTGCCCCAAAACATAAAATGCATCACTGTACTCCACGGGAAGTCTTCCATTACACTAAGATTTTAGTGCAGAAAATAAGATATAGTTTATTAACTGTCTGAAGCAAAGGGAAGAATGTTTTATTTATTCATTTAAAGAAAATAAAGTAATCAGATGGGTCTGATATGTGGAACAGCGCTGGAAAGATTTCACTTTGTGTATGACAGCCGCTGAAAATACTCTGTTAGTCCTGGAAAGCCTCACGACCGACTGCAAGGACACATGTGACATGTTAGTGTATTTCAAGACAGAGATTTAAGCTGATGCCTAAGCCACTGGCCATGTTCAAAAGCACAGTCAGGACAGGGAGGAGGTGAAGAAAAAAAAAGAAAACGAGTAAGGATAAACTTCCTGTGGGAGGAATGTGGCTGCTACCCATCACAGCTGGAATCTGCAGGGTTACATACCAGGGGAATGGTAAATATTTAACATTCGATTTCCTTGCTGTAAGGTAGACCGGACACAGAGCACAGTCAGCAAGTCCATATTATAGAGGGCCTGAAACACAAAGGTGCAGACACGTCGGGGAGAAGAGGCATAAATTGAGGAGAGATTGTTAAAAAGCTTAGGCAAAATTCCCAGCCTCTCCGGACTATAAGCCTACAGTGTCAATATTGATGGTATTTTTAATAATGCATGGCAAGAAAAGGCATATTTATATCCAATTGTATATGTTCATACAGATAAACTGTGGATATTTTTATTACTGAATTCGTCATTAAACTTCCTACCCTGCTTACTTTGCAGGAATTTTACTGCTTCACCTCGAAATGAATCTTACTATAAAAGGGATTTTAAAAATGGCAGAGCAAAGAGCAAAACAAACTGAGCCCTTATCCCTGGAGATGGATACACATACTGTATGTTCTTTCCTACTTTACTACCTGGCCTTGCCTCACTTTATGAAGAGCCTATTGTGCTCTAAACTAGTTTCCTAACAGATGATTCATAGTCTGTCAGAGCTAGATCTGAAGTGTACACAGCAGAGGGAGACGGTCAAATGACAGACTTGTCCGTATCGTTGTTCAGACAAAAGGAAAACTAAGAACTCAGCCCTGAAGGCACAAGAGAGTGGGAGCAACTTGACAAGTTTTTTTTTTCTTTTTTTCTTTTCAGTGATCTGGCAGGGATCCTTTTAATATCAGGTACTACAGTGATGGGATATCAATATCAGTGAGGCTGGCTTCAAAGATTGTATTTAGCTTGGTACATATTTACATTAACCCGTTCCACTGAGGAATGTCTATGTTTAGTCTAAGTGGAGGTGGATGGGAATTGTGGGAATTACAGCTAGAATTGTGATGCAAATTGGGACTTTCCCCAACATCATGAAAAAATAATATGTCTTCATCTTTGGTTTGTAGATTCTCTATATCAGATTGCTAATTGCTATCAGTTATCTGAACTAGCCCTAAAGCCTTTTCATACACAGAATAAATCACATTTATGGAATGAGTTATCACACTTCAAATAAAGGTCTTTTACATGCAAATATACAGTTGTGGTAATATGCAGACATGATCTTTAAGGAAAGTGCTACAATTATTGGACAATGTTTTTACATGACAGAGAAAGCGATGCTCTGCTAGAGAACTGCTGTATATTGTAAAGTAAGAGAAAAAGATGGACCATGTCTTCTTGGTAAAAGAGTGTTTTGATCTTAAATGGACTGACCTGGATAATGTAAATTAATCAAGTCCTGTCATATAACCCAAGTCCTGGAACTTATCCTACAATAAAGAACTAGAACTCACTGCAAAGTTTAAGGTTCTATTCATCAGACAAATCCTGTAACAAGAGGATGTTCTGTTCATTTCATTAATCCAGTAAGATGCTGGAAAACTTTTATATCTAGTAGTGTAAACACT
This sequence comes from Lagodon rhomboides, assembly GCA_039737535.1. NCBI lineage: Eukaryota > Metazoa > Chordata > Actinopteri > Spariformes > Sparidae > Lagodon > Lagodon rhomboides. The sequence continues at coordinate 31,459,595 of CM077794.1, forward strand.
TTTGGACCTAGTGTACTGCCAGTAAGGAAATTGAACAGTCATGAAAGCGAGAGGAAGGATGAATGACTGAGTCTGGACTGTCACAGATATCCCTCCAGACTGTTTAGTTGACTCACTGGATGACGCAGGCTCCGGCATAGTTTTGCTTTACTTCCTGGAAGTGGTGCGCTGGGGTTGCCTTGAAATTACTAAGTCGACCATCATTGTACTCCCAGTCATGGAAACGGTGAAAACACACGCTGACTCCTCACAGCCGTTTGCATGGCACACCAAAAACGTGAAACATCTGGATGTAATTTTCAAATAAGGCTCATTTAGAAAAAGTGGTGGGTTACTTTGGCACCATGACTTTCTATAAATATTTAGCTGTTATGAGTATTCAGAAAGTGATGTTTTAAGGGTTTTTGAATGTGCCAACTTTGCAGGTGCTTTGAAACAACATCCAAATTCTAAAACTCATCACTGACTCATCAGACTTTAAGAGGTCACTGAAAATAGCTGTATTGAATTACAGAATACATCGTTAAAATCATAACAAGATGAATGTCTTCATTGACATTGTTTTGCTTAAGAATATAGAATACCCTTGGGATATTTGGAAATGGTGCTACATTTATTTTTGTTTCTTCATCACTTTAAAAGCAACAATAGATTTAGTGTGTGAGCGCTCCCTCCTTGAAAGTGTACAGTGAGTTAAAAGTTAAATCAATGCTGCATGGGCCCATTAACCACAATGCGTGACTGTAGGGATGGTAGTGTCTGACATTCGGAAATCTACTTTGGTCCAGATGCAAATATCTTGACAGCTTTTGGAATGCCTGGACATCAAATTCTGTTCAGACATTCATAGTTAAAGAATGACAGACTGACTTTCACTTTAGCACTACCATCAGGTTGACAATTTTGTTTGGAGTCAAATGTCTCGACAGCTATGAGATAGTATACCATGAAATTTGGTTCACATGATTCTGTCCCCCTCTAGGAAAACTGTAATAACTGGTAGTCTTGCATAGTTAGGCCTATCTCCAAAATGCTGTGTCAGCAATGTAGAAAGGTCTGGCTGCACCAATTCTGATTCTGGTATAGGAGGGAAAAACACTCTGGCTTGTTTGTATCTCACCAACATCTTGGGCAGCACCTGGGATGCAAAATCAAGCCCCCGGGAGAAGCACCAGGCTTTGAAACCAACTTTCGTAGTGGCACACTGTGTAACTCCAACGTCCATGATGCACTGGGGCCCAAAAAGATTTGGGCCTCTGAAGCTGTATTCAGATTTTAATTGTTATATCAGTGTGCAAAACAGTTTCTGGTGAAACTTGTTTTGCGCATGTGGAAGAGAGGCTAAATCCCCGCTAATGAAAAGCTAATAGCTGCTAGCTTGCTACAACAGAGGTTGTTGTCATTTGCAACATGATTTTAAAAATGGTATCCCACAGATCATGATGTAAAGGAGGAGAATGATAACTGAAATATTCAGCCAACGGTAGGCTATATATACATAACAGTGTACATCTGGTCAGTCTACTACAACTCTTGTGTTCCTCTGACATTTATCAAAAGTCAGTGTTTAGTTTGTCCAATACTTTAGTTTATAAACAAATACCTGCATTAGCAATGGTATTTCCATCAAAGTCCTGTGCAGATTAGCAAATGTTAGCATTCTATAACACATAGATTATGAACATTGAACATTGGACCTGCTAAACATTAGCCCTTTTAGCATTGTTTTGTATTATTTTGCCCTTTTTTAAATTTGACTGTTTGACCACCTGACATAACCACAGACATGGCTGTAGATGGCTGTTTAGCTAGCAGCAGTAAACATGCTCAGGGAACGTTTAGCTGTGACTTGTTGCAGAGTGAAAAACCTGCAGATTATGGAAAGATTTTCAACATTCAGCCCTCTTGGATTTAAGTCTGCACATGCTGCACAAATAGAAGTAAGAATTCATAACAAGAATATTGATGGGAGATTTTTAATGGACACAAAACCTAACTTCTGTATATGAAACTAAAAAGATTAGTGTTCAACTTGGATTTGTCTCCCACACTTGTGCAATTGTACTTTGGAGACATCCTGTTTATGTGGCCGTGGTTGCTCCAGGGGGATTGGCTCAGGCATTACGGTGCTGCAGCCCAACAGCTGGGAATGGCCTCTCAGTCTGACAAGACATGCCGTTCCTATGACAAATACCCGTAGAGCAACAGTAACATGTGTCTCCCACCCCAGCAAGTCAACCGTCCCATCCCATCCCACCCCCCACACAAAGCTGCACAATGTACTTAATGAATAACACGCTTGGGGCTGCAGGGGTTTTTGCCGGAACAGTGAGGGGGGGGAAAAACAGCCCCTGGTGACCTTCTGAGGGCCATCTGAGATAATAAATCCATGAACCTGAGTTCCGGAGTGCTTTGGGCAAGGTCGGGATGGCAAATTTCCCACTTCCACAATATCAGATGTTAACGGTAATTCCTTTTAGCCAATGTGTAATGGCACAGGAATGTCTTCTCCCTGGCCTCATCTAGGTCTGGTGGAATCTGTTGAAAATGTGTGACAGCTGTGAAAGTTGGCCAGCCCCGGCCTGTGAATGTATAAGATTTGGATGTGATTCAGGACAGAGGGGTGAGGTGCAGTGGGGGAGGGTGGGAGACTTGTGTTGTTGTGGTTTGCTCAGTTGCTCCTCTTCTCTAAGTGACCTGCTCCTCCTCCCTATCTACTGCCCTCTGCTCTGGTGTGACCTCACTTTCAACATTTTCTCCAAATCTTTTCATTTTTTTCCCTGAAGCAGAAGAAGGAGTGGCCAAGCAGAACTTTTCCATCCAGTAAGGAGGAGGAGTAATTGAATGAAGGCAGTCAGTTCGGGAATCTTTCATTTGTGGAATTAGTGGATTTAGCGTTATGACTTATTAAATTATCAATTCCTAGTTATTCTTGTATGTTTGATGAATTGTGTAACCGAGAAAGTAGTTTCAGTGTCTGTATTTGTCAGAATAAACAGCACATTTGTGTTTTGGATTGAAGCATCTCATGACTCCGGCTTGTTTGTAACTCAAAAACTTCCTCAGTCAACATTCACAGTCTGCAGAAGAGGTTTCATGGTCTTTGTCAGACTAAATCTACAGATGATCACCTGCCAAAGCCAAAGGCAATTTTGACATAGTGGCCACAATCAGTGGTGCAGTATCATGTCACAGTATTGCATGTCGCATCTTTCCTTTAATTTCAGTCGGCCGGTTGGGAGTCTTGTTTGTGAATGTGAACATGATATGCCATGTTTGCTACAAATGTCGACCTTGGACGTTACTATAGTTTGTAGATTTAATAAATTAATATTGGCAGCATTGAGGACCTTCAGACAACACGTTAGACGTAACCTTACATAGCAGAAATTAAAATGCTTTTCCAGTTGCTGCAATTTATCAAGCTCCTCAGCAGACAGCTCTTGCCATCTGCACGCTTGGAATAAGGAAAAGCTTGTGGAGGAAGGGGGAGGGGGCATTTACTGAGCTCTTTTTTTTTTCTCAGATGTCCCAAAAGATGGGATTACCTTTTGGTCAAACAATGTGGGCCAGACATCCTTTTTGTTGCATAGATTTTTCTTAGTGAGGTGAAATGGTGTTGTTTCTGTTTGTAGCATGCATCCCTGCCTCTGGTCCCTTTGAAAAAGTCTGTATATTTGCATAAATGATGAGAAAGGTCTATGGTCTAAAGACAGAATTACTTTTTAAATGTTTTCAATAACAAACATTAATGACAGTCAGATATATTGGGCAATCACAGGTTGGACACCAAAGATTTCTATATCTAGTTATCTTTCTTCATGTAAATGAAAGAAGCCAACCGCAACAATTGTGAATGGAGCTGTGGGACGTGGCACTGGTGCGGCACTCTGCCCACCCTGCCCCGCTGTCGTAATCAGCCCAAGATGGATGGAGGGGGCCATGGCAGCAGATAGTATTTCTCCTTGGCCAAAAGGCGCTGCCCAGACAGAGAGCTCTTTGTTGCCCCCCTCTAAGAACAGCTTTCACTTTGCAATTGGAGGTAATTCCAGAGTTGTGCCCAATGAGCCCCCCCAAAAAAACCAAAAACAAAACTGACTCATAAATCTAATGTGCAGTTGGAGCAAAAACTATCACAAACATGTTGAGGCTCCACTGCAGGATGAACATCAAAATGTCACTTCCTCAGCACTTTATAAATGAAATTTTCAACACGATGCTATTTCTTGTGATATGGGCACAACATGCCCCCAGGTGATCGGCTCGAGTTCCATATAAAACTACAAGGTAGTGTCAATAAAGCGGAATGTCTCATCCTACATAAGGAGCCATATGGTCTGTTTACACATAGACAATGATGATGTATTGTATTGACTAACAGTCTGCTTCCAAAACTACGAAAGGAATTAAAGAGTGTAAAGGTCCATTATGTAGGATTTAGGAGGATCTATAAGCAGAAATTGAATATAATATAATTAATATGTTTTTAATAGTGTATAATCACCTGAAAATAAAAATCATTATGTTGTCATTAACTTAGAGTGAGACTTTTATCTACGGAGGGAGCACGTCCTCTTTTACATAGTCCGCCATGTTGCACCAACGTGTTTTTACAGTAGCCCAGAATAGACAAACCAAACACTGGCTCAAGAGAGGGCCTCCTGCGTTTTGTTGGGGGGCCATTGCAGGTGAGGGTGAGACAGGGTTTTTTGTTGTTGTTGTTGTTGTTGTTGTTGTTGTTGCAATCGGTAATCACACTGATGCTGCTGTTAGCAAGTAGCTGAGGTAGTTCTGGAGCTAAATGGCCTTTTAGATGACTGGAGTCTGCCCATACTGCAACATCAGATGCCTCCTGGTAAACCGTGCACAGTTGACTTGCCTCAGCAAAACGGCTGGACATTAGAATGAGACTGAACACAGCCTCTGAGACCGACAGATGCTTGTTTGAAGACAGGGAACACAGTATGGAGGTGATTTACAGCTGCTCAAATCAAGACTATCCTCCTGGGGGTGATAAGACATGGCAGGCATGGACAGGAGGACAGGAGTGGGTGGCATGAGAGCCGGAGAGAGTCAGGCATCAATAGCGGGCAAGAACAGTGTGTAGAGACGGAATATGATCACATCTCACTCTGTAAATTGAGGATTTATTTCGATCAAACAAGAGGTGATTGTGGAAAGATGAACTGGGACTGTTTTAGTGACTTTTATTTGGTTAACGTTAAACTTGAATTCAGATATTGTACAGTTGTATTTTTCTGTTTAGTCAGGAAAATAGGAGTGAAAATATTTCCGTTTTTGATATTTTGTGAGTTTATTGGCTTAATTTACATTTCTCAGCTGAATCTTCAAGGACTATCGACTCTCGCCTTTTGCAGTACAGAGTGGTATTATGAGACAGCAAGGCCGGGGCTGGCTGGTTAGCAATGCTAACTTCAGCAGACATCTCTTCAACACAATACACAAGGCAATATAAATAATATCAGCACTGATATATCTTCACATCCTGTTAACAATGTTCATTTGCAAAAATTCTGGCCATATTGTCCATACCGCACCTAAATGGCGTGTGGGGGTGAGGTATATTGTAGCCCCCATCTCTGTTCATGGATGCTATTTTGCTTTTGATGTGAATATTTATCACATTATTCAATGTACACATTTTAAAAAAAAAAAAAAAAAAAACCTGCAGAAGGGGATATGAGACAAGGTAGTGGACTTGGGAAGTCACCCCCCACCCCCCCGCACCTGCAAGCCACTCCCTTGCACTTCACCTCAGTGTATTCCCCTCCTTCCTATGGAGGATGCATTCCTGGCACACCACACCCAAGATCATTGTAATGAAAATTCCTGTGCCTGTGCCAAAAGGATCCAGTTGCCACTAATCCTTTTGTGGAGCATCACCTGATCCCGAGACTGGCGGAGGTTAGCACTGCAGCCTTGCCAACAGTTGGAGGTGCTTGAAGCGTGGACAGAGTGTGTGTATGTCGGGGTGGTGTGAGTTAGTAACAGTCAAAAGTGGCTCAAAACCCATCTGTTGAGCAAATATTTTATGATACCCTCATCCCCTTGATTCACATCCACCTCTGCTTCCTCTTCAAGGTCCCATTAACTTCATTAAAGGATTCATAAAATATAAAAGTCAACTCTTCAGACACACACTTGAGAAATATTTCACTGTTTCCAGAAAGACTAATGATTCAAATGGCTAAAACTAAAACACCACAAAATACAGTTTACAATACACATTTGCAAAGGAAGCACATGTTCCATATGATTTCAGGTCCAACCCATTGAAAGAGCAGAAAAATGTTAGTATTTTTGTATCTGCAAAGCTAAGCTGCTCCTATTACAAGGGTCTTTTTGGTAGAGGGAATTTGATCAGGCTATCCAGACCCAACACTGAACAGAGTCAACTGATACAGGGATCAGGAGTGAAAAGAAAAGACAAAGATGACACTGCTGCCCCCCCTCCTTTTTTTCTTTTTTTTTTTTTTTAAAGAAAATTGCTCTTTTTCAGCTCCACTTTCGTCTCTGGGAACTTCCCACAGTTATTAAAGGTTTTACTCCTGGCCATTAGAACAGACAGGAGGTTAAATGCCTTGCTCAAGGGCATCTGAGTGGTTGGAGAGAATGGAGAGTCTTACTCCCTCCAGTGTACAGTTTTCCCATTCATTATGAAAGCTGAAACAGGCGACAATTTACAGGGTTGCTTACTGGTTCAAAACAATATGAGGTTTGAATTTAAGGAGGATAAAAAAGGAGAAGAAGAAACAAAATAAAAGTATAATTTAGTTTATTCTGTTAATTTTCCATCTTATAAAAATGCAAATACACTGGTAGATAGACAACAAATTAACGTAATGCTTTCTAGCTTCACAAAAACAAAACAAACAAATGAAAAAATAAGAAATAAATAAAAAAGTCCTCAACTCAAATTGAGGATTACTTGAAATAAAATAAATATATTTTATGTGGGTAAGTCACTAAAGCATAAAAATCACTCACTATGTCGTCGTTCCTGTCAGGCATTTTGAGTGGACCTTTTATCTCTGCTCTCCTTCAAAGCTTCCATCTCAGAATGCACAAAAATGATGCCTCCATCTGTCCTTGGAAACCAAACTTGATGAGGCTGAAGGAACCTTTTGTCCTTGAGTACCGGTGAGGGTATGGCAATTTAGGAACTACAGCTTGAGTAACACATCGACAACACTACACAGCATTTTATAAATATGACAAAGAATTTTATAATTCTGGAAAGTCATCATGATCATGATCATGGTGTCAATGATTATGAGGTAAACAAAAGATTTACGCACTTTATATTGTGAAGTAATCTACTGTCTACTTCAATGCGCATGATTGGGCAATGAGGTGCATTGCCAGATGATGTTGCACTGTTGTGCTGGCGCCATCATTAGCATTCCTGTTGGGTCATGTGTTTTTGGGCCAATACTGTATGTTGCATTGCGACAGATTTTGAGCATGTTTCATTTTTTCTGCTTAGTATTTCTTTGTCAGGGTTTTGGGAACCCTTTTCATTGTGTGACTAATTTCTGTTATATCAGAGTTTTAATTGGTCATAAACACCTATTTATTCTCTATTCTGTTTAATAAAGTTTCATGACCATTGCAGCTAACCAGCAACAGGTGTACCAGACCTTTGTCTTTGGGGTTTAGGTTGAAATCACTGTGTTACTTCCTTAACTTCCAGTACAAACATACCTACGTTACGTAAGTAACTTGCGTTAAATTATTAACATAACTATGTTAATTAAACTAGTTCACCGATAACTTTTGGTTTCAAACTGGATTTAAGTCCTGTGCTTTACCTCTATTTACTGACTTTTTCCACATTTTTGCCGCTTCTCCTCACTTAATTTATCCTTTGCAGCTGTAGTCATTACAAAGCCACTAGAGACAAGCCGCATAACAATGTAAATATGGGTCATGATAAGATACTTTGACCTATGTGGTTATTTTTCTGTAAACATCAGAACGGAGAGGCTTCTGGTTTATCAGGCCGTACAGCCAGATGAGAGGCTGACACAGTAATTACTCCGTCCACAGTAGTCTCAACAGACCAGAATGAAATACAGCTACAACAGAGTTTGCAGTTAAGCTGTGAGTAACAGCTGGATACAACAAGTTCAGGCCTGTCCTTGTGAAAGCCATTCTGGAAAAGTAAGTAGATTATATTTGTACAGTATATGGAAAGGTAAGTGTGAGGAAGGGACGTTAACTGTCACAGATATTGGTTAGATAAACACAACTTTCATGTTTCCCCAGGATCTGTCTGTCCCAGTATGAGCCAACACACATTTTTCTCATCTTCTTTCTTTCTCTTGTCTGAGAGGGTTAGATAAATTACACTTTCATCTGTTTCATCACAGTATGGAAGTGAATGTTCTTGCATGAAAATATGGCATATATGGCTTATTTTTGCTTACACATCCTGATGAGCCAAAACGCATGTTCCAAATCTTGATTTAAAACAAGCACGCAGCTAAAGGCTTGGAGGAAATCACTAATGAAAACTTGGCAGAAGCTCACCACCTATATATCACCCTCACATGAATGTTACGTGAGCATTTAATTTACAGCATTAAAACATGCTACGGCTGCATTACTATTTACCTTTCCATATCCGATAGCCCCGGCCGGTTGCCATGGGGTTCGAGTCATATCCAATCCCGGCCCCTTTGGCACACACTCTTATCTCTGTTTAAATATCCGGTTACTTCCCCCTCTGGTCCAGGCACACAGAGACATGTCATTAAGAGCAGTATCTCTCCCCAGCCCAGGCTTCCTTCCTGTGCGCGTGGTGACAGATTGATTTTCTCCAGTAGGGATCCACTGCAAGAAATATTAAACTAAACAGGTTATTTAGTGTTGAGATTTATAAATGCTCCTTTTTTCCTTCTTGGAGGAAGAGAAACAGCTAACAGGAAAGAGATGATTTCACTTTTCTACAATCGATTCCAGAAACCTCTTCAGCCAAGTGACATCACCTTGAAATAAGTGGAGTGATCAACATGTTATCACTTTTTCCAATAATTTAGTTTTTCTTTAATAAGTGAAGTTGAGCTGGAAAAATAAATTAAATTATGTCACACTACCAAACTTCTTCAATAAATGAAATGATTTAAAAGTGCAATAACGTTGTTTATAACTTTTATTGACCTCAAATGGTGACCATGAAATTCAAAAATGTAATTAAAGTTGGGATCAGTACTGTACTGTTGTTTTTTCTTAATTATATGTTATCATAACCATCTGGAGTGTAGTGAAACAACCCCAAAAAAGGGCACATTTGCTCTCCATACTCTGCAACTGAGAATTGTTGCTCAGCTGACACCAAAGACACCTAATTACATCACTACACTATATTAATTGTTTAATTACATTTTCATTGCACGTCAGTGGAAACAGACAGAAACAACTTACCAGACACAACAATGGATGCTGTGTTATCTTCACTAGTTTGAACACACATGAAGCTTCTCATTTACAGCTTCAAAATTATATTCAAATCTTCAAAAAAGCCACTAAAAGGACAAACATGAGATTGTTTTATCAACGTATGTTTCCTAGGTTAAGATTTAACTTTCAATGTCTGTTTTCACACCCTTTTTAAAGATGAGAAGTGCTTAAAGGGCTGAGAAAAATGTAAATACTAACTAATAACAACCATTGCAGATTTAATGGTACCAGTTATCATTGTGTAGACGTGTTCAGTGCACAAACAAAAATAAATCCCCAGCACAGAATCATCCTCAAGTTAAATTTGTCTAAAGCATCAGCATCTATGACCTAATCAGAAGCATTACCAATTCTTTACACAAGTATTTCACATTTCATGTGCAACCTCCTACAACACCAGTAAATGTCTTCAAGAAAAAGAATGTATAAAAGTGTGCACACCTTTATTTTATTCATTTGACATATTTCTTTATTTTACAGGGACAGTGCACAGGGACAGTGCACAGAGTTAGTTACTGTATAAGCTAAATAACATCTCTAGGCTTTGGGTAGGAGACAGAGATAACATCTCTGTTAAGAAACAACTACATCATCAACAACAACAAGATTTCATGAAATTAAGCCACATCAAGTATTTGTGTTTGAACATGATTTCATCTTGAATTAAAAATCAGCACAGCTGGAATTTCCAATCTCAGAAGATTTGTGCTTTTTATGTACAGCTATAGTCCAAGTCAAATGATTATTGCCTCTCGCCCCTCTCTATGACGCCCACATTTTCACTTCCTTTCAAACGTGGCAGTTCAAAACAACTGGACACTTTTCCTTTTAAAGGTCCCATATTATGAAACGTTCACTTTTTCTGGGATTTGGGGTGTTATTTTGGGTCTCTGGTGCTGCCACACACATATGAACTTTGAAAAAAGACCACCCCTGCTTTTTTGAGTGAGATGCAGATTTCTGACAATATCTCACCTGCAGTTTCCAGATGAGCCAATCAAATTCGGCATCGTTCACCTACATCATTGACCAAAACATTTGAATATTCCCACCCACAGTGTCTCCACTCACCAGGTACAGCATTACCTTCTCGGAGATCTGCCATTATGTTATCGAAAGCACCATGTCGAAGTGCAATGCGAAGTGTTGTGCTGTTGTTGGCTGTAAAGACGAGCACAAAACACTCCATCGTGTCCCAGCCGCAGAGGACAGAAGAGCGGCATGGCTAGAATTCATTTTTGAAGGCAACGTCCCAGCTACATTTGGCAAAAAACTGTTTGTGTGTGCTTACCTCTTCGAGACTGTTTCTCCAACCTCAGTCAGTACAAGGCAGGATTAGTCGGGAGACTTTTTCTAAATGGTGGGGCTCTTCCAACTTTGCGTGGAATACCTGCAGATGAGGGACATGTAAGTATACGCTACTTTCACACGGGTAGCTCTGGGGGATGCGAGGATGCTGGCGTGAATATCACTACTTCTCAATCCATAGCAAAACTGCTTTTTTCTGTTGGAAAAAGAAATCCAAGGTGTCCCTACAAGCTCTGGGGCTGTGCTATTAACTTTGAAGGCTGCACACCTGAACAATTGGCTCCGTGGACTCATCTTTCTCCAATGATCAGCGGTTAGTCCCGCCGATCGCCTGGCTCCTTTGTCGCTCTCCTCTGCTGCTGTGGTCTCCCCCCGTCTCACGGTGATGTTGGATGGTCGCTGCTCCACCGTTGCTGGCGGGGCCTTCAGGTGTTCAGCACAGGAGCTCCTGGACCTCTGCTGTCACTTCACCCCAGGCTCCATCGCTGGGATTGGATCTCTTGGTCTCCTGCATCACCCCCGCTGTGTGCGCAGGGCCTCCAGACGCAAGTTTGTCTATACGGACGGTGCTGACTGCGATGGTACTGTTCCCTCCGTGCTGACTGTCAAGCACTCCATTTATTCTTTGTTTTGTTTGTTCCACTTTGTTAGGTGTCCTTGGGTACCCTGAAAGGCACTATATAAATTAAATGTATTATTATTATTATTATTATTATTATTATTATTATTATTATTATTATTATTATTATTAGTGCTACGTTAGAGCGTACCTACACTCTTCCCGTTACCATGGTAGCAGTTTCTGAGTCGGGCGGGGGCAAATGAGCAGCAGCTCATTTATATATAATGGGGAGCAGCTCATTTGCATAGACATCAGAAACAGCACATTGTGAAAGGGACTGAAACATAGGGTAATAGAGGTAGGCAAGAATATTTTCCTAAAAGCCATTTCCAGCAAAAAACTTCAAAAACATGTTTCCTGGAACCCATAGACCTATGTTAACTTGTTGAAAAAGCTTTATAATATGGGATCTTTAAGCATAACCCATAAAGTGGGTATGGGAAGGCTGTTACTTTGCCATTATCCTTATTTTGCTTACATAGGCCTTGTTTGGTATTAAGCTATAAAAATAGAACCCGCAAAGAATTGAACTAACTGAAGCAGCACCTTAATGTTGCGTCATGAATGTGACACAAACACTTCCAAAGTACATAGCTTCAAAATCCATGGGCCTATGAACTATGTGATTTCAATCAGAGAATTAAATTGTGATTTTAACAATAATCCTTTGCAGTGAAAATCTCAGTCATTGCATTGTTACTCGTAAGCAAAATGAAGTGACTTGTTAAAATGGACATTTTTTACAGTGGAGTCTTGGGTCTGTGGCTTGGCGTCTGCTCGCCGGAGCAGCCCTTGGTACCCACAGGGGTCAAATCTCTCTCCTCTGTTTCTAGAAGAACAGAAGCTGTTAAGAGAGGCCTACACTCCAGTATCTTTACAAATCAATGGAAGCACTTCCTCTCTCCTTGTCCTCCACATGCACGAAGGATATATCAATTACAGCCATGTACGTAATACATTCCCGGGTTTCTTCACTGCTTGTATATATGCAGCTTGAGGAGAGATTTCTGGTCTGGTGTTAAGAGAGATCTTACCTATGAGGGTTAAAACCTCATTTTAAGAGTTCATTTTTCATGCTTTAACAAAACCCTCAGTCATGGTTGTGGAGCAATCTGTATAGGGATAAATGCACAAGGGTTAGCCTAAAAGTCATCCACTGTACAGCTGTGTGGAGGAAACACCCCAAAAGACATATTTATCTGGAGGTATAAAATTTTCTTTCAGCACCGCTGATCTCCCACAGGTTTCGCCGCGATCGTGTTACCCGTTGTAGATGCAAGAGCACATGGAGGGGGACAACTTTTGCATGTCTTTATCGTAAAAATGTTTGTCCATTGTACAGATGCCCTGGAGTTGAACTCTTAGGGAGAGTAAACAGAGGGGGGAATGACTATGCAGGCCTTTCCTTCTCTTTCAGCTGCACTAATGATGTTGTGCCGGACCACAGCTGTTTTTTTGTGACAGGTGTGCAAGTAGGAGCCACAGCAGACTGCACTCGGCTCGGAGCGGAGGAATGCCAAAAACAAGACGGAAGGAGAAGAGACGGGGCGCATAGCGAGGCGGAGAAATTAATATCCACACAAGATACAGCTCCCCAAGCTCCCGGAAAGCTGGATACAATATTCAGTTGAGAATTTCTCCTCAACACCTGGCCACCGGCATAAGTAGGATATTGATGTGGGTCCCGCGCCAGAGCCCCACAGCTTGACTCATTTCAAACCCTCTGGTGATTTCATGCGGCATTTAGCCGAAATGCTTGGACAAGAACTCGTCTGGAGTTCTTTCCTGAGACGGGGGACATAGCCAGTATGTCTTGAATATGCACTCCGCAGGTTTGGGCCGTGAGGATTGAAATGGCCCCGAGATCATTTCCTGTTTGGAAGTTGAACGGAGCAGAGAGGGGAAATATGCACAGAATATTTGCTGTGTAGATTGCCAGAGATCACTGTGGACATTACGACAAGGTTATTGTAAGACTGTATGTACTTTACAAAAGAAGCGAGACGTGAGTTTTTCCATTGATATGGAGTTAGCTCTGATCTGTTCTCAAGAGTTAAAACTAAGATATTATGTAATTGCAGAAAGTCAGTCTGGTTAAGATCCCTATAATTTAACTGTAAAACGCAGATACTCTGATTCGCCGCTTGTTGTTTCCATTTAAGATATGTATAATAATGGTTCCCACCTTCTTTTTCACCCCGAAATGAAAGCTGCCTGCAAGTTAAAGTGAAATTTGGAAATTATCATTAATTACTTAATAACTAAATTGGTACAGAAACCTAAATAATACCATCAAACACTTGCCAAATGTCAAAATCTTCCCCCAAAATAGAAGCAGAATTTCCTGGATTATATGGACTGGAGCAGTAAAGTGCATGCTTTCTTTTCCAATCTGATACTTTCATCTCCGTCATGTCCAATAAAGCACTGAATGCTTGAAACAAATCTTTTGGGATGTTGCTTTTGGATAGGAAGCGAGACCAGAGTGAGACCTCTGTTCTTCCTCAACTAGCATCTCTAGCTAATATTAAAGCCAAGGCCATACGTGGTAAATATTAGCTTTTCTCTCCTGTGTTGACAGTGTGTGCTTTTCCACACACACACAGAACAAAGGTCTGCCATATTGTATACCCACCTGAGAACTTGGATGGGACGGAGTGGAGGTAGGTGTTCATTGCTTAATATTGGTGGCTTTTCATTGTGTGACTTATGATTATGCAGTTGAAAGGCCCCTTCAGACAGGATGTGTAATGTTGATAATGAGAACAGGAGGCTCATTCTGCTGCTGCGGATACAACAGCCAGATAAATGCCTGAAAGTGCAGCTCAGCAAGATTCTCTTTAAATGTTCTCTCCATCTTTGTTGTTCAGCGCTCAATGGTGTGATGTCTTTGCACTGCATTTCCTATAAATCATCTGTCAGTGTGTCACTACTCTGATGTATTTCCTTATATTTCAGCTCATAATTTAAATCACTCTTTTGTTTTTGTGTTGATGGTGGCTATCACTGCTACCTACCCAGTTCTTTTGCTCATCAATAATATTAAAAGATTCACTTCCTGTGTGGCAACCTGTCTTTTCTCAGATACACAGTGCTAAAAACGGCTCATTTAAAAGCTTTAATTGCCTGGTTACAGGCTGAAAACACAATTATATTTAAAGGCCCAATGTGTAAAATATGGCCAGAATTTTAGTGTAAAACACTGAGAAATCATAAAAAATGTTAAGAATTTGCATTGACGTCATGTCGAAGACATCAATGTACTGTTCCATGTCTGCTAAAGTTAGCATGCTAACGAATTAGCTCTGAATGTGAAAATATACCAACACATCATATTCACCGCTTCATGCGTCTATCTGTGCCTAGAATGTCTTCTCATCCTCACAGTCATAGCCATGATCAGAGCAGCTGCAAATCGTCTCCATACTGTATCCCATCTTCAAAATGACATCTGTAGGTGTCAAAGGCTGTGTTCAGCCCCAGTGTGGTGTCCTGCTGTGTTCACTGTGAGGCAGCTGAGCCTATTTGAGCTGGGCTGCGGTGACTCCCCCTACGACCCAAGGCTGCAGCCAGGCAAACTCCAGTCAGCTAATATGGCCACTAGCTCCATGGCTATCTGAGCTAATTAACTAACTGCTGCCAGCTACAGCCAAAGATAGCTACAGCAAAGAGTATAGTGACCAGCAGCTGTCAGTTACACTGGTGATATGCTGCCCCCTATATTTTTGGAGCTGCCTGAATTCTGTCATTATCTTACATGTTACACCTTACAGGTGTCTGCAAGAATACCTATTTAAGTGTAATTGCATTAATTTTCCCTATCTGATGTTAATATTTAATGTGAAAACTGCTTTTATGCACAACTTTGCCAAATAACATGGGTCAAATTTGAGCCATGAGGTCTGCCTGCAAATCATTCAGATTCAGCACTATGACTCCAGCGTCGTTTTTTTTTTTTTTTTAATCTTTGTTTTTTGCTCAAAACTGCTGCGGCACCTTCCACTGCCGCGTCTGCCTTTCTGTCCTTGACACACATGCACAGTAGTGGTAATCGGGGTCAGCCGTGATGTCACTGGAAGTTATACCAGACGGGCTCTGGTATCATGGCTACCCGGCGGCAACGGAGCTCAAAAGTGTGGGAGCATTTTGAGGTCCCATCCACACGTACCAAAACGATCTTATTTTTATCCGTCATCCTTGGCATCGTTTCAAGAATATTTGCGTCCACATGTAGTCCGCCATTGTTGTTGTTGTTGTAATGAGACATTGCGGGGTTCAGAGGTCGAAGGCGAGAGGTCGAGGGGTCATCGTATCGAAAAGTATGCGGATTCACCTTCCACACGGAAACGCAGGGGCTGCGTTTTCGAATTTCTCCACCCTGAGACCCGTTTTCAAAAAACTGCGTTTATAGGCGATGCGTTTACAGGATCCATGTGGACGGTCGGCCAAAATGATGCAAAACGTGCGTTTACACAAAACAGTAAGGATGCCTCCATGGAATAACGTTGGTAGCTTACAACTGTGTGTGAACTGTGTGTAAGGGATAGCCTTATCCCCTACACACATGAAGCAGCCAGGAAGCCGGCTCACTGTGTGTAGCGACACACAAGCGCGAGTCTGAAAGGCACAGGCGAAAGCAAAGATGGCATATTGGAGGACAAAAATATCGTCTCTGATACGGGATTGCTGTGTGTAAGCGGCTAATGTTACTACACAGACACAAACAAACTGTTAGCCTGTGGCTACAGCCAGCTGCTAACGCCACCTCCGGGATAACAGGTTGGGCTTTCGGGCCCATATATAAAAAGGGACACATTTCTAACTATTCGGTTTCAGACTAAAGGATGAGCAGTCTGTAACTATCCAGTGTTCCACAGCGGTGGACCAAGTTACATGTTTGTAGCTAATGCTATTTTGCACATTAGGTCACTCCGAGTCCTCGGTAATATATGATTTTCAAATCAAGCTCTAAACATAACCTGTAATATTTTCTTATCTGGTTACTAGGAAATGAGCCATGTCAGCATCTGTTTTCATTCCCAATTCAAGTTGAAGCTGCCTCCATGAGTCGAACGCGTATCCGATGTTTATTCGGGTGCCAGCCCAGCTTTGGTCGTAATTTCGATTCGACTCACGACTTGCCGCTGATAAAACCTTCGTTTTCTTCTTAGTATGACTTTTTAGTTTGGGTCCACTGCGCTTGTCTTCTTCCTGTATCCAAGCCATCGAGGACACGCATTCATCATCATCTGACGTCACGTCCACAGGACCGTGCGGGAAATTCAGACCATGAATTGCAGTACATTATGCAGCACACAGCCTGTTCAAGGCAACTGAGATACGTGGGTGGGCTCATTCTTTTTGGTTTTGAATGCTTCATCACCCATTAGCATTAAAAAACTTAAAATGCATGTTTATTTTTTCACAAATCCTGCCTCATGTCCCTTTAATTTTTTGAATGTTTCAAAATTAAAATTCTGGCCATATCTTACAAATTGTTTCTTTAAAAAAAGTAATAGGTAAAAAAGTTTTACCAAATCTGTACACACATCAATAAATATAAGTGTTTGGCTGACATTAGCACCAGCTCTTCATCAAACTCTTACCACATGTACAGATTTAGTACAAGCACACAAACACATAAAATAGCATTCCCTGTCTACTCAGGTGTTTTACTTACCTACCCGAAACACTTAAAATGGGGGCAGCTCAGTCAGAGCTTTTTTTACCCCCTCAGATCTAAAAGGGAGACACTTTCCTTGACCAAAGATTTTTTACATGAAGCAAATACACACCCAGAATGTGCAGCGAACATTCACACTCAGGTGTTAGCAAACACACTGTCCCAGCATGCTCCATGCACCTCCTTCTCTTCCCTCTTTTGCCTGGCAGTGTGGTTTGCCTTGGCTGACCGATAATAAGAGACACAAAAATCCTCTTATCCCCCTCCCCTCCTTTTCTCTCCACTGCAATGAGTCACTTCCTTGCCCAGGCCTCGGTCGCTGGCCTGCCGCCAGGAGATACCCTGCTATTTATTGCCCGTTTCCACCCCAGAAGAGGGGAGTCTGGGAAGGCGTTTTCAGAGGAGTCTACACACACACACTCAAACTCTCAGTGCGCATCCACACACGTATAGAGTAAAGCCAAGCATGCTCAGGCACATGCACACACACACACACACACACACACACACACACACTTCCTGGCCTGATCTTAAGCATCCAATAGGATCCACGATTGATGTTCGCGTTCCTCCCGAGCTGCAAGTCTGCCTGCCTTTAAGGCCTCCGTTTTCCGTGACGTCCCACCAGGAGTCTTGGAGATTTATGTCCCTTTCCCAGCTTTTTTCTGACCACACATGCAACGCACAAACACAAGCTTGTGAGGAGGCCCAGAAAGTATCTCATGATAAACACAGATACAGTAAGAGTTATAGCATGGCTGAAAGTATGCATACTTTTTTGCACAGATGTTTTCTTACACAGAGACCTTCTTTCATGATTATATCAGATACGCATATAAAGTCAATGATCCTACACTCTCAGAAAATAAGGTACAGAATTGTACCTTTAGGGGTACAATGGCTTGTCACTGGGGCAGTACCCTCTGAAGTAGTGATGTGCGAGTCATGAACGAATCGTTCAAAACTCGAGATTCTTTTTACTGACTCGGGAGTTACGAGTCATTGTCTCCATTAACTCGTTCACTGACTCACCACTGCTACCGCTAGCTAACTGCAAAGAGGAGACATGCCACACAACTGTTATTCTAACTGCAATTGCGTAAATGTATCAAGCTAATTGCTGTATTAGCTCCGTGGCTAAAGCAACGGCTCTGGTCATTATTTCAACTCAACTCCCCTGTTTCTTCTCCTTTCTGCCCCGAGCTGAGTTGTATCACAGGCTGATACAGAAAAAGAACGATTGACTGACCCAGTAGCTCACAGCTCACTCGCTCTCCCTCCCAGCTCGTAGAGCCCCTCCCTTACCCGAGAAACTCGCTCCGGACCGTTCAGGACTCAGCAGCTCAGACTCGTGGTTCACTGGCAGCTCACAGCTCACTCGCTCTCCCTCCCAGCTCGTAGAGCCCCTCCCTTACCCGATAAACTCGCTCCGGACCGTTCAGGACTCAGCAGCTCAGACTCGTGGTTCACTGGCAGCTCACAGCTCACTCGCTCTCCCTCCCAGCTCGTAGAGCCCCTCCCTTACCCGAGAAACTCGCTCCGGACCGTTCAGGACTCAGCAGCTCAGACTCGTGGTTCACTGGCAGCTCACAGCTCACTCGCTCTCCCTCTCAGCTCGTAGAGCCCCTCCCTTACCCGAGAAACTCGCTCCGGACCGTTCAGGACTCAGCAGCTCACAGCAAGCTCTCCCTCCCGGCTCGTAGAGCCCCTCCCTTAACTGAGAAACTCTATTTGTGCACAGTTTCATACATTTTATTATAATGACGCGCTGTTGAATGATAGAATATTAATATTTTTGCACTATTGTTTAGGTTATTTAAACTTGTATTTGTGCACAGTTTCATACATTTTATTAGGGTTAGGCGCTGTTGCACTGTTTCGCACTGAATGTTAATTTATTCGCTGTTTGGGTTATGGGTTATTTGCATTTACTAAGAGAGAAAGAAAGAAAAATAAATGTTTTGCCTTGGAGACTTCTTGATTTTTAGTCTTTTTCACAATGATTTGGGGACTGGAGTGGTTTGGAACTTGTTTGTACATTCCGTGGCGCACACTGTGGGTGACTGACTCAAGTGACTCAAGTGACTCGAAAACCCGATTCACTTTAGTGAATGACTCATACAAACTCGAGTCAGTAAAAGGAATCGAGTATCCCATCACTACTCTGAAGGTACAATTTTGTACCCTTGACACTGGGTACTTATTTGTACCCTTGTGGTTTGTACCTTATAAAGACCAATCTTGTACCTCTGGTGGCAATTTTGTACCCTTGTACCCAGAATGTATTTTTTATTTTCACATTTCAATTTCATTTAACTTTAAACAATGTAAAATTGTCCATTGCAGGCAAGTCCATTCTCCGCCAACCTTAGAACTGCATACATGAAAATAACACTCGTGACAGAAGATCTTCACATGTCAGTTTTGTACATCTTTAAATACTATGTCGAAGTGTGACATATAAGTTGACTGGTGGAGTCAGTAGTGGTTTACCTGCCTAGTGACAGTTATTGGCAGAGGCGTATCACGTATCACCAAGGATCTAAATAGGTACTTTCTCGCATAAAAAAATATTAAAACTTAAGAAAGTGATGTATTAACAGCGCTAAAGCGAGAATTAAAACAGCTTTTAGCAGCTCTACCACTGCCGGTTGCCGTGAAATGCATTCTGGGAAACTTGCATACTGTATACTGCGGTGTGGACGGGCTCTTTGTCTGCCAGGCTGTAGGTAGCTGATTTTACTGTGCATCCATGGTTGGCCGTTTGTGAATATCATAACATACAATATTGACTGGATGATTAGTAATTTTTCATACCTGCAAATCTGCTAAAAAAAAAAAATATTTCAAGGCTACTCAAAAATGGCTTAGAAGTTAAAATCTTCATTGAATACTTAAGGAAACAGTGAAACCTTCACATTTAAAAAGTATAACTACTACTGAAGAAAGACTAAATAATTATTTAAACATATTAATATTTAGGCTACTGCCATTTGTAGAGCCTAATACAATTGTACCCCAGCATGTAGAAGAAAAGGTACATATATGTACCTTTTACCACTGGGGTACATATATGTACCTTTTGGGCCCTCAAAAGGGTACAAATAGTTACCTTAAGGTCCAATAATGAGCCCTAGGGGGTACATTAGTGTAGATTGTACCTAGGGGTGCAAAAAAGGACTCGTACTGTACCGCTATTTTTGAGAGTGTACAGTGGAAGACATCTGCAGCTATGTGAAATATCAAATTCGGCTGAAAGAGTTTTGTACAATGTTGAACATGCTTACCTGGGGTCAATTCATCTATTCATGCAAAGCTTTACAACACACTCATGCACTCACAGACTAAGACACACTTTACCCTCATAGTCACATACACACACAGGATCCATGTGAATCCAAAACATTCCTTTCAAGTTCAGGCACATCCCCCTAATTAGAGGGGTTTGCACTTTTATTCATGGGCCCTTCTTTGGAATATGGCTGCTTTATAACTATCAGCCTAGTACTTGTTGGGCTTTTTTTTTCTTCACTACACTGCATTGTCCTTCCAGCATTGCTTTGAAACGCCAAGGATTGTGATTTAAATGGCTTTTGAGTACTCCTAATCCACCGGAGGCACATAAGTCACACAAAGGTAGCTCCCAAAGGCCGGACGAATTCCACCAAGCAAAAGAGGAAGTCTTAAATCCCGAGCTTTGCCTAAATACCACGGAGGTGACTTATTAATGGAATGATTCTGACTTGTGTATAGATGGCCCTTGATCGAGTGTTATGGGCTCAAGGTGGCTGGAAATAACACTAACAGCATGACAAAGGATGTGGACAAATACAAATTCTTTGCTTCTCATTGCTATTGTGCAGGGTGAAAGTGGAAGAAAGGTGTTTCTAGTCTGCTAGCAGAAAAGGCCACTTAAACCCTGACATGTGTACACACATCCAGGCGGGATGCACAGATACACAAATAAATTTGAATCAAATTATGTGCATCAGTTTCAAACAGATTGCAGACAGAAATTTAAATTAAGCCATCCTCCATTTCTTGTACAAGTCACTTTTAAATTCATGTACATCTTTAAGGTCGTACGGGGAGGAGGTCGAGGTCCAGGTTAAACAAGCACGGGACTTTTATTCAGGAAACTGCTGTGTGTCCAATGAAAAACCAAAAGTAGTAACGTGAGTTTCCTGGGTAACATAGGTAAAGGATATGGTCAATGAAGCCGATTGAAAGATATGCCTCGTCATATTTTCTTGTCTTTGTTTTGGTAGTTGTGACATTTGGTGTAGATTCATCTGCTGCTTTACGTTTACCTGGCAGTCCTTTTACAAACTTGTCCATGATTTGCTAGCTAGGGGTCAGTCCCCCCTGCAAGGACCTCAGAGACAGAACAGAAAACATAAACACTCACTGAGCCTCTGTGACGTTTTTCAAGTGCTTAACAGCTCAATCCCTCTCAAAATAATTACACCTGAATGGCAGAGATCCATCACAACTGCGCGGTCTGGAAATTGCCCTCAGATGGGCACACAGAGAGAGAGGGAGGCTGTGGATGATGATGATGATGATGATGATGATGATGATGATGATGATGATGATGCAGTGGTGATTTTGTTTGTGTGTGTTTTTCACAGTGTTAATGCAAATTTGTAATGGTGGCAGGAGGTCGGTATCGTAGCTGTAGGAGTTAGTGGCCTCTTGTGGAGAGGCTGCAGTTTGTAACCAACTGAACACCCTTCACCCACCCTCACCTACGATGTCAGCTAAAATTGCAAAGGTGCTTTCTGGAGCCAGTTTTTGATTTTGGCTCATTCTAAAGTATGTTTCACTGTTTTGTCCCTAATTGCAACAAACAAACAAACATACCGAACTGACAGAAAATACTGACTTATACTGGCAGTAGACATGTTTTATTCTTTTGCTTTAACAGGTATTGATTGCACAATGTAATGGCCATAGAATAATGACACGAAACATGAAATCTCTCTTAAAATTTAAGGCTGACTGGCGATGCATTCAGGCCAGCACCATTTCTATCTGCTTTCAAATCTCCACTATAGACTTGTGTAGTGTTTTAAGTAATTTATTACCTCAAATCAACGTCTTCATTCATAAATAAGTCCTCATTGGTGTAAAATTATCTCTGTCAACAATCTCACTTTTCCTCCTGAGGGAAGAATCACTTATCTGTATTTACATAGGACAGGCGAGCTCTACGGAGGCTTGCTGGCAGAGCCAGCGTGACTGTGGAACAGAGAAGGAGCTTAGCGAGACGCGGTTGTCAGTTGCAGTTTGAAGTTTGTTTGCAATAATGTACCTCATCACCCAAAACAAAACTTGATGAGGTGGTGTTTGAAGACATAGCTTGTTGTCATAGCTTCTTGAATCTTGACCCATCCCGCCTGCTGTAGTTCCAACAGGTTGCAACTCACATTTGAAGACGCGAGGCGCTAGAGAGCAGTATTCGTTTGATTGCAAAATAAAAATCAACCACTAGATGGGAGAAATGATTCCACAGTGTCCCTTTAATGAATTGGTAAAGTTATGTTTTGTCCTGCGTTGTTGGCAGTTGCTATGACAAGGAATATGGAAAGCAAAATGGTTGTCTTTGCTCAGCGGCATCAACAATAATACAACTTGGAAATGCTTCCACTTAAAGGAAAAGGGAGTAGTGTTTATTTTCAGCAGTATTTTGGGCTGGACGTTTTTCTGGGTTAAACCATAATGCTTTCAAAATATCATCCAATGGAAGCAACCAGCGTTAGATTAATAGTTTGCTAAAATAAACCAGCCTGTTGTGTTAAGCCCCTTTCGTGGCAGCAGTTGTAGTAAAAGTGAATCATACAATTATACACTCCAGTCCAAGCTGTTGTTGTTGTGAAGGCCTGTGATACAGATCTAGTTAATGTTTACCCAGAAAATATGCAATTGCAGACATCCACCTAATAAACTGTTCCAGAATGCAGACCACAATCCTCCTCCTGTAACATTATTATTATCTGCAGGCTCTCTCTCTCTCTCTCTCTCTCTCTCTCTCTCTCTCTCTCTCTCTCTCTCTCTCTCTATCTATCTATCTATCTATCTATCCAACAGAACGACTACTGCATTTTTAAAAGGTTAGATTTCTGAATAAACCATTACATGAACAGTCCTTTGCATTGGACAGTATTTTTGGAAGTCTTTCAGACCCTGCATGTACTGCACCTTGTTACAGAAATATCATCGTAAACTATCCCTTTAATGACTTAAAACATCTTAAACATTCAGCACATATAATGCTCTTTGAACTGCCTGATGAAAAGCCACATCGTTGCAGTAGCAGAGCATTGGGTCCTGTTGCAAAATGCTGCCAAATATTATTCCCTTGCATTGCTTCCTCTTAATCAATCAATTAATCAATCAAAGCTTTATTGTCATTTAGCTGTACCAACAAAAGTAGTGCAGCAAAAATGAGATTGTGTTTCCCATAACACAAACACAATAAACACACACAATATATAAATATAATAATTTAGAACTAAAACTATGACTAAGGCTCATGAAGTGCAGTAGTGTGCATGCTTCAGATCAGCAGTTCAGCAATCTAACAGCTTGTGGAAGGAAGCTGTTGATTAGTCTGTTAGTTCGGCCTTTTTGGCTCCGGAACCGTTTTCTTGATGGGAGCAGTTCAAAGAATATGTGGAGAGGGTAGGAGGCGTCCCTGATGATGTTCAGTGCCCTTCTCCTGCAGCGGCTTAGGAAGAGTTCTTGGATAGAGGGGAGGGAAACTCCAATGACCCTCTCAGCTCCTCTATCAATTCTCTGCAGGGCTTTTTTGTCTGACATACTGCAGCTGGAGTACCATGTCGAGATACAATATGTCAGAACACTCTCCACCACACCACACCACTATAGAAAGTCCTGAGGATGCTGATGGGGAGAGAGGCTTGTTTCAGCTTCCTCAGGAAGTGCAGTCTCTACTGGGCCCGCTTTGTGATCCCTGAGGTGTTCTTATTCCAGCTTAGGTCCTGTGAGATCTGCACTCCTAGGAACTTATGCTGAGAGGAGCGTGCTCGGGCTGTGACCTGCGGAAGTCGATAATCACCTCCTTCGTTTTGTCCGCATTGAGCACCAGATTATTTTCTCTGCACCAACCCTCTAGGTGTTTAACTTCTTCTCTGTACATTGATTCCTCATTTCTACGAATGAGTCCCATCACTGTGGTGTCATCCGCGAGCTTAATGATCTGTTCCCCTCGTGTCTGGATGCACAGTCGTGTGTTAGCAGTGTAAACAACAATAGACTGAGTACACAGCCTTCAGGTTCCTTTATAGAAAACAGAGGCAATGGAAAACACATTACCTGCTCCTTGTGTTTTTTATTGCTTTAAGGATCCATCGATCACAGAAAAGGAGGAAGTCTATGATGTATAAATAACAACAGTGGCCAATGAGGACATCAGTGAAATCACCGAAAGTGTGTTGTGTAGTCCAGATATCTAACTTATAAAGGGTAACTTCAATTTTATACATTAAAGTCTTGGGAAGTACTACTGCATATGTGAAAAAAATAGAAAGCTGCATTCAATCCTGTAAACTACCTCCAATGATGTCACTCACTGGCTAAATTGCATTGTGGGTAATGTAGGCACCAGGTTTTGAAAAGGAAGAAGAACACATGGAATTTTTTCATTCCACGTGTTCTTCTTCTTTGATGATATCCCTGGTCCTGCTGTATCGAGTTTGATCATTTGTTATTAAACGTTCCATAATGAGTCCAACAGCGTTGTATGAGTGCAATGGTAATTCAGTGGAATATTCTGCAAAACATGGTGCCTGCATTACCTACAATGCAATTTTGCCAATGAGTGACATTACTGAAAATAATCTATCAGAGTAAATGCAGCTTTCTCTGGAGCCACAAACATGTATTTTTTAACTTTGGACAGCTACTTCCAGTCTTAATGCTAAGCTAGGCTCATCACCACCCTGCTCTAGCTTGTTTTCAGTTTGTTTGTTTGTTTGTTTGTTTGTTTTCATTTTAGAGTAAAAGATGAACTGTTTATT
Organism: Lagodon rhomboides; assembly: GCA_039737535.1. Classification (NCBI taxonomy): domain Eukaryota; kingdom Metazoa; phylum Chordata; class Actinopteri; order Spariformes; family Sparidae; genus Lagodon; species Lagodon rhomboides. The sequence continues at coordinate 31,484,733 of CM077794.1, forward strand.
CATGAGGCTTTTCACAGTTAACTGCATAGATTTAGTTCATACAGATCAGTCAAACAACAGGTAAGTGTGGTCACCATGATCAACGAGAGAGCGGTTTGTGTGCAGAGGAATGAATTAGGTCTGTCAGGCTTTTGATCATCATCATCAGGTGAAAACCACAGCAGTGAAACTTTGCTTTTGTCTCTCAACTGAAGGTATAAGAAGAGTATAACATTTCTGTTTATGCTAACTGGAGAAAATCCCATTGTATAATGGGGAAAATACAATAATAAGCATTATTTTCTGCATTCCTGATTTTTTTTTTTTTTTTTTTTTTTGCAGATATATGGCTTTTCCATTACAGAAGTGATATTTGTTAAACACAGGCTTATGGTTTCACCCAGCAGCTCCGGAAGAATGTTAATACTCGGGTCAGATAAAAAGTAACTCCCTGTTTCCGGCCACGTCTGTAATTTTTATGCCACAATGTAACGCTGGATGTCCCAGTTGAGGCTGAGGTTGGCTGACGTCGTTTGCATTCATGATTACCGCCTGTAACATGTCTTTAAAAGACCATTTGGGATGGAATTATTTTATGCTGGATTATTTTTACATTCTACTTGGGCTTTTTGTCATGTTGGAGCGCTAACTGTAGCTGGCGCCTTCATTTTCCTCGTCTTTCACAAAGACTTATTGGTTCCTGCTCTGCTTTCACTGTAATAAGCGTGGGCATCTGCCTCCAAGTCTGCCCAGTCTAATATATAGGGACAAATTGCATTACCTCAGTGCTGAGAACCGTGTAAACAGCCAAGATGGCCACCATGTCATTACTGGGACTTTCCTTTGAAGAAGTTGTGCTGCATGGTTTGAAAAGTATGAATGCTACTTCCCCTTTCAGAAATAAAAATTGGTTTATTCTTCCCATACAAATATTCCTCTCAATTTTAAATGTTAAGAAGATGTGAAACCACACATGATGTTAATAAACAACACATACAGCATCTATCAAATGAAAAACAGTTACATTCAAAGCAAAACTGGAAAAAAAAAAGCTAAAGAAGTAATCTGACTTATTTATTTTTGCTGTCATGTTTAACTGATTTCATGATGAACACTTAATGAAAGCTTTCGCATTTTCTGGGCCCAGATGAGAACACTCAAAACCATGTGCACACCATTTACCGCACAGCAACTGGTATCCTCTTAAAATCTTCAGCTGCAAAGAAACAGACTTTATGTCCCTGCATTAATGAGAACAAGAAGTAGAAAATGTCAGCTTAAGAAGCATCAGCTACAGCAGGAACATGAGACAAAAAGAAGTGCTACTTAAACTTGCCATAAACAACTTTTTTGCTTCTACTTATTATTTTGAAGTGAATACCAACTGCCCAATGAAATGGCTGTAGAAATATGGCACCATCCACTTAGAGATTGGGCCCTTATGAATCTCTCTTTCACTATGCTATTGGGCCTGCCCACCAGGATTCCATTCAAAAATGGTAGCTATGTTGCTAATGCTTTGTTTGTGACATTGACACCAAAATAAATACCACAGTAAAAAGCTAGGAGGGGGACAATTGTTTATTTCCACTTAAAAGAGAGAAACACAAAATGTATCAGTTACAGATATCCTGAGGGCCCTACCACAACCAGTCGACAGCCTGCCGACAGCCAGAGTTAGTGACACCAGTGACCGCCTGTGCTCCTTGTTGTTGCAGAGTGTTAGTGAGAGGAATCCCTCTCCCCGACTGGCAGTTAAGTAAGGGATAATGCCCGACTAGGTGTCCATAATCAGGAATTAATGGACAACGCGGAGGCCATGGTATAAGCCGAGGTAATAGCATAACAATTGTTTGTATAACCACATGTCCTAAGTCGTGTGGTTTCCCTTTTTTGAATGATTAATGCAGACTTCTGCCACCTGGTTGTATGGAGAGTTATTTCCTCTCAAGCAGTCGCAGAACATGTGAACCAGTTAGTCATCGGCTACAGTATTTGCAGTGTCTTCAAGTGCAGCTTTCTGGCCTAAACACATGTGATCGCAACGTTCAGTCTTCATCACCACCAGAACCTTTATGTGGGTTTGGTATGTTTGGGACCCGAACCTTACAATTCTGCTTATATTGCTCGACTGAGGGATGATATTTTTGAAGTTAATGAGCACCAATGATTCATGCTTTTAGGCAAACAGTAGAAGATCCCTAAAACAACTGTATCACTAAATATAAGAGGCAAGTAATATTGACTAATACAGCAGTGTCTCAACAACAGATGGTGGAACAAACTTAATAAACATTGTTCTGAATAAGGATGCAGCTTATGGTTTATGTTGGGTTTGTTGAGCGTTACAGAATGAGACTAAGACTCTATAGCCACACCGGTGAACCACAGTATTGAACAAATGGACAAATTTATGTTTTGACCTGATGTTTGTGCAACATGTACACCAAAGACCAAAATGTTTGCACCAAATTTGATGGTAATTAAAAACTTGTGTCTGTAGCATAGTAGCACATTTTCACATTATTGTAGTTGGTTGGTTATAATAACTTTGTGCTCGAAAAACATTGATAAGATCTGGAAACATAGGAACAATTGGCAGGTTGTAAACAAGCCAATAGCTAAACCAGATCATCTAAACCACTTTATTTGGTGGTTAAAAGTGAGCAAATATAAAATGTTACACTCATTCACAGATCTCAGCAGGTGAGTACAACATTATTAAACCAATTTGAATGATGACCAAAACTGCAGCTGTGAAGCCCAAGTTGTAATAAACTGGAATCATAATTTAACCCAAGAAGGAAATTACACAATTCAAGGACCATTCAAGCCTTAGACCCATCTGTGCCAGAACATGAAGCAGTGGATCAAATCACAACAAGTCCGACCAAATGGCTTCTGATGCCAAAGTCAAACTCGGTCATTGAAGCACGGAGGAAGAGGAGTGTTTTTCTTCTTCCTTGTGGGAAAAAGGGGGCTTAGGACATGCTGGCATCCCATGAAACACTAAAAAGGGGCAGACGGTGGTGGAGGGCAGTGATGGTGGGGTGCATTTTCTTTCTTTTTTTCCCCCTTCCTCTAACTCCACATTGCCTTGTTGCACTCAACTCCGCCCCTTCCGTGAGCTGGGAGGTGGTCGAGGAGTGTGTGTATCTGTGTGTGTGTGTGTGTGTATGCGTGTGTGTGTGTGTGTGTGTGTGTGTGTGTGTGTGTGTGTGTGTGTGTGTGTGTGTGTGTGTGTGGAAAGTGTTGGAGGGGGGCTCTTATTGAAGCCAAACAGAGTGGAACCTCTTACATTGTCTCCCCTCCTGCACCCCAGCCCCTCACTGCCTCACCCCCTGTCTCCCTCCTCCTTTCTCCTGGGACAAAGAATGCCCTGAATGCCTGGCGTCTCCTGCAGTGTCAAATAACTAAAGGATAGGTAGAATGGTGCAAGCGCCCAGGAAGAAGAAGAGGAAGAAGAAGAAAAAGACAAATCTGAGGAAGTTATCGTTGACTTGATTATTTGTATGCTTTTCTTTCTATGTATATATGTAAATGATCTATCCATGTAAAGGACCAATACCAAGTCCTCATAATAAATATCATATCATCACAAAATGCCAGGATAAATGTTGCCAATGTATGTTTCTTCATTTCTATATGATGCATTTTTATTGTTCTTTTGGTTAGATTTTCAATTTTATGTCCACAACACTGTGGATATGGTCTGGCTAGGTGTAGGCAGAAAAAAACACTTGGTCAGGGTGAGGGAAAGATCATGTTTTTGCTCAAAACACCTACTTTTGGTGCCACATCTCTACAGCTGGAGATGTCATGATATCTCTTTATAACACCCAGTTTTGTCACCACAAACTGAGCTGGAGATGCCCCGAAGTCTCGTCGAAAATATCCCGAATTTGTCGGCTGAAAAATATTGTGGCGTCTCATTAAAAATATCCAGTGGTTTCACACTTACAAAAGTTGTACAGTACATTCCTGAACAGTGGTCACTGGCTTAGCAGCCTTCAAACCTAGCTGTAACTACCAGGTTAAAATTAGTGAAAGATCACACTTTTCCCACCCAACCATCCTCCATGACACCCTTCCTAGAATGTTTTGCAGCATTATAAAGATGCTTCTGAGAGAGGAGTTATTCATGCAACCAAGGGTGCTTCACAGGAAAACAGAAACAAAGATGAATTTAGTCAGACAAGGTCTGAGATGACATGTTATTATTCAAAAATACCTAGGCAGCATTTTTGGCCCCACAAGTCCTTGTAACTAAATGACAAAAATGAGACATCAGTGCTTTCCAAAATTACTTTTATGAGTCATTCTTGGCCTTTTGCCTCAGGAGGACAAAGACACACTATCAGTATTTTTTCAAGTTTAGGTAACTGATGTAACTGAGGTAACGGAACGTCCAACAAAGAGTCTACAACCATGCTAGCAGCTATGTGATGATGTACTCAGGCACAGCTATGCTTTGAGCCAACATGTTGGACTCCTCTTGTTTTTTGATTTGCTCCAGTGATAGACACATCTGGGTGATGCCGTCCAATAGCATGTTTAACGCGTGTAAACACGGTTGTCATCTGTTCCACCATTTGCTCTCGGGTGTCTCATTTAAGTCTTCTTCTTCGTCTCGTGTCTTCTTCTGTGTTTGTTGTTTAATGGCTGTTACGATGTGGGACAAGAGTGTCTTAAGTAGGGTTCAATGAGTCACTATGTGATGCAACGAACCATAAAACACTCCTTATGATTCACTATACTGATGCTAATTAGTGTATATATCAGCAAAAATCTATTTCCTTTATTTTACTTCTTGTTAGGACTCTGGTAATACCTGGTATTAACATCCGTCCTCCATCCAAACTTATCATAACTCAACTTATGATTAGTCCAACTCAAACTCAAATCATGCGTACATGACTACACGTGACATCCTTCCTCCCGAACAGCTTCAGAGAGTCTGCTTATATACACTCTGGGCAGCCAGAGTCCATACCGGCTTTCTCAAAGAACAGGTAACCCTGCCTATAAGTATTTTACATCATACATTAAATCCACATATTTCATCTTATCTACTTTTATATTGACTGTCACTCAGCTGACATTAACATAGAAATCCAACTAAACCTGGTTTATCAGAAATAATTCAATTAATTAACACCATACCACCCCCCTTGACTTGGTTTCTCCTGCTGACATCATCAATTATGTCACTGCTGGTATAAAAGGAGGAAGAGAAGCCATTTCCCCCCTTTTAGCCCCTGGAACACATGGCAAGTACTAAACAAAATTAAATTGCATTATACACTGAACGAATAAACTTAAGTAGACTTAACAAGACTTGTGTGTTATTTAAACCAAAATGATATAGTTACCAAAATAAATTACAGAACATAAGCCTAGGATTTTTATATCTGCAAATTAAATGGTGGAAATATGGTTTAACAAAACAAGCTTGGTAAATAAGTCAGTTGTAACAGATGAAACACATCAGAACCGTTATATTCTTGCCTTTTGACATATGCTCTCGTCAAAGTGACAGACATATTATTTATATGACTGCATGCATTGAACCGTGACGTCCTTAAGAGACGGTTTAGGATGAATATATGTACTGGCACATGCCCAATTGGCACATAAATAGTTTTGCAGATATTTGAGCATTGGACTAAATAACATTTTGACTTGTACATTTCGTCTGGACCAATAGAACAAAGTTTCATCACTGATGCCATTCTAGTCAGGCAGAGAAGGATATAGACACAGCCAACCGATGCATTAATGCCACTCTTTATACAACACTGGACGTCTGCATCAGCAGATGTTTTCAGGTTTGTTTACATGTACAGTCCTTTGGACTACATATCGACCGTCACTAATGTGCAGATGGTAAAGTTTGAGTATTTATCTCTTAACCAAACCTGACTTCTAACGAAGGTATAAAAATTGTACTCAATGCCATTGCACTGGATACAATGGTCTTTTTTTTGGAGGAAGTGAATGTACTGTACGCATACAAGTGCTGTGGTGTTTTTTGAATGAGTTGAATTGCAGTACTATAGTTTGATTATGGCAGTGAAGAGTTCCATTTTCTAATTTCATGCAGCAAAATTAAATCCAATAATTCATGGGAAGCGGTTTTGTTTCATGCACTGAACCACTCTCAACAGTTTACTGTCAAAACTTAAACATGTTATTCACTTGTCATTGAAACAACATTCAAACATTTGCCAAAGTGTCATTTTAAAATAATGTCCTGTGAGGTTTGACATTCACTTCTACAAATACATGCTGTAGTAACACACTATTTCACTTGTACACACCCACTTAGACACACTGCAGCCCTATCATACAGTGTACGTAATGGGTGACTGTGCTAATGGCTGCAGCACTCCAGAGCAACAAAAACACAGTAGCTTCACAACCACATGAAATCATCTTATTCCGCAAGCAGCACGTACAAAAAAGGACCATCCATCAAGCTGTCATGCTAACCTCATTCTCTTCCAAAGGTAGGAAGTAAACTCTCGCTCACACTGTGAGAAGTATGACTTCATCCTCACAACACACCATTCATTACATTCCCAGGGTTCAAGAAGACAAGTCAGACTTGAATCAAGCTGTCTGATTCTGGTCGGTGCACCGGATGGCCTGTTCTTGTTGCATCAGGAAAAACTTGAATTGTTTCAAATATGCTGACAACCACAGGAAGGATGTTCAGACTGGCTTAAGTTGCAGGTACCCTGAAAATCTGATGCTGTACACAGGTCAAAACAAACAAGAATTTTTTGGATATACCATCTAAATCAGCGCTAGTTCAAAAACATCAGAGGCTATCCCATGAGATGTTCACTGGTTTGACAGTATCTGTTTATTTACTGCACTTGAAAAATACCAAATCGTGACTGTCAAACCATATCTATGCTACACTTTAAAGGTCCAGTGTGCAGGATTCAGTGGCTCGTCTCACTGTCCCCTATGGCCTTGAGTACAACATGGCCGACTCCTTGGAAGAGGACCTGCTCCCTCTGGCTGTGTCTCATTGCATCCTTCGAAGGACCCAGCCTTCGTAGTCTTCGAAGGCCGGGTCCTTTGGAGAGACCTGCGAAGGCTGGGTCAACCGTTAAATGGGACGATCTAGCCTTCGGAGCATTTCCTGGTTGCGTCACCAGATGTTCCTGCCCCTACCTGTACGTCACTATTCATGCTGCCCAGGTCCGCAAAAGAAGAGTAAAGTTTGACTGTCAAATATGTTTGAGCTACAGGAATTCCTGATTTCCTTTTTAATCCTCCTCCTTGTGGTAGAAGAGGGGAAGCGGCTTCGTCGGTGCTGCCGGCGGCTGGTTTATCTCCAGTTGAGAGGACCGTGGAGAGGTGAACCTGTTATTGAAGCCACAGTACTGTTATCATTATTATAATTACTAGCTAGCTAACAGGGTTAATTAACATACCGATACATTACCTTAGTGCTAGACATATAAACTGTTGATCGCCACATATGGTTTTATTTTAATTTAAAAGGCATTATTCCCATTTAAAGTGTTTGGTAGATAGTTTTGTTTGTTGTAATAATTTTTTATTATCATTATTATTATATTATGAAATTATAATTCTTGCCTCTTTCTTAAAGAAATAATTAGTGACATGGCAGCCGTCGATCGAGTCAGTCCTGCAAACCCAGTTGATGGAAGATGTGGTGGACAGTGGAGACTACACCGCCAAACACCCTGAGTACCGACCCAGATGATGTCCAGGGCCCAGTATTTCGAAACTTGTAATCTGGATCAGGATAATCCGGATAATGAAATCCTTCTTTTCTCAGTCATGGATCAAGGTGATCCTGCTAACTTTATCTGAGTATTTCAAAACACTGGATTACCGGAGCAGAATCCGAATCTTCAGGATCAGGATTATCTGGATCTGTGTTGAAATACACAGTTTTCAGATCAGATCTAGATTTAATCCAATCCGACCAGGATAATCCTGTCAGATCACTTTTGAAATACTGGGCCCAGATGATGACTGCCAGGGACTCCTACTCAGCCTGTTACTGTACATCATGTGTAACTGTTTTAATATTGTTATTGTTTTTCTTTATAGTTAATAATAGTCTGTAAATAGTTATTTATGCTGTCATTTTGTAAATAGTTGTAAATGTTCAGACCTTAATAATAAAAGAAAAAACTTAATCCCTTGTTGCCCCTGAAAAGTAGCACTTGATGCTGTTTGCTGTTATAAATTGTACTTAAGTTGTAAATACCAAATGGAATAGACAACGTGTAACACTAGAACAATATTTTATTTCATGAATTATATAAAATAAACAATTATGAACAAGTAATTTAAAAAGAACTCATAAATTAACTAAATAACAACAGAGATAATGTAATGATTGGCCGTCCTCTGGAGCAGAGAAGAGCCTCTCTGCAGCCTCGTGTCCTCTTTCATCCTTCATCCTCCCTCCTCCTCTTTCTCCTCGGCCCTGGCTGGCTCTCCTCCTCTTCATCGTCGTCGTCATCCTCCTCCTGGTCACCCTTGGCCCTGGTGTGTCCTCAGGGATGGAGGCAGTTAGGACGGGGGGGGCAGTGGAAGGCCTATGTCCTAAGACCTCATCCATGAGGTCAATACTAAGGCAGTGGAAATCAATCACGTCTTAATTAACTTGCATGGGTAAAACAAATATAATTTAGTTTCCACATCATCATTCAAACCTGCACCTACTTTGTACTTGTTCTATAAATGGTCCCACTTGTTTTTGGCCTGCTGGGGCTCGACCTTCCCCTGCAGGCCCATTGTTTCCAGAACTGTTCTGAACACAGAGAGAAGCGAGAGAAAAGGTAAACACAAGATCACATTAACACAGGGATGCAACGATTTACAAAACGTGACATCAGGACTGACGAATGGGTGCTTTTTAATTTATTATTTATTATTGCCTTATTTCCATTCAGCTGTAGCTGCCCCGTGAACAAATGTTCATTCTTACCTCTGACAGTGATGAAGATCTCTGTTTGCTCCCTAAAACAATATTAAATGTATAAGACGTTTTGTGTCATGCCAACAGACATAAGGGTTCTAATACAGCAAAAATATAATCATCATAAGGATAATCCTAAACTTAGCTCTTTATTCAATTCAAAAGTTTAACTAGACTTTACAGATTTACAGTCTGGAAATAAAGCAGGGATCACAGCCTGATCTAAATCTGTTCATCTTGGTTCATTTATGTACATGAAATAAAAATAGTCTATAACATCTCAACAGTCACAATAAGATATAAGATATAAGTTAACCTCTGAACGTCTAACGTTTGAAAGTGAAGGTTTTTAAGGCTTTACTTCCAGAGGCATCAAGCTGAGCATTACCAACGTCACGTATTTTCAGTGGCGGGCCGTGCATTTTACACCTAGGCGTTCACTGATGTCCTACATGAATTAATCCACCTCTTAATGCCATCATCATGACTCAGCGGCTATAGAAACCATCAATATTTCACAGAAATGCAGTAAAACAGGGCGTTGCATCACAGACATGTAGCAAGAATGAATGCCATTACTAAAGCAAGAAACCCAAATAGGACAATTCAACTAGTCTATTTTCACTGTAGCCACAGCTGCTGTACATACATCATCTCGAGCAGAAACATCAATATTAACCTCATTAAATGACAAAAATATTAAAACGTTTAAATAAAATGCATTACTCACCAAAACTACTGATTATTTGTACGCAAAATCCATCCTCCTTTCTTTCCTCAGGAAGAGTTAGATAACTTTGTTGTACAGGTTGTCTGTGCGTTTCAGTTCCAACAATAAGTCCCTTTCTATCGCCGTGGAGGCTAATGCTGAAAGTCGAGTCTGTCCAGTTGTGTTTCTGGCATAAGTTTTCATTCGCTTCAGGGCAGAGAATGTCCACTCGACAGAAGCAGTGGACACAGGGATGGTCACCGCCAAACATGCCAATGTGCAACTGCATCATGCTCTCACCCAGATTTTTGTTTTGAAGGAAATCAAGGAGATCAGTGGGACTTTTCCCTTCAAAATCAGTCATGGCATACATTACAGTCAGTTCTGTTTTTAGCCGGGACAGATCGAGTAGTGACTCTGCGTTAAGCTGGAGAAGGCTGTGTGCAGGAATTTTTTCCGGTATGTCTTGAACTGCTGGGGGTCGAGGAGGGACAGAAACATCAATTGTTTGTGGTCTTGAAATCTATTCCGTATCTGGCAAAGAATGTTGTCCAGAACATTGCTGTGGAGTTGTTGGTAGTGTGCACGAACGTCTCCTTGTGCGGGGCCTCTCCGTGCGCTCAGAGTGCTTGAGATGCGTGCAGTGGCCTCGTAGAGCTCATCAAACCGGGCCCTCTCTCGCTCAATGGTGTCACAAAACTCCTTCACCCTTGCCAGACAGAATTGCAAATCCAGTGTTTTGCTCTGAAGTATTGCAAAAAGCACAACTGAATACTTAAAAATGCCATTAAATGTGTGAAGCAAAAAAAAAAAACTCAAAATCATCCAGACATGCATTAAATCCATCAGCACAATGCAATCATGATGTTCCAGTATGTGGTCAAACAGCTCTTTTAGGGCATCTCTCTTCTCAAACACTGTACTGACCAATGTCAATGTGTATTGCCATCGCGTTGGTGCCACACGAGGAGGATGCCGCTGGCAAATATCGTCCAGGAGTTGCGTGCGCTTAGGGGATCTGGAAAAAAATGCAGCCAGGCCATTGAGGTGGGCAAAAAAGATCTTGCATTCTTTCAGCTTTGAGGCCCCTTGAGTCAGAACAAAATTCAGTCGATGTGCATGGCAGTGTATGAATAAGGCAATAGGTGCCCTCTCCTTAACTTTAGCCTGCACCCCATTTAGTCCAGATGACATGACCGCTGCGCCATCGTAACACTGCACCACAACTTTATCCAAGTATTCATATTCCTCCAAGAAACCGACAATAAGGGTAGCAGTATCATCAGCTCGCTTGCCACTAGTCACATCTTCAAATCTGACAAACCTCTCCTTGACACCTGTGTCCGTCACATAACGCAGGACCAGTGCGAGCTGCACTGCGTTACTCGCGTCTGTCGTCTCATCCACCATAACTGCGACAAACAGTGCTTTATTAATCTCCCTTTTTAACTCTTCTCCCATCACTTCAGCAATAGCACTAATCAGGTCATTTTGTATTTTGCTTGACATCCCACAAAACACTTTATTGGTGGTCAGGTGGTAATTCAAGTCCATGTTGTTTTCAGCAAGGAAATAAAGAAGCTCCAAATAGTTGCCTCTATTGGTGGATCCGGCGCTTTCATCGTGTCCTCTAAATGAAAGTTCCTGTTTCCCCAAAAATATGACAAAATCAGTCTTTTCAAGATTTCCCGATTTTTCTTCACCTTTTCGTTGTGGAGCTCCATTTCCCTGTGCACTTATTCGTTGAGCTGTAGATCCACTCCGGTCTCCCCAAAAGTTTTCAAAAGCACCGTTGCTTGTAAGTGTCCGGCCGTGCTTTGGTGTCTCCCTGCTGCCTTGGTTAGACAACTCAAGTTTGCAAACCCACTGTGGCTCCAAACACCAAGTCGATCAGTTGCAAATAACAGACATTCCCAGCAATACAATTTGCAGTGCTTCTCGGCGGCTGTGAGCCAAGGGTACCGCTCGTAGCTACTCACTTGAAAGTGGCGGACAAACCCCTCTCCCGACTGGGACAGGCTTGCTAGCTTCGGGGTTGGCCGACCGTTCTTCACAATGTCAAGCTTTTCTTGAAAAGTCCGTCTTGAAAATGGTTTTGTGAGCATGTCTGCGACCAGATCAATTTCTTCTCCTGTCAGCCATTGTGAGTCGTTAAACGGCTATTAAATCCACTCGCAAAATATTTTAGTTTGTGCCGGTTGCTATAGACGCTTTGCTGTCTCTGACTAGTTCCTCTCTGACCATCCAATCAAAGGACGTGAAAATGCCGACGTCACTGGACGCTTGCTAGATGGCCTTGGTGTTGCCAACTCGAAATCTGATTGGTTAAAGCAACAGTTTCATTGCCACTTACTCTAAGTTACAGATGCCTGCACTATCAATTCTGAAGGCATCAAGGCAGATTTATTTGACCCTAGCAACACATAATGGCTGTTATATGATTGGATAAAAGCTCCAACATAAACTAGTGGAAGCAGCACAACTAAGAGAAAAGCTATGAAATGAAGAGAGTAGACTATTGGAAATAATTCAATACATATTCATGGTAAAAAAAAAAAATTGAATATATATATATATATATATATATATATATATATATATATATATATATATATATATATATATATATATACACACACACACACACATACATACATACATACATACATACACACCTCAAAAAAATAAAGGGAACAATAAACACAAATAACACATCCTAGATCTGAATGAATGAAATATTCTTATTAAATACTTTGTTCTTTACATAGTTGAATGTGCTGACAACACAGTCACACAAAAATTATCAATGGAAATCAAATGTATTAACCCACGGAGGTCTGGATTTGGAGTCACATTCAAAATTAAAGTGGAAAAACACACTACAGGCAGATCCAACTTTGATGTAATGTCCTTAAAACAAGTCAAAATGAGGCTCAGTAGCATGTGTGGCCTCCACGTGCCTGTTTGACCTCCCTACAACGCCTGGGCATGCTCCTGATGAGGTGGCGGATGGTCTCCTGAGGCCAGTCCATAGCATCAATGCCTTCGTCTTGCAGGAACTGCTGACACACTCCAGCCACATGAGGTCTAGCATTGTCTTGCATTAGGAGGAACCCAGGGCCAACCGCACCAGCATATGGTCTCACAATGAGTCTGAGGATCTCATCTCTGTACCTAATGGCAGTCAGACTACCTCTGGCGAGCACATGGAGGGCTGTGCAGCCCCCCCAAAGAAATGCCACCCCACACCATTACTGACCCACTGCCAAACCGGTCATGCTGGAGGATGTTGCAGGCAGCAGAACATTCTCCACGGCGTCTCCAGACTCTGTCACGTCTGTCACATGTGCTCAGTGTGAACCTGCTTTCATCTGTGAAGAGCACAGGGCGCCAGTGGCGAATTTGCCAATCTTGGTGTTCTCTGGCAAATGCCAAACGTCCTGCACGGTGTTGGGCTGTAAGCATAAACCCCAACTGTGGACATCCGCCCCTCATACCACCCTCATGGAGTCTGTTTCTGATCGTTTGAGCAGACACATGCACATTTGTGGCCTGCTGGACGTCATTTTGCAGGGCTCTGGCAGTGCTCCTCCTGTTCCTCCTTGCACAAAGGCGGAGGTAGCGGCCCTACTGCAGGGTTGTTGCCCTCCTACGGCCTCCTCCACGTCTGTACTGGCCTGTCTCCTGGTAGCGTCTCCATGCTCTGGACACTACGCTGACAGACACAGCAAACCTTCTTGCCACAGCTCGCATTGATGTGCCATCCTGGATGAGCTGCACTACCTGAGCCACTTGTGTAGGTTGTAGACTCCATCTCATGCTACCACTAGAGTGAAAGCACCGCCAGCTTTCAAAAGCGACCAAAACATCAGCCAGAAAGCATAGGAACTGAGAAGTGGTCTGTGGTCACCACCTGCAGAACCACTCCTTTATTGGTGGTGTCTTGCTAATTGCCTATAGTTTCCACCTGTTGTCTATTCCATTTGCACAACAGCATGTGAAATTGATTGTCAATCAGTGTTGCTTCTTAAGTGGACACTTTGATTTCACAGAAGTGTGATTGACTTGGAGTTACACTGTGTTGTGTAAGTGTTCCCTTCATTTTTTTTGAGCAGTGTATATATATCATATGGGTATATATATATATATATATATATATATATATATATATATATATATATATATATATATATATATATACATTAAAACATATATTAAAACTCAAGTCAGTGATTCTGATAGTGTTTAGGCCAGCAGAGAAGGCCTTGTTGGCCCTGACAGCCCACCACTGCGTATTTTACCCTTGAAGTTTAACATATCTGGCCTAGGATGCTCAAATGAGTAAAAACCAAGTATAAACCCAATACTTACATTTAAATGTGAGATCTGTGCCACTTGATGTTGCCAATTTCTCCTTTCTTTCTTTCTTTTCGGGCGCGCAAAGAATGTTGGGATATGTGAGGCCACGAAGGATAGTAGCTGTGCGTCCTCCAAAAAGCGGAAAAGGAGGCCTCATTTGTGGGCTGCATTTGAAGGAGCCTTTGAATTGGGACAGCCTTCGCGCAGCGTTGTGACTTAACTGGCCTTCAAATGCAGCCTTCGAAGGATGCAGACCCTGAAATTGGACACAGCCTCTCTGTAGATAGAGGCTCATTCTAAGGTAATAAAGAGAGGGAACAAGGTATGAGATCTGTTATGTATTTTGTTGTTGGCTTTTAGTTAATTACTCACGTCAGCAGTAGGCGATATGAGGGGGGATGCCGTCCCCCTTGTTAGCAAAATTACCAAAAAGCATCCCCCTTGTTAACCTGCCATCACTCTCCATCCCCTAGTAGCAGATAGTGTGTTACAAATCACAAACGGCCGCGATCAGCTCCGGCGCACAGTGAAGTCAAGCTGGGCACGGCTGCTTTGCGCAGAGCTGCCAAGCGTCACGCTTTGAGTGTGACAGTCACGCAATTTGACCCATTCTCACACCACACGCCACACATGACATTTCTCACGCTTATTTCCCCATTCAATACTCGTACGCGGCTTGCCCAGAGAATGTCTAATAGGATAGGAAGTGGACGGGCTCTGGCTTGCCGTAGTTCGAGTAACTCTGATTGACTGACCGAGATAACCAATCCCAGACCAATCCATCAGTCCTTTGTGCCTAAATCTAACCAACCACGGAAGGCACCACGCAAGATAAACCAATCAGAAGCAACGTAAGGCGGGTCTTGGCGTCTCTAACTATCTTTCACTCACAACGGCGCCAACATTTAAAACCCACTCGACATTCTCCTGCTAGCTAGAAGACGGACGGAAGGTAACTACCCAATTTTGTTCCCTGTTGATTCGTTGTTTCTCCTTGAGTTTCCTAGTTAATATGTACTACTTTAAGGCTGCTATAAGTCTATCATTGGCCTGTATTTGTTGCAGAGCTGTGTAACATTTATTTGCCTCTTCTCTTGCCCAGTTCACACTTGAAAAAGAGACTCTAACGTCAGTTACAGACTTGTAAATATCAATTTAGACCCCCCTAAAGCAGTGTTTTTCAAAATTCTAAATTTCAAGGTCGATCCTTAACTCTGACAGTGTACAGGCTGTCAAAATCGCTCTAATCGATGAGGAAACTGTCACTGTAAGCCGCACATCTGTCAGCTGCACACCTGTAAGCAGGTGTGCTCCATGCTGAGACTGCTGCCCGCTGAACAGCGGGTCGCAGGAAGAAGGATCTGAAGTGCCCGTGTTTCGGCTACAAAAACCCGCCGAACTGATCCGAAACCAGCACTGATGTGTTTTTTTCCACAGTCGAATATTAATTTTCACAATCGAATATCCGTTTTTTAAAAAATATTTGAATATATATTCGAATTTAGAATATTCGTTGAAAGCCCTAATTTGTACACTATCAGAGTTACAGACCTTTGCCGCGTTTCCCAGATTCGCTCTTAGCGCTTAAGAAGCTCTTAAGCGCTAAGAGCTTCTTCGGAACGCTCTTAAGAGCGCTCTGAAAGAAGGACGTGTTTCCCAGAGTCGTTCTTAGCTTAAGAAGATCTTTCACTAAGAAGGAAGTGTAAGATCGCCCTGACCCACTCTTAACAGCCCTCTTAGCGACCAAACGCTCAGTGCAGCCGCATCAGGTAAAGTTATATCGGACACTCAAAGGAATACTAAAACCATGTGTAATGATGAATGTGCGCTCAGAGCTGCAGAACACTGACGCAAGAAAAATAATAGCATAAGAAGAAAAATAACGATATGAAAATAAAGAATTGCCCATGTGTTCCTGTAGCTACATAAATAAAATAAATCATCATTATTATCACTCGTTACGTTTTCACACACATTCGGCATCTGCATCTGAGTTTACAGTAGCTATAAAAACATCAACCACCCTGTGGTGTTTAACAGATATGAGGGAAATTGACAGGTGTAACTGAACTCAGCTGGAGCCTCATCAAGAGAGTCTCCACCTGCTAGTCTATAGAAAGGCGTTGCCGAAGTCCACGCGTGTGAGACACCATGGCTGCAATACAGCATATTCTCGCTGCTAACCAACAGCGTCGCCGTGCGCGAAGCCAGACGGTTTATATAAATGCTTTTGTGCGTCAGCACTTCTCCCCACTCGACGTGCTGTCGGACCGGGCTGTCCAGTCCAAGTACCGGCTTCCCCGTGAGGAGATCCAACGCCTCGTCACGCTCGTGTCACCACACGTCCAGAGGGCAACCCGCTGCAGCTCTGCCCTCAGCCCGGAGGTGCAGCTCCTGGCCGCGCTGCGTGTTTACGCAGTGGGGAGCTTCCTGGAGGTGGTGGGGGACGACCACAGGGTGTTGCGGGTGACTTAAGCGCTGATAAAGTGGTGGGTGATCGATTTGCCTGGCATCGATTGATTCATATTTCAGCACCACGGCGGTGGACAGCTCCCACTAAGAGCTTCTTAAGAAGCTTCTTTGGCGGGATCTTAAGAAGGCAGTTAAGAACGCGACTGGGAAACACCCCTATCTTAGCGCTCCTTCTTAGCCGAACCCGTCTACTATGTATAAATACATAGTAAATGAAACAAATGCCTTGTCTAATCTAATGTTCATTTGAACTGTTCTTATTTGTTTATTTTTGTATGTAATAGTGTTTTTCTATGGACCTTGAGTCTGCTGCTAAGACATTCATTCAATCAAAAAACACTTAATGTTTTATTAATGTTTTTACATGATTTGCTTTTTAAACCTAAACAAAACAAAAACTAGAAACAGTTTGGCTCTTGAGGGAACTCTGTCATCCATCATGACAGTGAAGATGGCGAGCCTCGAGCCACAATGTTTCAAGTGGGAGCCCCCTGCCTCTGTCATCAAGGCATCAAAATCTGCAACAAACACTTACAACATTCGACATGTACCCAGCTAAACATTTGAAATTAAATATTGTCAAATAAATGTGTTTTGTCAAAATTTTTGTTACAATTTTCATTTCTAATTTCTAGGCGGAATAAAACATGTAGCAGATGCAACATGTTTACTTTCAGTAATGTTCAAGTTTTTTCAGAGATGAGTTTTTTCTCACAGTTTAATATTAATAGTAAGTTTGCTATTTATGTTCTAAAACTAAATGTTACTTTTTGTAAGTGTTTTTAGTGTGTCTGTTCAGAACATGACGGCTTATGTTTTGTGCTGGTTTATAGTTTAACCATTAGTGAGGTAGCTGAGGTAGCATTTCCTGACACCAGCTGTTTTATCCCCAGTTGAAACACACTCTGCTGGAATGATTTTCTCCATACTGTATTTGTAGTTTTTAAATATAAGGTTTTTATATCGGACAATATATACGCTGATACCGATGTATCTGTTATAGGCTAATATTTATACAAATAACCTGGTCGGGCTCTACTATTTTGCACAATGTTCATTGCTTGTCCTTCAAGGAATTTAGATGGTAAGAAATTCCAAGGGGTCATGTAACTTAAAATAACTCTGCTTGAAGTGTATTGTGAGAAACATGAGAAAACCCTGCCTGAATAAACTCAGTCCACTGCATGCAATTTAAAGGTGTATTTACTCATTACTTTAATTCAGTTATAAAAAGACAATTGTAGTTGGTAGAGATGGAAGATAACTGGATAGAATGGAATTGTAGAATTAGAAATATCACAGTTATGGTTAAGGTGTCCTGCAGCGATGTCCTTTTGGAGGTGTACATAGGTGTGTCAGGGCAGGGTGGCGCTCCCATTGGGCCAACCCCCCTGTTAAAAATTAACAAATCACCTACTGCACGTCAGCTAAAGTGTGTCACAATGCGGTGAGGTTGTCTTGTTCTGGGTGTTTGTCTCCTAACTTCCTGTTTTATTTTGAAAGTAACTCTCCTCTCGTTTCAGGTCACTTGCCCTTCCTCTTGTGTCACCAGTCTGATTGTCTCCCCTGATTCCTGATCGTGTCCACCTGTTCCCCATTTACCTCATGTGTTTTATAGTCTGCGTCTCCCTTTGTCTTGTGCCAGAGTGTTTCGTCCTGACACACACACCTCCAGCCTGTCTCACAGCCCTAGAATCAAGTCTTGATATCCAAGTTTGTATGCCTAATTTCTTTACCTCTGTAAAAAAGTGACCTTTTGTTAGAATTTTTTAGCGCAGTGTAGCAGCCTGTTTTTGTTTGCAATCTGTAGCTTTCCTCCATTGGAGTGATTTTTGTTGATAATTTTCTTAGCCTTGTTCTTTTGTTGTTTTCTGTTTGTTTTCTTGCCTGCCTCCCTTTGGAGTGATTTATTTATTATTATTTTTTTGTTGTAATTTTTTTATAGCTCTGTTTTGTAGTTTAGAAAAGTTTATAGCCTGTTCGCCTCCGTTGGAGTGCCCTTTTTGTTTGTAGTTTTCATAGCTGAGTTGTTAGTGTAGATTAGTTTTGTCAGTGTTCTTAGCCTCCTTAGGAGTGATTTTCTGTTCTCCTTTTCCCGGATCTGTGTATTTAGGTAATTTCTATAGCCTGTGTTTGGTTTTTTTTGGTCACCTGGTCATAAAGGTTTTGAAATTTCAGGTTATGCAATAAAGCCTGCCTCAAGTTGTACCTTGCTCTGCATCTGAGTCCTCCTTCCTAGCCTAGGTCTGACTACTGTCAGACTACACTACATAGGGTGCAGATATTTTGTTTTGCTAATATGCAGTGAACATTTTCTTTTCTGTTTTGCTTATACTGTATGTGGTTGGTACTTTGTTACTGAATACATGTATAGGAGACTCGTTTTGTCAATGTATAAAAAAACTGTCAAGCTATTTTTGTTAGTTTGGTGTTTCTGTAACAGTTAAAAGGAAGTATTTTGCTGTTTCAGCACTTACGTGTGAATTGGATTCATTAAAGCCATGAAATATCAGTCAAAAAGTCTGACCATCTTCCTTCTGGGGACACTACAGTAAGAGCTTGACCTTCATTGACCCTGCCATCCTGCTGCATCCCGGTGTTCATGATATTTTACGGTGCCAGACTGCTTCGCCTGTCAACATTGGAGTCATCAGGCCAGTCTGCATAGTCCCCACGGTTCATCAACAACAGGTTATTAACATTAGGGCAGCAGTTGAACAGATTTGATGTGATGGTCAGAGTTGAATAGTTATTCCACATGGACTGAATGGTATAGCAGTTGTGCCACTGCTACAGTATAAGGACTTGTGTCAAATTATTCAAGTGCCACAGAACATAATCTAAAATGTCTTCAGTGGTTTAAGAAAAGTGCATTCATCCATAGCAAGGCATAAAGGGTATTTTCGCATTGTGTAAATGCATGTAAAACTGCACTCTGAAAAAATGCTGGATTGTTTGAGTTAAATCAAGGTTTAACAGTATTTTTACAAACCTGTCTAAGTAAAAATGTTTGCTAGGTTCTTTAAGGTATTTTAAATATATTTCTTGAGTCATGAGTCCACAATAAGTTTACATAGCTCATTCCAGCTTCCTTTAAATTGAACTGGTTTTCATTTTCCCTCTGAGAAATTTAAGTTTATTACTGTTAAATGCATTAGCTCACATGTTACTCAACTAATTACTATTTGTAAATAGAACACCCAGCTATCTCAACTCTTAAAGGGACATGAGGCAGGATCAAGAAATAAGATTCAATAGTGGCACGACGGCCGTTAGGGTAACTGCAGCCATCAGTCAAGCCGGCGCTGGAGCGCACATGAACTCCTCACAGCAGTGCAGCTGATGCTGTGACACTGTTATTTCTTTACTCGCTGTTCACATGACTATTTACTGCAAGGCCTCCGCGGAATGACATTGGTAGCCTACAACTGCGAACTGTGCTGTGTGTCAGCGATACACACATGACGAAGTCGGCTCGCTGTGCACACAAACGGCGAGTCTGAAAGGCACAGACGAAAGCAAAGACGCCATATTGTGGGACAAAAACATTGTCTCTGATATGGGACTGCTGGGTTTGGATCCATCGTGCTTGTCTTCTTCCTGTATCCAAGCAGTCGAGAATGCGCATTCAGCGTCATCTGACGTCACGTCCGCAGGACTGCGCGGGAAATTCGGGCCTGAATTGCAGTACATTATGCAGCACACAGCCTGTTCGAGGCAATGGAGAGGTTCGTGGGTGGGCTCATTCTTTTTGTTTATGAACGCTTCATCACCCATTAGCATTAAAAAACTTAAAATGCATGTTTATTTTTTCACAAATCCTGCCTCAAGTCTCTTTAATGAGTGCATCAAACAAACAAGTTCATAACAGTCAAGAGTTTCCTCTACAGTTTGAGGACCAAGTTCAAGAGAATCCGGAAGAGCCCAGATGTTGATCACGCAACCCTACTGAAAAAATGCATGAACTTCAAAGGGATGAAGCACAAAAAAGGGAAAGAAAACTTGCATATTTGTATGACCAATGGAAAATACAAGCCCGCAAAGCACGAAATCAGCTAAAAGCTGACATTCCAGAAAGCCAGCTAGCATCTCTAGTTGAAACAATAGAAAGGACAAAGGAGAATGTTTTAAGCGTGTATGTTGAAATTGGAGATCGCACCACACCATCAACGGAGACTAGGCGACGGATTGATGCTTTTGAAGCAGTGACGAGATATTCAAAAAACTGCCTATGAAAGAATGTCGGGCTCTGGGGTTGACGGACGCGCCGGCGCGTCCAAGTCACGTGACCGACGTAAGATGACGTAACACCAAGACGCAGCCTCAGTGAGTCTCCATTTCAACTTGTCTGAAAGTGCGGCCTTCAAACTATATACCAGTTTTTAAATTGTGTTGATAGGTCAAGTAAAACCGGACTTAAATAAATAATATAATAAAAATATTGATAAATAATGTACACAATGCTTTTTCGCGAATATTGCCGTCACGTTTGGTGCAAGAAGAAACGATAAAACGGGTTTTTCTCACGATAGTGTCCCCAAACAGGAAGTGCTTGCAAGGAAAAAAACACGTGACACCCCCTTTCCTATTGGTGGAAAAAGGCACAACATCAACCAATAACAAAATTATATGGCAAAGCACGTGATTTGGTTGCTGAGGGGGAAGTTATGGGAGGGACGGCGGCTAAAGAGTGACAGCGATAGAGATAGCGAGTTTTGAGAGTTGAGAGATTAGTGTCATTTAGTATGTTGGGAGTGTATAGTTAGTATCTTGTATAGTGTTTGTGTAGTGTAGTGTAATCATTTTTTTGTTTTGTGTGTCAGAACAATGAGGAGATCGTGAATCTGGAGCAGGCAGTGCAGCTCTTCATTGAGCTGGAAGGAGCTGAGTGAGACCTGAGCCTGAGGCATTGCCTGCATTTGAATGTAAATAGTTGTGTAAGTTTGTAAATTTCAAAAACTTAAGTACAAATTTAGCAAATAATTTATATCTGCATTATAAGTAATAAAAAATGGTTCATTAAACATATTTGTGGTTTTCACAGTAAAAAAATCTACTTTTTCATACTCAGATTTTATGTTTTTTGTGTGATTTTAGGTCCAATGTGTTAATACAGTCTGTCAAAATGAAAAAATAACTGTACAGTCACATGTGGGGTTGTGCTGAAAAAAACAACACCAAACAAGGCAAGATAAACAGTTTTTAAGGTGAAATATAATAGTAAAATCAAAAGTAGTCAAAAACGGCCAATTATACCCTGGACCTCAGAGGGTTAACAGGGATTTTGATTTTAGGGAAGAAAAACAACGCCTTCATGAGCTGCTTCAACATGATTATGCTTTGTCCATATATGGATCCTCTGCCTCACATGAAAGTATCCACTCCAGTTATCACAGCAGGGCCTCATCAGTGGTAGCCAAACGTGCAGAAGCAGCAGTCAATCCAGCAACTAAAGAGGCAGAGTATAAGGTGCTGCTTGAAGAGGAAAAACAAAGGGAAAAAAACAGCACTTAGAAGAGTAGCAGAGGACAGAACTTGAAGCTCAAAGGCGTGAGTTAGAGCGAATTCAGGTAGAGGAAGACTTAAGGGCAGCCCGAGCCAGGCTACAAGCCAATGAACAGGAGGCAGCAAGAGAGTCTCTCATCCAACCCGTGGTCTGTGATACCACAGGGCAGAATTACTTGTCTCCACATGCCACTCCTTCTCCTCTCAATGTCATGGCACCAGCATACACACCACTACATACAGACGTGGTTCTTCTTGCTCAAGCTGTTCAAGATAGTATAGCAGTTAACAGACTCCCAACACCAGAGCCATCTGTTATTGATGGTAACCCCATTGATTTTATTGAGTGGAAGGCACTGTTCATGTCTCTCATTGATCAACGGAAGATTTCTGCTGCTGATAAGCTTTATTACCTCAAAAACTTACCAAAAAATTGCCTGATTGGCTAGCATCTCGCCAGAACCGCCAGGTAACACAAGTACTGACTGACAAGAAAGAATTTCCAAGTTTCCAGGATTTCGCAGCCTTTATGTCAATGGAGGCAGATATTGCTTGCAACCCGACAACATCCATCCATGCACTCCATTCATCTGATGTATACACAAAAAAAAGGAAATCAAAGGGACACGAAAAGGAACAAGGCCAGTGCTGTGCTGAGTACATGACAAAGTCTCTGGAGGAACGACGATGATATGTGAAAGAAAAGAGACTGTGCTACGGATGCATGAAAATTGGTCACAATGCAAAAGACTGCCGTCATCGCTATTCCTGCGAAATTTGTAAAGGAAAGCATCCAACCTGTCATCACGATGAAAATTACACAAAAAGGGAAAAGCCTGTCTCTCAGGTTATGTGTACCTCAGGTAACACAAATGAGTTAACAACTGCACTTTCACTTAATGTAGCAAGGGAAGGACCAGCTTCTAACATATCCATGATAGTACTAGTGTGGGTGTCCATAATCTAAGAGCGGAAAAGCTTGTTTACGCTTTACTTGATACTCAGAGCGATACTGCCTTCATAGACCAGGAAGTAAGCCACACTCTGACAAAGTTACGGTTTTCGCTCTAAATTACATAATTACATAATTGCCATCAGTAAACTGGATGCTGTCTGACTCTGTCACTCGTGGGGAGGGAGGCTGTTTTCTGGGGGAAAGTTCACTGATGTCTCGGTCTGGAGGTCTGACCGTCCTGTTGATTTTTTTTCAACACACTCACTTGGTGAGTTAAAGTGTTTTTGCTGGTGAAAGACAGAAATGTGACCAAGAGTCGGTAGGACAGACAGGAGGACAGACGGTTGTCCACGTATAACTGCGGTATGTTTTTTCCTCATATAAGTTGCCAAAGACAGTTACAGTTACTACGATACTATTGTTTGGTCATGTACCGATGCTTTGTGGGACATTTCTCTGTATTAAGTTGAGTGAACCGACCATCCGATTGACACGCCCTCAATACGCGGAGCCGGCTTATCCGTTCACACTAGTTCAGTTCGCCAATACTGTGCCTCTGATACTACCTCCAGAGGCAGAACACCCATCGCCGCCTCCGAGAGATTCAGTGGAGGCGGGGAATTGGCGGAGGATCCCCACATCCAAATGTCTTTTTTTTTTTGCGGCAGCACTGAAAATCCAGCAGGCACGCCGCCGCATGAATGCATATAGGGGAAACACTGTATATAGGAGACTCGTTTTGTCAATGTATAAAAAACTGTCAAGCTATTTTTGTGTTAGTTTGGCGTTGTTTCTTAACATTTAAAGGATTGAAAGTAAATGTTTTGCTGTTTCTCTGCACAGCTCTTACAGTGTGAATTGAATTCATTAAAGCCATGAAACATCAGTCAAACAGTCCGACCATCTTCCTTCTGGGTATACTACAGTATGTATGAAAATTATATTCCATTTCTGCCTCTAAAACACTTGACCTTTTAACTTTTTAAGAAACAAGGAAAAAAAAACAGCCATTTGGTCCAATAGTCTTTAAAACCAGATACCACTGTGTGACACAATTTGGACACATTTTCTCCCTAATAAGGACTAAAAGTCAGATCCATCTCAGTTTCAGCTGTATCAATTTTCACCATTTGTTAAATTAGTTTCTCACCAAACTTTATGGAAACACGACATACCACTGATTGAGTACCTCTTCAATGGCATCATTTATTAATTGATATGTGGTGTACGTGGTATGCTAGGCTCCTAGTTTCCTACTTCAGTCTAGTCCGTCTGATATAAGTCAGTAGTTGTTGTTATTTTTTTACATTGTTTATAATATAATTCCTGTCCACAGGTTTTATTTGTGTCCGAAATAAGGTTGAATAAAAATAAATTTAGCATGTTAAACTCTACTCTAAACTCATCACCCTCAATGATCTCTTCAAGAATCTTAAATAAATACCTGTGTTTTTTTTTTTTTACCTGTGTTTTTTTTTTTACCTGTGTTTTTTTTTTTTTTTTTTATCTTTGTCTTTTGTGTATGTTGATGTCTGAATGGATTGAATTCTGCTTTGTCCAGTACAGGTGGGTGGGGGGCAGTGGGAGGTTTGTTTGTATGGACAGGATCTAGACTTGATTGTCCAATGTGTGAATTGTATTTTCTTTGTTTGTTATATTTGAAAATAAAAAAAGACCTTGTTCAAAAAAAAGAATCTTAAATAAAGGTTGAAATGAGAGAAAGAGGTGGACTTTGGGGAAATTTTGATCTTTTATAATGTAAAAATGATATATATATTTTTTTAAATGTACAGCTGCATTCAATAATTATATACTGTGATTTATGTACAAAAATATTACAATCATAATACAGTAATGAAAGTAGATACAAGATAGGGATCTTTTGGAGTACAATAACAAACACTAACACTAAAATAATAATACCTTTTTCTTTAACGTATTATGCGGTCTTTTTCTCATCAGATGCTGCTTTCGATAAACATTAATTCTTGCTTTAAGTAGTGATTGATGCTCATTTGATCCAAGAAGTTCTTGCCACAGCTTAAAACCAGTCGTGGACCACCAGGTGGCATCATGCAGATTCCCCTGCTTTTGGTGCCATTTGGCAGAACAGCACCAACAGTGGTTTACCAGCAGAGGTAGGATGAAAATTTGGCTGATCGCTGGCAAGATATGCAACTGCTTAGCAAATGGCCCGTTCTGCAGAGGAACTACAGTAACTGTGCCACAGCATGAAGCTGCAACTTTTTTTTGAGTCGACCAAATTTCTTTCATCTGATGATCAAAACCATTGTGGGCTTGTGAAGGCTGTGTAAAAAAAAAAAAAAAATTGGTTTGGTTTCAAAGGGGTTTTGTGGGTAAAGTTGGATTTCTGTGCAAACTCAGTCTTTAACCAGGGGGTGAAACTGTCGAATGTAGATAGCGGAGTTCATAACCAAAACAGAATGACATGTCTTTCAAAATATGAACTTGAATCAGATTTCAGAAACTTAATAAATGTTTGATAAACAGTCATTATATGGAATTGTTAGAATATGAAAACATTCACTTTTCTCTCTAAAAGAAAGATGATTTTATGAAAAGTGAAGTGAAAAAGCAGCTGCAGTGAGAGGCACAATGACAGACATATGGATGCAGCAGACACATGGCATTTGTATTGAGAAATAATCAGGCTGCGCTTCTTTTTTCTGCTTTCACTGACATGTGATATGATCTGCAGGATGGAGATGAGAAGCAGAGGGAGGGCTTGAGAGCCAGAAAGTAAATGTTTATGTGCGTGTGTGTATGCACAATGATACAGAGTCCCGCAGTTTATAAGGTTTTTGTCCCATTTTCCCTTCAGACTAAAAATCAGAGAATATTGCTTCAGGTCCTGTGCTTCACTGCTGGCCTATCAAATACACAAAGTAGTTAAATCAAATGACTGGAAAGTGCACTTTGAACTCAGCCCCTGGCAGAGGTCCCATTCAAGCAGAAATGTAAAAGTTCCTGTGCTTGGTGGGGCCCCCTGTTCAGGGTGTCCCCATAAAAAGACTTACAGCTGGTTACAGCAGCTTGGAAAGAAGCCCATAGATGGCCCAACAGGCCTCAACCAGCATTATTTCCTACCGGCCTCTTTGTTTGGTGAAGCCTTTTTTTGGCAGGGTTCCTATTGCAGTGCTCGACTTCCCATTGAGAAAACAACTGACCCCCCTTCCACTCTACCCAATCACCCAACATCACCCCGCAACCACCGCCGAGCATGGACCTCGCGATTAGCTATGAGCTTCAAACCCCAGGCCTTTGGCCTCCTTATTTTATAGAACAAATTAGTCAAAGCTCATTTATTCAGGTTGTATTTGCTCCATTTTATTTAAGCATCACCACATATAAACTGCATATTTATCATTGATTCTTTTATTGCAGGGCTTGCCCCTCTCCAGGAGTCATTGGTGTAAATGAAGTAGCACCTCCTGGTTAATGTTTTCACTGCTTTTTATGAATGAGCCATGCAATCAAAGTTCACCATTGTTTTATTATGGGGGTAATTTATCAGTGTTCCAAGAGTTAATGGTTTCCTTGCCTGTCTCAACAGCCTTTAAAGAACTGGAGCTCTTAATGAAGCTTGAGCACAATTTATAGTTAAATGATAATATAAAGTTACACTGTATTACCAGACAAATTATCTTAAAAAGCCTCTGTAAACAATTATATTCAATCAGCTTTATTCATCCCTGGTGAACATTTCAGAGCAGAAATGACTCTTGGACATTGGACTGAGTCATTTAAAGTAAATGAGCCACAGGGTTAAAACAGGTTGGCATTGTCTGGCATGTCAGTCACAGTCTGCAAGCAGAGCACAGAAGCACCTTCCATGTTGCCCGGCTGCCTGTCAGCAGCTACATTAAGCCATTACACAAGTGTGGAAACCATGTGCCGTATGGGCCCACACGGCACACATCCACTCAGGGATACATACCATAATTATCCCCCCACTTCACATTCATCTCCCCTGGCAACTGCAATCATACAGCCCAAATAGCTTGGGCTAATTCATTATTTTGGTGGAGGAAAGTTGGCTGCCTGTAATCACACCAATTTCCCTGACCTAAACGCTGTAATAGGACCTCTCGGTGCACTGGCGAGGAAATGGCTGCAATTGAGGCTCTTCCACTTCCTAGCAACCGAAGCTTGGGCCTACAATTTGAATGGGGAAATGCTTTGCATTACCTGTGCCCCGCAGCTTGAAATGCAGCCTAATGAAGGCGAAATTGTATGAATTAAGCAGACTTCAGGGGGAGGAGGCAACAAACAGAAAAGTGGAAGCATGTGTGTCAAATGGGTTTTCTCGTTAATTCGATGGCTGTCTAACAGCTAGATTAGAGCCAACCGGAATTTGCCTGGTCGCACAATCAGGAAGGACCAGAGGGGAAACAAACACGTCGTCTGTTTGGGTCTTACTGGACACAGAGGGAGAGGAGGTGGAGGAGAAAGGTGGTGGAGGTGGTGAAGGCGGTGAAGGCACAGACGAGGGGGGGGGGTTCCAAAGAGTAGAGTCCAATATTTAAGAGCAAGCTGCCAGGGTTAGTGTTTCGCAAGGCTGACCTGGGTCAAATAATATTAGCAAAGACTTTTTATGATGTGTTATATACCGCTCAGGTGCCAGATGGTGAGGGTGCACCAGGCTGGACAATACGAGGAGTGAAAGAAAGTTCAGACAAGCACAGCAGGAAAGTGAATGTTTCTCAAACCGTTTACCTGAAGGATAAACTGCTCCCATCGAGACTCCAAACAGGCTAAAATGTACATATTTATATTTATAAAGTGCACAGAGAGTGAAATGTATGCATGTTTTAAAGCGTTGCTTCGCCTACATGACATGTTTCTATTCTTTCAGGTACTTTTTTGTTTGATCAGTTGATTTTTGAGATATAAAAAAAAAAAAAAAAATTGAAGTGAATGACTTTTCTTTCCAGAAGCAGTGCCATCAAAACTTCCAATCGGAACTACTTGGTTTGCAGAAACATAACATGCCATCATTTCGTTTTGGCGACTGGGCAGCCAAAACATTCTTGATCTATTGCCCACTCTATTCAGCTTTACCAGCTTCAATAACACCTATAAACTGAGTCATTTCAAATAAGCAGAAACAATAGATCCACCTTCATATTCAAGTGCAAAACAACATCAATCCACACAAAAAGAAAAAAAAAAAACAGATAGCAGATAACTCAGCTCAGCAGCAATGTGCACCCTGAAAACAGACATGCTATCCCCACTCAATATTACCTCAACAAACAGCACAAAAACACGGGTTGGCCCTGTTTTAGCGCTGGATCACATCTCTGTACTCCCATTGGTTGGCCGTCAATAAAAGCAACGCTCTGTCTACTTGCCTGTCTGTTGGAAAGCCTACCTGTGGGATGAGGTATGGATCCAGGCGTCTGATTGGTCAGGAGGTAATGCTATCTGGCTGATCTTCAGTCGGGGATGATGAGGCCAAGAGTTTGATGGGACCAGAAGAGCGTTCCAGAGGTGGACTGGTGAGCAGATGGAGACCAGAGGAGTTCATCTTTCTCCATTTAGTCCAGGTGAACTGCCTCACCCTCCTGTGAGAGAAAGACAGGACAGACAGATGCAGGATTTTAATCTGATTTCCTCTGTTTAACGAGTGTTTCTTTTATTTAGTCTGGTTTTAGTTAAGACAACAGAACAGAATTATATGTATAGCCACCTGTGGTACCTTAACATTCAAGTCCTTATAATTTGAATGTAGATTCAAGTGCTCTTTTCCCCATCAGTTAACAAATAAAACAATAATTAATCCAGACAAGCATGAAACAATTATCACAAACAATGAACAGAACTCAAACAAAGGCACAAACTCAGTAGCATTCACTATAAAATCAACAAAATCAAGACCATCACACATATCTGACAACATTATGAAATAATTTTAGAGCTTGCTTGCAGTTCAACAGTTGAGATCAGTCAAACTGCCTCTGAGACGTTGGAAGCTTTAAAAGTCTGGAATCAATTTCTTGTCCATTTTGAAATCATCAACAGGTGTAACTGTGGTAACTGCTGTAAACTGAAAACACATCACTAGGGATAACTAAGCCCCCAAAATCAAGTTGACAGTTGACAAATGGAAAACACAGCAAACAAATGGACTTTCGTGACTTTATGTTACTTGCAGGTTGAACATGGGATAAATATGTTTGATGGTGTTTAAATTCCCAGTGAGGTGTCAGTTTTGGTGCAATCTCACTTCCTGAATGATATTTCCTGGGGACGGGACTTAAAACAGAGGGGGTTCACTGTAAACCAATGGGATATCACTTTTGGAAAGATAAACTGTTTGATATAGTCGGAGGTGCAAAACGGGAAGGACTTCTTGATCATTTGTGATGCTTTATTTGTTGTTTATTCATCTCTTTGTGGGATGACAGTTTTCCGAGAAGTTGGAGTCTCCATTTCATGTGAGGTTTATAGTTCCTACGAAGACAAAATTAAAAATCAATGTATTTGTTTTTTTATCACTTATATGTAAGTATCAGGCCCAACAATGGCAGAAAAAAAAGTCATTTTGTAGGTATTCCTAATGGTATTTTGGTGATCGTAATTTCCTGGAATGATTCATCCTGCATTCAGGGGTGTATACTGATTCTGCATCCAATAAACATTCTCTTAATTTTCATGATGCTGCCATGGATATATAAAAAGAAATACATTGTCAAAGCAAAGTGTTTCTGAGGATTTGGTCTCACAGTTTATTGACTGATTTGGATGAAACTGGATCTAACTTTATGGAGAAAATATTTTTGGGTTTTCCCCCTGGTGTCCTCAGGCTGCGCTGCCTTAAGCAACTCTGGACAGCTAGTTTACTTGTTTAAAGTTTAAAGTAACTAGTGCTAATACCGCTACGCACTGCTTTTTATTTATTTTTTTCTCACTAATGGATATTGATTTTGTAGGAGGGTTTCAGGACAGCACTTATGCTACCTGTGGATGAATGGTCAGGAAATGCAGGCAAGTGTTTTTGTATTTGTCTATGTGTGTTATATGTATGTTGGTTAATGTCTTTTGTGTTGGATGTATGAAATTAGGTTCTACTTTGGGTTGTAACATTGGCTCCATTTGTCTTTGTTATTGTTTTGTTTTTCTTTCTCAATTAAAGTATGACAAGTTGTAGTATTGGAATTGCTACTTATAATTGTAATGGTTTGGCGAATTTCTCCAAAAGAAATTAAATTTTTACTTGGCTGCAAGATAAAGAAAATGTTAAAATTTTCTGTTTGCAAGAGATACACTCCAGTCCGGAAAATGAATCACAGTGGAGAACAGAATGGAATGGGCCTATATATTTTTGCCATGGCCTTATTAATAGAAGAGGTGTTATGGTGTTAATTAAAAAGGAAGTGCAGCTCACAGTTCATTTAGTTCTAACTGACAAAGTGGGAAGATGTTAGATTTAATGGTAGATAATCTACGTATAAATATTATGAATATATATGCTCCTAATGAGGATGTAGGGTTAGGGGAGGAATCCATGTTTTTTTGAAGAAATACATAATGTACTTTCTGCTCAAAAAAATAACCAAAATATTATAGTTGCCGACTATAATACAGTGTTAAATGTAAACAAAGCTCGTGCAGGTATTCATACATTCAATAACCATCCTCAAGCACTGATAGAAATTAAAGAACTTATAGCGTCCTTAGACTTAGTGGATATCTGGAGGTTTCAGAATCCAGATTCTATTAGATATACATGGCGTAGAGCACAACAAGCCAGTCGCATTGATTATTTCCTTATCTCCTTTTCTCTAATACCCATGGTCTCAAAATGTAAGATTGGGGACCGCCTAAGATCTGATCATGTAATTGTCACACTCCAGATTACCACAGCAGAATATTCACGTGGGCGTGGCTACTGGAAATTTAATCAGTCTTGTTTAAAAGACCCCATCTTAGTTGAAAGAACTAAATTGAGAATTTTTTTGAAATTGATGAAAATTCCTCTAACCCACACAATGTTATGGAAGCATTTAAGTGTGCTTTTAGAGGTCATGCTATTAAATTGGTTCTTGGAAACAAAAATAAATGTATTTGATGAAAGAGAGAACTTTAATTGATGAAATAAATTAGTTGAATAGTAGACTGGATGAAATGCAACAAAACTGGACAACCTATATTCTGAGCATGTGAATGGCATCATAAATAGAGCGCGGGCCAACTGGATGGAAAAAGGGGAAAAATGCACCGCCCATTTTCTGAGATTAAATCGTAGCAATGCGGCTAAAAAAAATGTTATGAAGTTATGTACTAGAGAAGTGGTCTCTCTTATGGCACCACAGGATATATTGTCTGAGGAGGTAGATTACTTTAGGACTATATTTTCATTCGAAAATGAGCCAGAGCCACTCTGTGGCCAGAATGTTAATATATTTTTTCCAGCTAACGATTATGCACTTTCTATATCCCAACAACAAAGCTGTGAAGGTGTAATTTCAGAAGAAGAGCTGTTAGATGCGATTAATTCCTTCTCCTCTGGTAAATCACCAGAGATTGATGGGATTCCTATTGAGTTTTATAAAATATTTTTTGAAAAATTTAAAAAACCTTTGGTAGCATCATTTAATTTTAGCGAGATTCACAAGGAAATTGTGAATGACTGTATAGTATATTTAAAAAATTGGAGACCTTTGACCCTTTTCTGTGTTGATACTCGAATACTATCAAAATGTATTGCATTAAGAATAAAAAAAATAATTGGTCAAATAATTGACTATGACCAAACAGGCTTTATTAAAGGGCGTTTCATTGGTAATAACATACGGCATCTCCTTGACACCATTGAACAGTATAATAATGAGCAAACTCTACACTCTACTCGGACTCTTATTTATTGCTGATTTTGAAAAAGCATTTGATAAAGTAAGATGGGACTTTATTCTAAAAACACTTCGCTTTTTTAATTTTGGGGAGAGTCTTGTAAAATGGGTAAAGGTGCTATACAACTTACCAACCAGTCGAATAATTAATAATGGTCACTTATCTGATGCCTTTACCCTTGCTAGAGGGGTTCGCCAGGGATGTCCATTATCTCCATATCTATTCTTATTTTGCATTGAAATTTTAGCTATTCGAATTCGAAATAATCACTACAATGTAGGTTTAAAACCATATGATCTCGAAACAAAAATAACTTTATATGCAGATGATGCCGTTTTTTTTTCTGCAACCAGAAAAAAGCTCCTTGCATGCTTTGATTTATGATTTAAAACTTTTTGCTAGATTTTCTGGATATAGAGCCTAATTTTGAGAAATGTACAATTATGAGAATAGGTACATTAAGAAATACAGATTTTAATTTACAATGCCCTGCTTCAGTCAAATGGAGTAACGGTGCAGTTGATGTACTTGGCATTCCAGAGAGTTCCAAAGATTTAGTCAAGATAAATTATGGAAAAAAACTGGCGAAAGTCGAAAAAGTATTGCAACCATGGAGAGGAAACATTTTGTCGCTGCAAGGAAAAGTAACTTTGATTAATTCATTGGTAATTCCTCAGTTTATTTATTTGATTATGACACTTCCCTCCCCTGAAGCATCCCTTTTTAAATGTATTGAACAAAAGATTTTTAAATTCCTTTGGAACAATAAACAAGACAAAATTAAAAGACAGTATGTATATAATTCCTTTGAAAATGGTGGATTAAATCTAAAGAATATTGTAGCTATGAATTTAACTTTGAAGGCATCTTGGGTTAATAAAATCTACCATAATAGTTATTGGAGAACGAGCCGAACTCTAGCTACAGTATTTACATTTTTTGAGTGTAAATTGTTCCCTTTTTTCCAGTTAAAGCCACAACACGTGGATTGGCTTCTGAGAGAACAATTGGTTCACCTTTCACCTTTTTTTAAAGATGTAATCAAGGCCTGGTTGAGTTTCCAGTACTATCCCCCTAATTCTCTAAACGATATCCAATATCAAATCATATGGATGAATTCTTCATTGTCAATGAATGGAAAACCCTTCTTATGGAAATATTTACAGAGTAACAGAATTGTCTTCATAAATGATCTTCTTGATAATACAGGCAACTTTCTTTCGTACGACCAGTTTAATATATGGACAATTATGTGACAACTTTAAATTTAATCAATTGCTCTCTGCTGTGCCATTAAATTGGAGGAGGGTATTAAAAAAATCGAGTGACAATCAGCAGGTTAGTGCTCCAGTCATAAAAACTCTTAAATGGCTATCAAAAATTAAGATAAATAAAATCATGTATAATTTTTTTGTACTTAGTAATGGTCTTTCATTTTTTCCACATGCAGTCTGTTCCTTTTGGGAAGACAAGTTTAATATTTTTATCCCCTGGAAACATTATTTTAAATCTATTTATACAATATCAATCAATTCATATTCTAGAATTTTCCAAATTATGATTTCCTACAGAATTACGGCTACAAATAAACAACTTAACTTTTTTAACACGGACCACTCTCCATTATGTAAATTCTGCAATGAAGAAGTGGAGGATCAATTACATTTATTTTTTTACTGCCCATATGTAGTTAGACTGTGGTTAGATATTAAAAATTTGGCTAAGACCCATACATATTAATTTTGAATTCTCACCGCTAAATATTTTGTTGGGAGTACTGGATGCAAATTGCCCACAGATTGTAAATATAATTATTCTTTTGGGGAAAATATTTATATTTCAGGCTCAATCAAAAAGGAATTTGAATTTGGATTTTTTTTTTTAAATAAAGTGCGAAGCCAATTTCTTTTGGAAAAAATAATCATGACGAATCAATACAAAGTAGAAATGTATAACAGAAAATGGAAAAAATTAAGTTTTGAGTAAATGTATAATTATAACATTTAAATTTTGTATATATACATCCCTTTTGTTTTTGGTCCTGCTTGTTTTGTTGTTGTTGTTGTTTTGTTTTTGTTTTGTCAGGTTAGTTTTGTCTGTTTGTTTTTTGGTCAGTGTGTTGTCAGTGTATATGGTATGATTTTGTATGTAACTGCCGGTTTCCATTAAAGAAAAAAAAATGGAAAAAAAAAAAAAACGAAAAAAAAAAATCCTGCTACCCAGCTGCCTCCCCATGAGCGCCTTGGAAGCAGGGCCGCACGCAGCCTCCACAAATAAGGAAGACCAGTTACATTACTGAGGTGAGTTCATGTTTAGGCAATTTAGTAGATAAAGCCTTGGAAACAGTACATGTATGTGGTTAAGATATCCCGGATGTTCAAGGTGAAGATATGCAGATATTGACTTAAAATGTTAAAATCAGCCTCTCACCATAACCACACCTTGAACATGGGGCATGGACAACAGGTCATTTTGCAGAATTAAGTATTAAAATATTAAAAATAATTTCAAACGTTTTTTATATAACATTTTTTACGTGTGTGTGTGTGGGGGGGGGGGGGGCACTTTATTCAGCTTTACCAACTTCAATAACACCTATAAACTGAGTCATTTGAAATAAGCAGAAACAATAAAACCAGCTTCATATTCAAGTGCAAAACAACATCGGTTTGAACGATTTGAAAAGAAAAAAACTGTGCTCGTCTTTTGCATTTTCCATGTGCAGGCTTTCTGTTCCCTGTGCCACTCTGAGAAGTGGGTCAGAGCAGAAGAGGAGCCCACCACCCGTCACTTTTGGCTGCTTCAAGTCACGTCACATAAACAATGGCACTTCATGGGGAGAGTCTCGTCTTCCTTCCTGCCTGGCTTCCTGTCGACTGTTCTGCCTGACTTGGCAAACTCAATGTGTCTTACCCCCCTTCCTCCTTCCCTCCTCCTCCTCTTCCTCCATTATCCTCCTTCACCACTCCACCCCCATTACCCCGTCCTCTCCCAGCAGACCTCCCTCCCTCCTGAATCAGACAGCAAAGTTGGTCAAAACCGAGGAAGGGAAGCAAAAAGTGGGATGTCAAAGAAGAAATGATAAATGAAAACGCAGCTACAAAAGGCCTCTGTGGAAGTGGAACATACACAGTCAACAAGTCGGCTCCATTGACATGTAGATAGTGGGGTGTGAAGGGATTCAATGTACTGTTTGGCAACTACAGTGCACTAAACTTTTAACCCCGCCCACGACCTCCAGCTCCTTTCTAATGCAGGCCCTTCTGACCAGATTGATGATAGCAGTGTGCTTCCTCTGCAGAGAGCACGACCTCTGCTTGAATAATAGCTGACCATTGATTAGCCTGTCTCATTAACATCCAAGGCTAGATCTCTTTCCTTTTTCACTGTGTTTCCAGTCTGGAAAATGATGGATTGCAAAATTATTGAATTTGGCATGAAGTAAGAATTTAGAGATAAGGAAATCATCCCTCCCAGCACTGCACTTCTCTTGCTGTAAATTGTAATTGTTTTCATTAATTACAGCTTTTTTTCAGAGAAAATATTTTTGAAAACAAGGAAATCGGCTGGGGAAAAAAATATTAAATGAGCACCTCTGGTGTCTTTTACACCCTCTGAGGGGAAAATAAGTAATTTTAGAAATTCTATTCTCTATTCTCTAATTCTCTATGGTGGCAATTGGAATTCAAGTTGATGGTTTAAAATTTAAAAAGCTTTTAAAGAAAATAGGCTATTACATGATAAAAAGTTATACTGGCCCAGTCAGGAAGTCATCCTGTCACAGATTTGAAAGGTCAAACTCAACAATTCAGTCCAATCCATGACCTCTGCAAGTTAGTTGTTCACTTTTAGTGGCTGTAAACTCTTACAGTGTTTATGAGGTGTTCTTCCTGAGGATGCAAGATCCCCTTATCAGTTTTATAGACCCTATTTAGGTCAATACTAGATCAACTCATCTGGTACAGAGAAGAGCAGCAACCTTTAGCATAATGAGTTACAATGTCACCTAATCAGGACGATTTATAGCTGTTTTAATGGTACCCTGACAATTTTGTTATCTGCGTCTTGGATCGGAGATAGCTGACAGAAAGTCATTTAGTCCAAAGAATACCTCCTACATGACTGAGGGGAAGCGGTCATCTGTAGTTGAAGTTCATTCACGAAAACTCTTTTGTGAAGCTAAATGTTCTCTGTCTGCCCTTCTGTCTCTGCCTCTGTCTTTGTCTCTCTGTTCTCATCTTAACTCCATGATTGTAAGTCTGTTTGTGTGTGAAGGTTGTTATTGACATTTGACATGTTCAGGCATTTAACTTTGCACTCTTGAGAGACTCCTTGCAGGATTACGGTCATTCCTGAAGTTCAGTGTCCACAGTTTGTGAATCCATATATATTCTTTGATAAATGTTTCGTAAAATGTTAATGTTTCAAAGTCATGGTTTGACCAGCCCAGTCGCCAGAATAAAAGGGTGGCATATTTTTAATGAGATATCAGGACATTTCCAGCCACATTTGTGGTGACAAAATCTGATATTTTAAGCCAAAACCTGAAGTTTTCCAAACCTAATCTGAGAGGTTTTTGGGCCAAAACCTAACCAGACCATAAGCACAGCAATGCCACAACATCACATTGGAAATTAAAGTTTCAACATATCTATGGTTTGCAGAGACATTGCAAACATTTATTCTGGCAACTAGGTTGTGTTTGACTGACGTCTCTTGGTGCACGTCTAATATAATTTCCTGTTGGCCATAAAACAATATACTTTGATCAATCAGTTTTGTTCTCTCGTCCCACTTCCTGTGATTTAAAGAAAACATCTTACTCATATAAAGTTAGAGCTCCTGCACACAGATAGTTGTACTTCCACAATCCTCTTTTCCTCTACATGAAACCGATAGTATGGAGTGCAAAAGTCAAAGTCCTAGTGATCTGGCATGAGATGCAACAAAAATCTTTCCCTCATCTGAAATTGATCAGAGAAAAGAAGAAAGAGTGCTGGGAAAATATGTGGAAAAAAACTTAAGGGGAGAGATGTAGATGGGATTTTATTTTTTTATTTATTTATTTTTATTTTTTTAACTGCAGGCGTCCAGCCCGCCTTCAATGAAAGCTCTTTTTAAGTTGCACCTGTACAGCTCGGTGGGGGTGAGTCTGGAGGCTTGATGTGGGTGCAGTGTGTTCTCTAACCCCTCAGGAAAGGAAAGAATTAGTGGGGGCCTTTGTTGTCTGCACCGGCTACACCTCATATATGTTTTAAAGGTGCAAATACAACAGGACAGCCCAACTTGAACTCCGTCCCCGAAAAAACAATCGACCTTGGCGGAACATCTCTGATATTCCTGTAAAGACAAATTGAGCGTTTGATTTTACCCAAACTTGAACACGGTTATGAGCATGCGCCACTGCACCGTTGTAAAGATGAGGCACTTCCAGACAGCTGGTTTCACTTTTTCCTCACTCTCTCTTCCTCTCTCGCTTTCCTTTTGTTCCACCAAAGTGTTCCTCTTTTGATTCATCCTGAGTAATGGTGTGAGATTCGCAGGGCAGCTGAAGTTTCCTTTCAACTTCTCACACGGTCTCCACAGCTGGCCGTCTCCTGAGCGGGACGCTGGAACAGATGCAGACGAAAAAGCTATAGGCCCCTGCGTGACAACTATTTTTTCCATCTGCTTTGCAGCACTGTGGAGCCTGTTGGAGCTGACCAACATCTTTGCAAATTCAGATACTAACAACAGTTTAATCATCATCACTGCATCCATTTGTGTCACCACCCACCACGAAGCAAATGCTGCTTAAGTTTGTCTGTTACAAATAAACTGTCACCAGCCACACTGAGTGAAAACCTTTGGACACAATATAATGCGAACACCTATGTTGTGTTTTAGCTCCACTAAAACAAGCAATAACATCCAAAATTCTGTTTTCTTTGCAATGTAGGTGACTGGCTAGCCTGAAAAGTGCAGAATGAAAGCATATCAAAACATTTGTAGGAAAATTTTAACATTATATTTATCCTCAACAAACACATGAAATACACATAAAAATGGATATTAAAACATACAGATATACATGTATTAGGCATACAGTATGTGCAAATAAATTGTCATTTAAATTTTCATTAAAACTCAATATGCAAAATACATACAGCAGTTGATACTATTAACATTACACCGGTTGGGAATTATGCTATAATTTTTCAACAGTACATAGCAGAACAATTAAATGTAAGTACAATTTATGTTCCATCTTTTTAATTTTACGTACATTTACTCAGATGTAATTTTTAGGTACACTTGAGTGTTCTTGGAACTTTATAAAACCACTCAACTGCATTTTGGAGACGAATATTGTACTCTCACTCCACTAATGTTATTTGATAACTTTAGTTTCTTTTTACTTTGCAGGTTGCATGCCGCATCAAAGCCAAAGTAGTGCATTTTACCTCCCCCAAGTTTATGTGTTCATCCGTGTCCATTTGTTGGTTGGTTGATTTGTCAGTGGTATTATACAAAGACTATTATGTGGATTTTCACAAAACCTGGATGGAGGATGGGTCTCGGCCCAAAACAGACCCCATAAACTTTTGGGTCAGGATCTGGACAAAGGAAATTTTGGTAACATTGTGAGATTTTGCAAAATTCTTTGTTGATTTCTTAGGGAATGCATGGATCACTATGAAAGGAAGAAGGTGTCTTTGGGTGGCTGGTATGAGTGAGCATAAATTGATG
Source organism: Lagodon rhomboides (assembly GCA_039737535.1). Classification (NCBI taxonomy): domain Eukaryota; kingdom Metazoa; phylum Chordata; class Actinopteri; order Spariformes; family Sparidae; genus Lagodon; species Lagodon rhomboides. The sequence continues at coordinate 31,523,292 of CM077794.1, forward strand.
CAGATCCAAATAAAAATCCAGATCTTGGGGTTTTATTTGATACTGGATTAGGCCTTGATTGAATTAAAAAGGAGACTGTTGGACCTTGGCAGGTGGATGTGCTCTATTGAGTGCCATTCAAGTATACCCATAGTATACGGTATACACATATTAATATATGTCAAGTCTACCTTTACTTTTATGGATACCTTCGCTTTTACCAAAGTGCTTTTTTAACATATTATTTTTTCTTTTACTGAAGTACAACGTTTGGGCACTTTTTACAGGACTGCTGAGGTGTGAGCCATATTTGAGAATATTTTTGGCAGCAATAGCCGGTTCAAATCCCACTCAGACCAAAAATGTGGACGTGGACTAGCAGTTGGAGAATACAAGTCATACAAGTCCTGGGCATTGCCGAGGCGCCCAACACTGTTTGTTGGGCGCTGTAGCATGTGGCTGCCCCTTCACTCATCTCCTCTATACATTGTGTGTGTGTGTTTGTTTGTGTGTGTGTGTGTGTGTCTGTGTGTGTGTGTCTGTGTGTGTGTGTGTGTGTGTGTGTGTGTGTGTGTGTGTGTGTGTGTGTAAGAATTTCCCATTTCGGGATTAAAGTAGTGTATGTTAAAAAAAGAAGTTTAAATTACTTCCTTGGTGCAGCCAAACTTGGTTGTGCTCTGTGAGGAAGGCTGATAAAAATGTTTATCTGCTGCTGATTTACTCCTCTAATACCTGGAAAGATTAGACTGGCTGGCACAGTAATCTACAACAACAATTTTGGGTCTCAAGGAAAATGACTTTGGAAATTTGGGTCCACTGAGGGAGTCTGGAAACCACTGAAGCGTTGTATCTGTTCCACAGGATGGTGTGCAGGATTGCGTATCTGCATGCTACGACTCTGAATATATAATGGTCAACATGCTGCCTCCCTTCTCTACACTGAAACTGCTTTGTGCTGCAGATGGCAGCCTTCAGACCTCAGCAATTTTACACATGCACACACAACACTCTGGCTGGGCAGTGATGTGGAAAAGACTTTCTCCCAGTGGTACACCAGAATTTCTGTATACTTCCTCGGAGCCTGCACACATCCGACAAGGTGCCAGTCATGGCATAGTTGACCATGTCAGAGCCTTACCAGGACCTGTGATTGACAGGTCTGTTTCTATGAAGGGGTGTGGTCTTGCAGAGTCAAGCTGGGTTGTATTATGGAGGGCCGTACTTAATAAGATCTACAGGAGGGAAAGTGCCTGCCCTTAAGGTCCAATTTCCCCTTTGGCATAATACTGCCATTGAAGGAGACGGAGATAGAATCGCACCTCTTGCAGAGTTGTAGAAATGTATAAGAGTAAGAAAGCAAACAAAACGACAGTCATGGATGTCAGTTTGGAAACGATGTTCCATTTCCTCTCTGTAACATAACCCCCCCCCCCCCCCCCACCCACACACACACACACACACACACACACACACAGACTTTCAAAGACCTGGAAGAACAAAGGCATTAAAAAAAAGATGAAAAGGCAGAGATTCAATGATCCAACCCTGTAATTCCATGACACATTTCTAGAACCCTGTGCTTGAGCGTAAGCCCAAAATCAACAACAGATAAGCCTTTTCTGTGTCCTTTCTCTTTGATCCAGAGGTCCCCCCTTTCCAGCATGGGGGTGGGATGGGGGGGCGGGCACTTCTAAGCTTCCTGTTCAGGACCCCCCCCTGCTTCAGATTTGGGGCTGGTGGGGAGGAGAGGGAGGAGTGGAGGGTCCCCGCTCTGCTGATGCCCTCAAACTTTCCACTGGCCCTGATATTTTCACTGCAGTAAGCTGACTGTAATCAGCCACTAACATATTTAATAAAAACATACTTGAGACAGAACTGCCATTTGCTGATTATTTGAGGTAATGGACGAGACTTAAATCATCCTCAGGCAGATTTTAATTGAAGTAAAGGTGTTAAATATACAGAGAAAAACACTAACATGTAAATATTGTGACTTACTGAGGCTTGTGTGTTTATTTGTAATATGCAGTAAATAGAATATATGTTCAAAAAAGCTGTAACTTTAGGCCTATTTAATAGTTTATTTGACATTATCACAAAAGCACATTACTTTTACACAACCATTTATGATCTTTGCTATTAAATCATGCCTTATCAGTCTCTGTGAGTCTAAAAATGTTAAAAGCATACTGTTTCTTTAAATGTTTATATTCAAGCTAAATGGCAGTCAAAAAAAAGTGTAAAATGCAACTACTGTCCGATGAAAGGTAGGGAAAAAGAAGCAGGAGAGGGAGCAACATGAGGTCAGCTACTTTATGGAGGTAATCAGAGTTGTCTTCCTGTCTATTCTCCCCTATTCACACTGCCTGGCGTTCATTCCAAAAGTGAAACTGGACACCAAGGGTTTTGTTATGGGTTTACAGCTCTGGAGGATGAGGAGACAAACAAGACGGTGCAGAAAATCAAGGCTGCTGTGTTTCCCCCTGGAGTTGTATCACTGCTGTTATACTGACTCTCAAGTCAGAGAAAGAGTTTACATAAAAAGTGAGACGTAATTTTGTGATTGAGATAGTGGTTCAATTGCTGAGTCATGTGTTAAAACTAATTAAACAAGTTTGTGGGATTATACAATTGACAAGCCCAACCACAGAGAAGAAAGAGTCAAGGCTGCGGGTAGATGTCATGTCTCCAATTGGGAAACTACTGAATTTGTAGCCAGGAGGATTATTTGTAACTTTTGCAGCAAGTCAATGGAACAGCGCCAATATGATTTGAAGCAAAGGAAAGGTTTGATATAGTCTTCTCATTGTAAATAACTTATTGCAAATGAGAGCACACTTAGCCAACAACCAGACATGTAACATATGGTATATCCACCAGCATGTGTGTAAGACTAACATCCGCATTTTAAGAGAAGATTCATCAATTATCAATTATAATTATATAATATATTTATAAATTATATATTATAATTGTTTTAGCCTACAATTCATACTATCAGCTACTGGCTTATTATTCTAATGCTCTGGTCACACAGCAGCGAAATCAGTTACTGCATCTAAGAAGTAAGAAAAATGTAAAAAATTACTCCTTAATTGATGACTTCTTGTGAATTTTGTGAAAACTAATTGATAAATTGAGATAAATATATTTCATACATTATAGCATATTACAATACAGCCTTTTAGACCTAAAGAAAACCTACACAGGTTATTATATTCAACTAATTTATAGAATAGTAATGTAGTCCATATACGCAAGACTGAACCATATAGTGGTGAAATATAAAGGCCATCATGATAATTTTGCCAACAATGAACCATGGATTTGACACATTTTGTTTGACTTATACAAACACAAAATTATATGTGAAATGTATACCATGATATATATAATAGGCTTTTGAAATCACTCAGAAACATTTCCAGGCCTATTTACTAATTAGGTCTATAAATGGCCTTGAATTGTTTGAATATGATGGGGTTATGATAAGGTTTGGCTGTTTGTGTTTGTTTTGACCAGCACAGGGACCCACTGGACAATTACACCTCTCTTTCTTTCAGTCTCCTTTCCAGTACAAAAGTTCAGCTTTGCCTGACATAGTCTTTTCATTTTCATCTGTCAGTGAATAAAGTAAACACATTATCAACTGATGGGCTATTTACATGCTACCACAGTCTGCTAGAATTAAGTCATGAAAATACCAAGGATAACTACTGGGCAGAGTTTACACAGATCACACAATGCAAGGATGAAAAAGTAGACAGTACTGTAGTACTGTATCGACAACGGTCTTCTTCGAAACTGAGTTAATAAGTATGTCTCTGCCCCGCCTTTGGCAAACACACTGACCTGACGCCAGCTGGACTGACTGATTAAACTATAATGTACGAATATATTTGATCAAACTGGGGCTGTCAACATTTTTTCTTAGTTTTAATATTTGTTTCATGTCATACTGTACATACATACAAAATGTGTTCGGCCTACTGCCTGTTATTGGTGAGTCGATTTTTAGAAACTTAATTTGAGTCTAATATTACACCAGCCATAGTTCTGAAGTATTTACGGACATTTGGACCGTCACAAAAGTCTAGCTTAAACTCTGCCAGTGGGTAGGCTACCTTGTAACATACATCCATTTTGATTTTCATAGTTTATCAGTCTATGGTTGGCAGGGATGACTTACAAATACTCTGGTGTCTCTGTCCGTATTGAAAACATCACTGGTATTGACCTGTTATTTTTTTTCTCTTTCGTTCTTGCCTTTAGGTAGGTTCATGGTTGGTTTGCTTTTGCAGCGCCCCCCATCATCGGTTGATAGAAGTGACAAAGTAATACCTTTGTTTCACTGACCGCAGCTAGGGCTGGGCGATAAATCTGTAAAATTGATGAATTCGAGTTTGTGGTTTAGGACAATTTTTTGAAATAATGAAAATCGATTTTCTTTTTAACTTGCTCCGCCGCCCACTGTGAACCCACTGTGAACTCACAGTGGGCTCCGCCCTCCCCCCCGCATTGACTTTCCACAGAGAAACAAACACATCGACATGGCAGCAAGCCAAGAGTTTGTTCCTAAAAAGGCACAGTCTCGTCAGTAGTTCGGTTTTGTAGCGTCAGACCTCGAACAAATCGCGGTCCATTTATTTCAGCATCTCAAACAGCCGTATGCATCACAGTGGGACGCTTGTTGTTCACTACGAGATGTACAAGACCGTGGCAGCCCACAAACACCGGCTTAAAAGTAGCCAACATTAGCGGAATCATTTAATCATTGTGTCCCATATGAGAAGAAAGGGTCCCAGTGGACAGCTTTTACGGATGCAGTCAGTTTAATTTAGTTTACATATCTTCAGGAATACAAAATACTGTTTGTAAACAAAAGGCACCTTTTGCAAAATTAAGTATTTAATGAAAGTTATGTTAACACTTTATCAATACCAATATGGAAACCGATCTGCTATTATAAAAACATGCAATCTGACATGTTAAATTTAAGGGACACATTTTTTTCAAGTGAGTTTGAAGGTGCACTGTTTAAAATGGCAGGGCAATTTTGTTTACAATAAAAGCATTAAGATAAAAGCAATGCTTTGACAACTTCTTTGTCATTTGTAGTTTGTTTTTAAGAAGGAAAAAAAATCTATTAAAATCGTAAATCAAGTTTGGTGAGATTCAATTTTTAGGCCATATCACCCAGCCCTAACCGCAGCATTTAATTCGGAGGCTACTTAAATGATTCTCTCTATGTATGAAGGCTAATAAACCACCCTTATTTTGGTGCTGCTAGTCAGATGAAAAAATCAGTTATCTTAGTACAATATTTTTGCATCTTTCAGGTAGAGTTATGTTTAGGTCATTATTGGACAACTTTTATGATGTGTACTTGGAAAAAAATACTGAGGTCCAGACCTCGGTGACCTCAATGCTGGGTATGGCCATGCCTGCAATCATCAGATTTAGTCACAGTTGTTGAATTCTTTCATGCAGAGCTGGACTTTGGGTAAACTTTCATGTGAATTGGCGCCATTCACCAATAACAAGCTATCTTGTCAGTGCTGATAAAAGAGTCAAGAAAACCAAACCAAAGAAAGATATATAAGCTTATTAGTTGTGTTGCAGCATCTACTTTTTTTAAACTCCTTCGTCGTAGTTTGAAGTAAGTTATGAGACAGGAGTCAATGATCTACTTTATGTCTCTTACTGTCCTGTTAACGACCATGCTAAATAGCTTGCAAACTGGCAGTTAAAATGATAGCTAGTGCGGAGAGTTAGCCTTATCGCAACTGGCTAGAACATGTTTCTTGCTGACTAGAGCATTAGCAGTAAGCTTACCAGTTACAGCAGTTCTGCTCTGCTCTGACACACCAGGCCAATGGATTCTTGTTGAGTGAATGTCAGGTCATTAGAGGATCTCTGGCCCTAGTTTTTGCGATTTGTCCCTCCCCGGTGGCATGAGTCAGGCTTTGTTGGCGGCTTTTTAGCTTTTTAGCTGTTCAAGTAAGCAAGTGCTGCTTTTTGGCCTAGACACAGGTTGGCCTTCTTTGCTGCTAGCTTTTTAGTTTGGTGTGTTCAGAACTTTAGTCACTCTTAGTGTTAGTTGTCAGTCACCTGTACAGCATTTGCAGCGTGTATGAGGGTCCCATACAAATAGTTAAATATGGCTCATTGAGGGAAACATGAAGTTTATGAGTACAAAAAGTTTAAATCTAAACAGCCTGGTCAAAAATAAGTATCCTCATGTCCAAGACACAGTAGAAATCAAAAGAGGAGAAAAAGAAGAAAATTGTAAATCTGGGATCTGGAGAGACCAGACCTGAGTATTTACACGGCAACATGGGTGTTTAACAGGATCAAAAACAGCCTGATGGAAAACCCCTCAAAGGCCAAAATACCTCTGCAAAGCCCACCTGTCAGTCGACCACACAGCAGACTCAAAGGTCCACTGATAGCCCAGGAGACTAAAGGGCCATCCACACCGAAACACTTTTTTGTGTAAACGCACCTTTTTGTGTAAACGCACATGTTTTGCGTCGTTTTGGCCGATCGTCCACACGGATCCTGTAAACGCAGTGGCTGTAAAGGCACTTTTTTGAAACCTGGTCTCAGGGTAAAAAAAATTCGAAAATGCAGCCCTTGCATTTTCATGTGGACGGCGAATCAGCATACTTTGCGTATCGATGACGCCATCGCCCCACCCCTCGACCTCTAGCCTTCGACCTCTTAACCCCACGACGTCTCATAACAACAACAACAACGACAATGCCGGACTACACGCTTGTGTTCGTGCTGCAGAAGATATTGAGCCTATTAGGGTTACTAGGGCAAAATATTATGCTCCTCTGCCATTACGCGGTGCAAAAAAAGGATTATGGACAATGGACTATGGATTATAGCCATTCTCGTCTTCTCCTTGTTGTGTACGGTTTCTCCTTCGACTGTCTCTTTGAATGCAGCGCACAAGCTTTATGCGCATGCTCCGTCTCTTCTTCTCCGTTTTTGGTGAATTTCAAGCGCCACCGATAGGCCTGGCATATGATCTACACCATATTGAGTCATTTACAATGGATCCGTGTGGACGCAAATATTCTTGAAACGATGCCAAGGAAGACGGGGAAAAAAAGATTGTTTTGGTTCGTGTGGACGAGGCCTATCTATCTGTGACTGGTGAGGCTCTTGAGGATGAAGGGGTGGGGGTCATCAGGAAAGGAAGGAGGAGGAGGTTTGGAGGGTTGAAGGGTGAGCAAACTGGCACCTGGCAGGTTAACTATCCCCATCGTACTGGGGATGGGACAAAGGCTTTGGTGGAAGGGAGGGTTGCAACTTCCACCTGCAACTGGCTGACTGATGTAAAAAAAGAAAAAGAAAGTCCCTCATGACCCCCACCCTGTTGCCCCCCAGCCGAGAAGAGCCGGACGGGACTAAAGCCCCCCATTGTTGTCCCCTCATACAGGATCACCAAGGCCCCGGCAGTGAGTGAGGGACGAGGACGGGGGGGTGGAAAGAGGATGGGGCTGGTGTGGGAGGGGGTGAGTATGGTGTGTGCGTGAGTGGGTGTGTGGGTGTGGGGGGGCAGCTCAAACACAATCGTGTGATAGGACTTGGCCCTATCTAATCAAGGGCAGGAGGTCATTTCCGAACAACTGGGCAATAAAAGATTATTTCTAGCCACATAACAGAGGAGCCGTTAGAGGGGGGAGGGGGGAGTGAGAGAGCGAAGAGGGGGGAAGGGTGGCTGTCTGTGAGGAGAGGAAGTGAATTGAAAAAAGCCAGCAGACGGGAACCATCTGTCTGGATGCATAGCCTAATCTAATCAAGGGGGGAGGGTGAATAAAGAACAAGGTAGCTAAAAAAAAAAAACAAACACACACAAAAACATCTATCAATACTATGGATCAATTATTGTTATCTATCTAGTGTGCATATGTGATGCTTTTTGTTGTCTTTGGTTAAGATATCAAAGGGGAAAACAGAACAAAAGTGGTTGTAGGGGGGCTGGAATGCAGTAAACACACAAAACTGTCCCCTGGGGCTGTTAAAAGAGGCACAAGGACGTGATCTTGTCAGGGTTAGGCTATGTGAGAAAAAGTTAAAGCAGCTCAGAACACACTGATGTATGTATCAGAAATGTTCTTGACTATGAAAGCACAACTCTTGTGGATTTTTCAGTTTTTAATTTTTTTTAATCTGAAGAGGTGATTTTTATGTAAGGCAGGCTCTGTTTTATGTAATTCTATCATGGTGTTGTCATTATTTTAAAATTTCCCCTACTATAAACTACAGTCTTTTGGTGTCTCTTGAACCATTCTGAGCATATCTAGGGATCAAATCTAACGACTCTTGACAACTGGCTGTTTCCAGCAACAGTCTCCACTATGAGCAACACTGAGACAAACACCCCGCTGATTTAATTAGCCAGTGGAATACAAAATCAAAAGCAAGACCACTGGGGCCTGTGAGAGCTGGCAGAGGCTTTTGCCCTAACTTTGCAGGAAGGAAGTGACACTCTGAATACTGATGAGCCAATCGCACTGATGAATTTGGAGCCATTGATCAAGAGCAAAACCTGTCTGAAGCCAAAAATAACGCCCGGCCATTAATTACAAAAGGAGCCGACTGAATGATTGCCAAGGGTCGTGTATTGTATTGATCCATGTGCTGCCTCCTCCTCCTCCTCATCCTCATCATCATCCCCTCCAACTGGCCTTTGTCAATAAAATGGCAGACAAAGGCAAGAGAGAGGAAGGAGGCTCTGAGAAGAATGCCGTATCAGATAGCTAGTAACGCTGCATAGACACATAACAGTTTAGAGGAGGGGGGTGTGAAAGTTTTACACTTAAGTTCCTGTGGGTGTGTGAGCCCAGGAGCAAATGCTCAAGAGGCTCCAGCTCCAATGAAACACCTCCATCTTGAATAGCCCTCGACACCTGATAAAACACAGGGTCGTCCCTGCAGGCTCTTTATAGCTCCTGAGGAGGAAATAGGCAGCTAAACGACTGTCTGTCCAATGACACACTGCAAGTCTGACAAACAGGAAGCAGCTGTTTGCATCTGAATGTTGTTTTCTACAGCACATGTTCATCCAAATTTAAAAAAAAAAACATATTTTCTTTCTTACCTACTTAACTAAATGAGTCATTTGGTTTCATTCTTACTTTATCAATGGTGATATGTTGTGGTTTCTTTCTAGTGACAAATGTACTTATTGGAAGTCCCTTACAACAAAAGTGTCTGATAAATGTCCTAAATGTAAATGTAAATGTAAATTTTGGGTTTGAGCTATAGTTGCTGAGATTTCTGACAGGGAGATACATTTAAATTTTGTTTTTGTTTCATATCTTGTAATGTAATTTTTTAAATGCAGTGAGCACCACAAACAAAATCCCGTTCAGTCCTGTTGTTTTGGGCTAAAGAGAGGGAAGAGTTTATCCAGGAAATAAACTGTCACCTAATCTTTCAGGTCGGACCTTGATGACATTTTCCAGATATACTTTCTGTACAAAAAAGAAGTCGAACAGAGGAACAGCAGTTACAATCAAGTTAACGCTCTTCAGTCGGTAGCTACTTTGACCTCTGACAGCCACAAAATCAGCTGGTCATTTTTTGATGTCGAGTTAAAAACTTCATAAAACTTGACAAAATCATCTCGCTGTTAGGTGAAAATGATCTCCAGGTTGTGGATGATTTCCACGTTAAGTTAAATTGAAGGATTACATGTTCCTCTTTGGTTTGAGAATATTCTTCCATCCAAACCCTTTCAAAACCTGTCATATAAACTTTGAAATGCACACACAAAACGCTGCTTTACAAAGATGTTTACATTTTGGATTTTTCACAAATTTCCCCCAACAACTGCAGCAGACTGCAACCCGTTTCTAGTATTTTAAACACAGTGAATTATATACTTTCTTAAATGTTTTATAGCTATTTCAAATTTTCTTAATGTAACTTTAATCCTGTGGAGAATGATGGTGGATGTTGGAGCACTTTTCTAAACACGTCATTTCTCACATGTAGCTCCAGCACACCAACATCGTCCAAAAACCGAATATCCGAGGAGATAACTTCCATAAACTTTGGTCATCATTCTGCGGTCCAAAAAAGCCGCCTTGTCTCTACAATCTACCACCCCCACATTTCCTCTGATTGCTAATTTCTATTTATATGCCGTGAGGGGAAATAATGAAAACCAGATGAGGAGGCGGAGGAAAGCTGAGGAAGGTCTTTTTCGTGATGAATGCTGTGGAGGAGGATGACTGTTTATAGAGTATCCTGCTCCATCATGGCTGTGCCTGCAGCAGTGCCCTGGCTAAGAAAAGGACTGCCCCGGTAGGATGTGTGGGTTGGAGGTTCCACCATGACTCACTTGGTAGTCATGCGTCTTTGCACTTGTATGGCCCCAAAAAAACCCAAAACTGCAGCAAAGGGACCCGCCAAGCCTGACAACTCCAAATAGCATTACGTGGGCGTGTGGAGCAGCTAAATTTACCCTGAAACAAGTGCAAAGAGGAGGAGGAGGAGCAGGCTGTGACCATTTATACCATTGAATTACTTAATACTGACTCAGATTTCAATTTTTTTCACAGTGGAGTGGCAGTCCAGTGATGAGTACCATGTGATGCAGTTACAGAACTGTTCACGTGGCAGGGTGACTGAAAAGAGAAAGAAACTACTCCCGGGCCTTCAAATGTTATTTTAGACACCTCCGCTGATTAGATTGGAGATTTAGAAGACATGTTAAGGACTTAGCAGGGCCAAGTTCTGGAAATGGTGGGAGTAGGATCTGTTTCCTTATTTGACTTAGGCTGGAAAATATCAAGTAAACATTGTCTTCCTGTTCACTGCCTTCTGAATACAGTTTAGATCTCTTCCACCCACTCCCTCATCCATACAGGGGAACTAAAGTGAAACTTGAAAAAAGGCCTCCTATTGTTTGCCATCATCCAGGAGCCAGAAGCAAATGGGGATCGGATTGCAGCTCTGAAAGGTAACAGGAAATTGACAAATCGCTAATCCACTCTTTACTATTCAGGGCAACAAAAGGTACATTCCACCAAAAAGGGGGAAAGAAAGGCACATTAAGTACAGAAGGTCAATTTGGAGGGATGGTTCATTTAATGCAAACTGATGACAAACTGTAAGAGGACTGCATGCTGGTTGGTCTGGGTGAAAACCTGGTCAGCTAAAAGACAAAAGCAAGCAAATACTTCCTCTGTGCTCATGTTTAGCATTAGCTTATTTTCTGTTTAGTTTTGGAAAACTCCTCAAAGCTGCTGCAGCTTTCAAAACACTGAATGCAGAGATCCAAGGCATGTTGCACAGAGCACCTGAGGGCATCACATGTAGCTGATTATTGACGAGCTTGTGTTGTTTTTTTTGCCAACGCTGCAGTCTCCAAACTTAAGCCACTGTATATTTTCTCCTTTGTCTCAGAGAGATTCCTGGTCACAGTTTGTATTTCAAGTGATGATCTCATCCCCTGGGGGCCCGGAGGTGGAGAAGGGGGTGAGCCGGAGTGGGTGTCAGTGGGGCTGGGGGGTGGGCTGGTCAGTAGACTTCCCAAGTGATAAATTCACTGACAAAAAGAGGCAGCCAAATGGGGTGGGGGGCTGGATTTGCCCCTGCCTTTAGTGCAGGAACCACGCCATAAAAGCCCAGCATTGATAGCCCCGGTTTATTATCTTTGAACAGGTGGCCCCGGCTACTCGTAATGGTCACTCTCATTTCTCAAGGCATACACTGTTGGGCTCTACAATATGGAGACCATTTGGGAACATCTTGATCTAGCTGTGTTAAAGCCCGGGGAGTAAACTACAGTGCATAGTTTTGTGGTGACTTGTTGGCCGGTGAGTGGAGGGGGGACTTACTTCCTGTGAGCATAACTCATGGAAACGTGGAGGCCGTGTTGATGCTAGCAGCTTTGAGGCTAATCGTGTCAATGACCTATATTGTTTAGCTTTCAAAGTTACCGAGGAGAATCACAGCAAAGAAGCCCTTCAAGAATGTAAACAGTCACATTTGGAGCTAAAAGCTGTTTCTACTCACTGTTGAAAATTTCTAGAATTTCTACCGAGAAAATGGACCCGCATTCCCTGAAAAATCAGCACCATCTTTCATTCCTCAAGCCAACCTTTTTCTCAACAGTTCAATCAAGACACCAGACAGTGCTATTTTTTCATTAATTAATATATTTTCTGCATTAAAGTTAACATAGTTTTCTTTTGTGCCACCCTTTAATTTTTCAGTAAGTATTTGATATTTTGTTATATTCAGACATGAGTAAATTTAAGACCATCTCTTGCAATAAATATCATAAAATAATAGAGCTTCACATAATAAATATTTTTTACAACAAAAAAATGTTTTGACATTTAACATTTTTTCTTTTAAAAAATAGCCAGATTTGCTATTATGGATTTTGAGCATACAATTTACACAAAATAAAAGAAAGAAAAAAACAAAAACAAACAAAAAAAAAACATGGGAGAATGCCACAGAATGTGTATGAAGAGTTCAGATTGGTGGATGGAGAGAAACATATCCAAGTGTAGAAAAAAAAATACTATGAGATGGATGTGCTTTCGTTAATGCAACATGAGCATAGGAACCACGGTTTTAGTGTGGTAGCAACCAATAAATTCAAACATACCTGCTTGCTATGAATACCAGGTAACAGCTACATAATTGCCCTATAGTAGATCGTCCTTCACAGATTTGGTGAGAGGCAGCTCCCACCGGGCGCACAGACCCAGAGTAAACTGCCTACCTAAAACGGAAGAAAAACTTTTCATATATATAAAAAAAATAGTGTTAATGAGGAGCTGAAGATAGACATAGAAACCGTTAAGGCAAACACTGGTCTGTAAAAACATGGTCCTGATCCAGAGAAAATAAAAAATAAAAATAATTGAGTGGTTTTCTTTACTCCTTTGCTTAGCTCCTTAGGGTTCCGCAGCAAGGAGGGGAGGCAGGTGGGAGGTGCTTAGAATGTTTGATAAACATTAATTTGTGACTATCATCATCATTATCATTGTCATCATAAAATCCACATCAAGAGTCTCCCGCACACACGCAATCGCAAACACACAGGGGCAATCAGGAAGGTTTTTCCTGGGTCGGTGAGGCCCAGCTCTCCAGTTTGCAATAGACAGTGTTTGAGTTCTTGCAGCGACAGCCGGGCCTGTTAACCCAGTCGTAGCAGCCCTGGCACGCCTTCAGACACCCCTTGACAGGTGGGTAGCATAGCAGACAGGGGAAGAGTACCGACATTAATCCCATGCACAGGAAACGAGAGCAGCAGTGGGAGCGTGACAGCGAGCAGGGGTGGTCAGCACATGAGTCCCCCTCATCATCATTGGAGCAGTGGTAGAAGATGCCTTTAACCAGGCACATGCATGTGCCGTGCTCTAGCGCACTCTCGGCTGAGCAGAGGCACTGGCCGTTGCACGCCAGACATGAAGGCAGGCTCCTGGGAGCTGTGCAGTCACTGCACTTGCACTTCCCACAGCGCTCACAGATGAACTGGTGCCCTGCTGCAGCCACCACCAAGTTGCCAGAGCTAGAAAAGTATGATTTCCCTTTGCCCTGGGGCTTGAGTGGTGCCTCTAGTGGAGGCTGGTGGAAGTGAGGTCCCTGCTGTGGCTGTAAGAGGGCCTTGGGCTTGGGCTGAGTCCGAACAGGCTGCTCCGCTCTGTGGTGGTGCTGTAAGCTCATGCCAGGCCTGGTGGGTGGCGAGCGTGCCAAGAGTCCCTGCTCAGAGGAGGCACTGCTGTTGCTCCCTGAACTGGCGGCACTTCCTGTGCTAGTGGAGCGGCTGAGCCCCGGCACCCGGGACCCACCGTACTGCTGTGCCCCAGCCACTACCACCACACCACCCCCGACGTGATGGTGGTGACCTGACGGCTGGTGCTCATAATTGTTGTTCACATTGACGAGGATGACCTCGTGAGTCCTCTCCTGCTTGTCCTGCGGCCTGGGGGCCATGCGGGGTGCAGGGGGCCTCCGTACCACTGAGGGCCCCTCGGTATACTCGTTGTTGGAGCGGATGGCCTTGATTTGGTCCAGGGAGAGAATGGCGGCATGCTGGAGCTCCCGCTCGTAATCCGACCTCTGCCTGCTCTCTAGGGAAGGCTGCTGGATCACCACTAATGAACCGCCGGGGCCATGTTGACTTTGGAGCTCCATCTGGGGGGATCACCACTTCCGACATTCACCGTGGACTTGGCATGCATCGGAAAACCTGCCAGAGGGGGGAAGAGAGACCAGGGAGAGACAAAGGAGAAGAAGGGAGCAAGGGGACATAATCAGAGAGGGCCAAAACATGGCATAACTGGCAAACACACACTTTCCTGATGGATGATGGGTAAACATGATTCTCAGGTCGTTTCATATCATTATTCCTAAACAATAACATCCTAACTGTTGCACAGCAGCAAAAAATAACAAGTTTCAACAGTTATTATTATTCAAAGAGAAATGAGCAGCAGATGTATTTTAATATTTTGCTGGTGTATTTGAACATATTCCAGCCTCAGTGTTTTCATCCTTTTCATCAACAGGACAATATGTCACTTTTGATTGATTGCAGTGCGGTTGACTATTAACAAGACTTTTTGTACCTTCCTCCCCAATACGCACAAATCTAAACTTCAGCAAGCCCTACAAATACTTCCCCTCCTCATTTACATTTGTATGACTAGTTAACATTTAAATGCACCGTGGCGACGAAATGAGGACGCGATCCAAGGGAACTAAATGAGCTGCCTCACTTAGTATTCTATTACTACACCAAAAAAGGATTTCAGGGAAATTGGGACATAAGTAGAGCAGGAAAAAAAACCAAAAAAAAAACCAGAAACCTAAAGGTCAGACGAGTTCCGACAAAATACAGACTTTGTATGAAGAAAAAAAATGCGAAGCGAGCGCTTGAAAGTTTGTCGGATTAAAACTTCACCTCACGGAACCATCATTTGGAGGTTTATTTACGAATGAACATGAACATGCCGGGATCAGCATCGGGAATTAGATTTTGTGAAGCAACTCCGACCTACACAACGCCCAAAAACCTCCCTCGGTTAGCAAAAACAACAACAACAACAACAACAACAACAACAACAACAACAACAAAACATAAAGTACCGTGATACACACACCAAAGCTCACACTGCAGCCAGACTTCTGCCCTTCTATTTGCGCTTTGCAAATTAATTAGTTTTAATATTCTGCGCGTCAAAGGAGCGCACTATAAAATAGATTATCTGCATTATCTGAGTTCAGAGGAGAAGACGCCGTGCGCAGTGATAAAAACAGGATCCTTTAAAACATACAGACATCAAGAGACATTAGAGGACTCATCCAAATAGACGGGGAAAAACTTATGAATGAAAACAACCGCCGTGGGGGGAAGGGTGTCTGTTACAGCAGAGCCACGGAAGGACACAAGCGTAGAAATCCATCAACTTCATCAGCTAATGAATTTGACCCGCTGCGGGTGCGCTTTTTCCGTGCCAGACGCACAGAAAATGACACGGAAAGTCTGGGGCTTCGTGCAGCAGTGTAACAAAACATTTATGGGCCCTCTCGCTCCAGCGGCGCGCACTGGTTTGCGCTACTGTCGCTCAATAAATGGCGTAAAAGCAGAATAATAACCGTTAAACAAGTGCACAACAGCGAGGGAGATACGTACCTATATGCAACCATCCATAACGTCGAATCCATCAAACGGATAGCCTATCAAAACTCCATCCAAAAGGAAGGGTGCAATGTCCAAGCGTAGACTATGAGGTCTGATGCATAACATTTACAGCCTGTTAATCCAAGTGCGACTGTATCCCTGTGCGTTATTCCCTTTTCCTCGGTCGGTTTAGCAGGAGTTCAGCGCGGGTTACGCCTGCATTCGTCCCAGGATGAAACAAAGTAAATCCACGGTGGAGCTCGGATGGAGGAGGGCTGCGCACTTGGGAGGCCGATCTTCAGGCAAGACAACCCAGTTATAGAAGTCCCGCAGGAGTAGTTGTAAAGATGGAAAAATGAGCGTGCTAAAACGTCTCGGAAAAGTTAGAAATCAAACAGGAGCGAGCTTAAATCCAAGACTTTCTCCTCTGCGTGTCTGTGCGGGGAATTGAGCTGTTTGAGTCCCGGCTCTTACTTATTGTTGCGGGTGGATCTGCGCTCGCGTTAAGTAGCGTACTCGGCTCGCAGGCAGCGGTACGCTCTCTCCAGCTCCGCGGGCCTGTTCTGCACTGAATGAATGGGAACGCAGGGCTCAGTGTTTGCTCGACAAGCCAACTCCCATTGGCCATTCACTCCACTGAAAAAGGATACATCGCATCCGCTCCTGATTCATTGGGCAGATGTGGAAGGCCGGGCGATAGAGATGTGTGCACTAGTTAAGGTAGAACGGGCTTTTTATTTGGCGTTGGCTCGATGAGGGGTCTCAGGGAAGAAATAACGACGAGTTTCCATTCTTCCGGTTTATGAATAATGGTGTGAATATGTTTAATATCGCTAATAGTGGCGTACTAAACGCGCGGTTTATTTATACACTCGCTGATTAGTCATTTCTGGTACACACGTTAAAAAGACAAGTAAATGCAAATTTGTATCCTCATTTGAATACTTTTTTGCCCTGCTTCTAACAAATGAAGTGATGAAAACGTGATATACGCCATTAGAAGCCTTTAAAAGCATATTATTTATAGTAATACACAATATTTAAGATCAAACATAAAGGTGATATAAATAAAACTTGCTGTATATTTGCTAACAAACTTAAATGCTTCATCACTGGAAATCTGTGATGAGAAATGAAGGCTGTTAAATGTCTTCAATGTGTTGAAATGAGGGTTCTGAGACTATTTAACATGTTATGGAAACTGAAATGACTGAATGAAAGTGATGGGATTAATCTCAAATTAATCTCAAATTATTTATAATCAGAGGTCTAGGGACCTCCAAGGGTCCTTAACAGGGTGAGGCATTTAAGGGAAATAAAAATAATCTTTGTTGTATTTATCATTTCTTAAAGACACCCACATATAAAATAATTATGACAATGTTTAAAGGAAATTAAAGTAAAACTGGACTCTATGAAAACACACTGTGGCAGCTGCACAGACAACTGTGTCATTTTATAGACATTTCATGGAGTAAACATCAACAGGATGTCTTCTCTCCTCTCTGGAATGTTCCCATTACGCATTTACGCATGTCATCAGAGGAAATGTAATGTGTCGCGATGAGCCTGCATCCTGCATGACTCTCTGATGTGGACATTTTCCCATCATTTCAAGTTTCATTGGGGGGGTTAATCCAGGACCACCTTAAGAAAAAGCAACCCTGCAGAAGACTCCCCCCCCCCCACTCCTGCCACCCTCCACCCCCTCCCCTCTGTTCCTGACCGTCTGGTTTGATTGGTGTCGCGGATGCGCTACATCCGGATCCATGAGAAAAGGAAGTTCAATACAAAGTCAATTTATCCCATTCAAATGGAAAAATCAATAGATGAATGACCTCCAGAGCTATTTAGGGTCAGCAAATGCTCCAAAAAAAAAAAGCACGCTGTTAGAGTTAACGGACTGTTAAAGCGACTCTGTGGGCAGAGAGGAAATTCAGCTTCTTGGTTATAAAGCAAATCCTGGTACACCGACAGATTCTCGCCTGGATCCCTGCTCTTAGTGGTCGGAAGTGCGGACGGAAATCTCACGATTACAGCAATTAGCTGATTTTCCATGCATGGATGTGATGAAAATACCAGCCGTGGCTGTTTTTCTCCCCGTGGATATGGAGTAACAATTCCCCAAACTAGTGGTTTAGGAGCCATCAGGGGTGCTCGAAAGGGGGTCCAGAAGGTCCCCAGATAAAATTATAATTATTTACTTAATTTATTTAATTAATTACTAATTATACTTTCTAACTCCAGATATGTTCCTGCAAGGGAGCACATGTTATATTCTGATTAGAGGGATCATGCTTTTCACGATCGGTGTAATCAGTCTCTACAACCTGGGATTTAATGCAATCTTGTCAAATGTGGCCAAGTCTTTTGTGAAAACATTTAAAAACATTTGATTTCACCTATCAGTTATTCAAAACCCCACAGTGGACGTGTGTTTTCGAGGAGCCAGAGATATTTCGGGTTCTTCCACCTTTCACACAGCCTAATTCAAGCACTGTACCATCAATTTTCAAGGTGCATTTGTAAATTAGATATATTCACAGATATATGCTCAAAATTATTTGACTTAATCACTTTAAATCAGATTTCATTGTGTTAAAAACAAAGAAAAAAAACAAGAAAGTTTCATGTTTCAAAATGTGCAACGTCTGTAGTAGATATAGTATCCTATATAACATCAAGCAGTTTTGCGCACTTTATCCAAAATCCAAGCATCTATCAAACCTTAAAAATACCACATTTAAATTCAAGCATTTGTAAGAATTTCCAGCATCCCTAGGAGCCCTGAATATTCAAACTCACAAATAATGTAAAGTGGTACTGAAAAGATTAGAAAAGGCACATTCTCCGTAGCTGAAGGCTGAGCTAAAGCAGACCAGTTTGCGGGATGTCTTAAAACCCAGTCCAAACCTGCTCCCAGAAAAACACATTTTTAAACCAAGACAGAATCTTGGCATTATGTTAGCCGAGAATTACAAGGTTTTGACATAATCTGTGTATTTTCTAAGCAGGTTCACTCTGCTGTAAACTCAGTTTTAGACTTACTTTAAATATCACCAGTGTTATTTAGCTTTTTCATGACTTTTTTTTGGTGCTCTATGGTTAACTTGCTGATAAAAAGGCAACCAAAGGCAACAATGAATAAATAATTTATTTATCGCATTGTTAATCTTGCATATGATCAAACATGACAACATTTTATGAAAAATACATTTTCTTTTTGGCATGATGGTTGCCAGTAACAAACCACAACCACAAAAAAAGCAACAAAAGAAAATAAATCAACCTTTCAGTTAGCTGGTAGCATTTTGTATCAGTTCCTTCTCGTATGTTAGCGCTTGTCCAGCAGAAAACATGAGGAAGAAGTTCCTCAGCAATGTGGTCAGAAGAAGCACAGGCGGCTGTGCTGCTGCTGATAGCTGATATATGACTGGATGAGAGAGTCGGGGATCCGGGGCTTCACAGCATTCAGGGCACTTTCAAAGTGTCTGGTCTCGATGTGCTGAGCTTTGATGTTCTCTTGTAGGGCCAGGAGGGCAGCCTCTCTGCATACTGCTGTTATCTGGGACAGGAAACAGACACAGATATTCAGCTGTCAGGCAGAGCTTAACACCACCGCATCATGTGAGCGCAGGCTGATGGACCTCAGCGGCAGAAGTTTTAGAGGAGATGTGTTACAGTGATGGAGAAATACTTTATTTATCTCTCTCAGGGAAATACATATAAACATAAAAAGCGTTGCAGCACAAAGGGACAAACACAAGCAGGACCCACACAAAAACTGTAAATAATCTCTACAAACACATATCCGTGCTAAACAGGAGCCGAGTGACAGAAATCCCTCATGACTGTCCACGCACTGCAAGTAAGTTAAAGATGCAAAGAAAACTGATTTAATAACAATTTTATGATACAGATGACATTAGGATGATTCAATTGCTT
The DNA here is from genome assembly GCA_039737535.1 of Lagodon rhomboides. Classification (NCBI taxonomy): domain Eukaryota; kingdom Metazoa; phylum Chordata; class Actinopteri; order Spariformes; family Sparidae; genus Lagodon; species Lagodon rhomboides. The sequence goes on from CM077794.1 coordinate 31,542,889, forward strand.
TGACTCTGTGTAAAACCATGTACAGTTATTCTAATGTTGTTTCAACTCTGTGTAATTATTCAACTCTGCAACCACTCCTGTATATTGTGGCATTTATTCAAGTCCCATAAATATGTTTGGATTGGCTGAGATTGGCTTATCACAGATATGCTAGTATAGGTATATATGTCATCGTCTATATATATATATATATATATATATATATATATATATATATATATATATATATATATATATATATATATATATAGATATAGATATTGTTATATTGTTATATTGTTATGTCACAATATGAAAACCTTTGTTTTCAGAGATTATAATACAGAAAAATATGCTTAGGGAAATTAAAATTCCCAGTGAAGTTTAGTTTCAGTGCACTGGTCTCATTTTGGATAATAAGGTTTACTGATAAACAGTACAACCTCAGCTACTGTCGTCAACACATGTTGGGGCAAATGTTTTTCAAATGTTTTTTTTTTTTTTCAGAGTCAGGGAATCACACTGGACACCACTCATTTGCATCAAGTAGCCTCAACCTCAACTATATATTTTCAAGTGCAACAAAAGTTTATGTATGAGCATTACCTTAAAATCTCTTAATGAATAAGTTTACAAGTTGGAAGGAGCTGACATAGAGTCACAAGAAAATGCTCTATGATCCAGTTTGGAAAAGAGGGAGGAAATTTAGTTTAGGCCCTGGACACAAAACTATATCTCGTTATCTCATTAGCTGTTGTATATAGCCAAAAAACTACATCTTGTTAGGACATCAGTTAACTCAAACTAACAAGGATGTCCAATGAAAAAAAAAATAACAGCCATGAAAAAAATGGACATCAACATGCAACATATAGGTAGAAAAGCTGGTTCTGCAAGCAAGTAGTAACTAAAGTTATCAAATAAATGTAACGAGGATAAAGTAAAATATGTGCTTCCAAAATGTAGTGGAGTGGAAGTATAAACTTCTTTCTGCTCTACCATTTCTAAAGTGTAAATACAGTACTCTTCCTGCAGCCTCTTTACTACAGTACTGATGCAATTATGTAACGTCTGACACAGAGGAGTGCTGCAGTAATTTTATGGGTGACATTTAGGGAGATTCTGCACACGTAGAGGAGTGACTCAATTCCGAATTGATGGCGATGGCTGATGAAGGCCAGGCATCTTTCCCAGCAGTGCCACCCTCCTCCCTTTCTAGAAATGTGGCTTTGTTCTGAGCCAGGGCAGCTTACACAACTCCCTCTAACAACAGACTTGCAGGAAACTATTCGCCTGTACAACCACTGATAATGTCAGGTGGGAGGTTAGTGGGACAGGCAGTCATGTGATGTGGCAGAGCTGTGGAATACTGAACAGTGAAAGTATGCATGTAGAGCAGTGTGGGTGCACTGAAATTGTTCAGTGAACTGTAGCACCTCTGGTCACTGCCCCTCCCTCCACAGCTGCACTGACACACTACGTGACATGCAAGATGATACTGAGGACTCATATGTACAATAGTTTACAGCTATTATGCATGTTTCACTGTCCATTTACACTGGATGTGAGGGCCTGCTGTTGCACCATACCAATGAAAAAATACCATTAAACCAAATTATGTCTGCATGCCAGTTAAAGGGTCAGAGACTGAAAAACTGTGCATTTACATTGATGGGCAAGCCTGTGCTTTGAGCTGCAATTATTTATTGTTTAAAAAGGTCTGATTACAAAATGACAGTTTGTTGATTAAACAAGACATAAGGCTTGACCTAGCTATAGTTTTATTAATTAAGGAGATAGAATGTAGGCTACAAGTCATCTGGCTAATGGCTGCAAGTTAGCAAATGTCTGACTGCGTTAGTATAGTTGATCCTGCTTACCACACAAGTCCACTATTTTCTGCTGTTGTCTACTTGTTTGCTGACTAGCATATACATTTAACAGTTGGTTGTGATATTAAATAAAGTTGGGTTGAAGGGGTACAAGATTTTAGGCCTAATAGTAGTTGATAGTTGACAAGCATTGCCAGGCTCTTGTCGTTTGCCTTTGCAGTCCAGTCAACAGAATAAAATGTTGGCATTGTACAACTCTTTGTACACTTTTTTTTGTTAAATCTCATATGTATCATACAAACATGTCTACAATGTGTTTCACGTCAACAATTTGCAGCCAAAAATTGGTATTTTTAATGAAAATATTAGGGATATAGGGATATTTTCCTAATGCTAACCAGGTGATTTTTGTGCCTAAACCGAACTACAGCATAAGCACAGTGTTTGACAGCATACAATCACAAATTGAAACTAAAGAAACATAAAGTTGCATGTACATTGGCAACATTCATTCTGGTGATTAGGTTGGCCTGTGTCTGATAACACTGCACAATAAACTAGACTCTCTTTAAAAGAAAAAAAAAGAAATTGAAATATGACAAAATTGCATTTTATTGATAATATTAGGCAATCCTTTCTGATTTTTGTAATGGACAAGTGGTGAGTAGTTATGCTAGTGTGCAAAGCATTAAGAAGAAGAAAATGTAGTGTCCTCACTGAGATCACCTGTAGGCAAGTAAGGAGGATAGAATAACAGATTTTACTGTCAAAAAGGATAATTTGTTTGCCAGTTTGCTTGGTTTTCTGTGCAGCTAGTTAGGCTATTAAGGCTCAGTCAGCCTACTCTTTCAACTGAGGGCATTCATTTAATCAGTTTTTCCTGAATTTTTTATGCATCAAAGTATCTGGAGCTCGAAGTGAAAAGTCCTTTTCCCAAACTCTGCATATCAAGTTTAGCATTTAGTAATTGAAAAAAACGGCATTGATTTTGAGTAGCCTGTCTATAAAAATGTAGTTAGTGAAACAAGTATCCTTCTAGGACTAATAAATAGGACTAAGATTTAAGTCCGGATTTTAAATCACCACATCGGAATGAAAATATCAACAGAAGGTGGCATCATCTGAAATACATAAAATACATAGATATAGTGGAAACAGGAAAAAATAACAGCAGAGGTTGTCGACTGATAAAGCACATGACAGTAATGGCGTTTTTCAAGGCTGGAGGCTAAAATGAAGGGAGGTAGCTGCTTGAATGTGCTCTGCTAGCATGCACAGCTCAGGACAGGTGCTTTGCAGATGTCAGGATGTGAGGCCTATTTCCCCCTCCCATCTTTTTCTGTTTCAAGCCAATGAGCAACATGATTTAGGCAGGGTAAACACACGGGACCGGGTTAATTTTGTATGAGGGTTTCCCATCATTCAAGTCATTTAGGCCTGTCAGTAATAATGATGCAAAACAATGAGGCCATGTACCCCGGTTCCCTGTTTACAAATGCAGTGAGGGCGAGTGAGCAGGGGAAAAAGAGTTAGTGCGTGGGAGAGCGAGAGGGATGCCACATGTTGAACAATGTGATTTAGTGTTGTTTCCAAGCAACATCCATAAACAGGAACAGACAAACTTCACAGTACAATCACACTGTAATTTCTTATTTACGTTGAAACCCGACTTACAGGACATGTGAGCCTCTCCGTGTCTCAATCTCCTGATTCAACAGTTAATAGTTATTTGGTTGTTTACTTCCACGACACCCCTGCGGGTTTATGAAATACAGGGAGGAAAAAAAAATGTCCGGAGCTGCTCTGAAGCGCACACACACACAGGCCCCCACATTCATGCTGGCTGGGTTTATGAGCTGGTCTGTGAAGGCGATCAACAAGCCAGTGTTTCCTGCTGTGTGTTTGCCCGTACAGGCCTTGAAAAAAGAAAAATAAAGCCACAAAGGCAAACAGGGTGAGCGAAAGAGCCAGTTTGTTTGTAAACGTGAAGGCATTCCTACAGCGGAGCCAAAAGTCCCCCCCCCAGCACCACCTTGATACCCCTTACCCCCCCAAAAATAAAGGAAACCTACCACCCCCTAAAGATGGGCCTCCGCGCTTCTGAAGGAAAAAGAGGTGGAACGATAAAACTGCAGAAGCATAGAAATTAGTTGGGGGGTCGGTAGCGAAGAATGCTGACTTATGGCAGGCCAAATAAATTATAGATCTCTCTCTCTCTCTCTCTCTCTTTTTAAATTTTTTATTGCGATGCAGACTTTACTTTTCATTCCCTTCATAAATTATGTCAGCAATCACTTAAATATATGGAGGGGGCTAGGCTGATGCATTGCAGTGGCTGCTCTCTGGCGATGTGGGCGAGCTTAGAGTTCCTGGACGTGGCACGCAGCCAGTCGTAAAGGCAAAGCACACGAAAAGAAGAAAAAAAAAGTCATCATCAAGAGCCTCTCAGTTCAGAGATGGGCTAAAAGTTGCTGACTCAAGATGCCCTTAAAAAAGTGGGCCTGAAAGTGAGTCAAAGAGAGAGAGGTTTTGATGAAGAAGCAAAAACCTCTCTATCTTTGACACACTTTCAAAGAGAGAGAGGTTTTTGCTTCTTCATCCAAGTGGAGATGTCTGCCAGACATTCTGAGATGTGCGTCACAACGTGGGTGTTGGAGGAGGATGAGGGGAAAAGAGAGGGACAGTTGGGTGTCGTCAGCATAACAATGGTAAGAGAATCCATGTGATGTGACTGCAGAGCCTAGTGTATAGCGAAAACAGAAGTGGTCCTAATACTGAGCCTTGAGGGACACCAGTTTCCAGAAAGCAGGGTTTGGACAAGGAGCCGTTCCATGCAGGGGCGCAGATGGAATTTTTGAACTGGGGGGGACCAGGCTGTCAGCAAATTATTTCAATTCAATACATTATTTTTGTGTAATCTGGGCTTTAACTAGCACTCAAGTAGTTACTTTCATAATAACCTATGGGCCAATGGTTGGCACTTAAAAGCCATTGGAGAATTCTTATTTGAAATCATGGAAAAACAACAATGAACATGTTAAACAAAGGCCTACCTGATCAACACTAGCCATACATGATGAAACTGTTATTTGTTATCACCCACCAAAACTTCATGCCTTTAAATGCAAAATATGTTTTATTTAAACATTTGTGTATGAACTCAGACGTGTAAACAACAACATATTTACTTAAATAAAAATAAGTATTTATACTGTAAATGAAATTCACATTTTAAATGATAATAATTTGAACTGAAATCACCCACTCTGTCATAGTAGACAATGGTCTGATCACCGCAACAGGCACAGGCGCAGCTACCAGTTCCTCTTTAGGACCCTGGGGAGTGAGAGTCGTGCCTTATGGTGTGTTCAATTTACACTGAAAGTCGGAACTTGGAGCTCAACGTAACCCCAGAGTTGAGTGCTCCCAGCGCTTCCCAGCCTTACACACGTACAACAAAACATGTAACTACTGTTTACGTGAGTAGCAGATAGCATGAATTTTATGTCGGGCTGGTGAGATTAATCCGACTCTCCGAGTTGGAGATCCGACTTCACGGGGGGTTCTGATTAAAATTCTGACAGTGAGATCGGAAAGTCCGACATTCGTGTACAACTGGAATGCACCATTAGTCGTAGCACACAGACGGCGGGCTCTCAATGTGCGCTGCAATGTAATTTAGTCTAACTAACGGAACATTAATCCTCTGTTTTACCGGCGATGTTTGTCGCTTTATGTAGGGACAGTGGGGGGGACGGATCGGGGTCACTATGAATCTGAGGGGGTCATATCCCCCCGTCCCTAGTGCCATCTGCGCGCATGGTTCCATGTGACCTGAAAGGTGCGATTTGTCAGGTATGATGTGAACCAGGTTAGAGCAGAGTCAGCAATGCCAAGTTCAGCCAGAGTGGAGAGGAGGATCTGGTGGGCAAAACTGTTTAAAGTTACAATTTGTACAATAAGCTCTTCCATCGCAACTGGTTCAGGTTAAACAGCAATGCCTGTGACTGACTCATAAAAATATTCACTGAATCATTCTCATCATCATTCACATTTGCTTATGATACATTCGATTCTTTCAGACACCCAGCTTTTTATACCAGAGATCTTCATAGATCCACTCTGTTTCTATTCTATCAGAGAAGCCTTAGGTGTTTTTTGGATTTGGGACAATGATTCTTGTATTCACATCGGGTCTGATGTTCAAACATAGTGTCACAGCAGTTCGTGCAAGGGTCCAGAAAGATAATCTATAGGCATATGTTGGCACGAAATTGAAATGTTTTTTGTGACTCTCAGCACGACATTCTACAATTTACCATGTTTATTTTACCGAATGAAACACTACTTTGCTACTACTACGACTTTAAATTGAGCTGGAGACGCAGGGAGACGGTCTGGGTGGATGGTGGGCATACAAAGGTCAGGACCGTCATGCCAGAATCCAGGGTGGTTAGGTTTTTGGGAACAAAAACACTTTGGTCAAAGGTTGGTTCGGAAAGATATTTTTAGTTCAAGAAACACTCACAGAATTTAATATATAGAGACACTTTGGTTATGGAAAGGTAGACAATGTAATATTGGTGTGTGTAAATAAAAAAAATGTTGTGAAAAAGAGTTGTGTACATGGAGGCAAATTTTACATTTCACTGTCAAAATGTCATGTTTTCTGGAAATGCTGTGATACTGGGTGGATGTTCTGCTTTGGCCTTTGACATTAGAAACACCTGTTCCTTTACATTCAAATTGTCAACCATAATCATGTTGTTGTTTTTTTAGCCTAAACCTGACCAAACTTTAACTATAGTGTCAGATCAGAAAAAAAAAAAGTTTTTGAAAGATAATGACAATCTATCCTGTTGTTTAGTTTGCATTTGAAGGTCCTCAAGTCCCTTTACAAATAATAAAGTATGTCCAGTTGGAGTAGTTTCCAATGAGTCCAATGAGATGTTTCAAATCTGAGGAAAAATGTTAGATCCATTAATCAGTCCTCTACTGGTGGCTGGCAAGAAGCTCCACTGGGGCAGGTGATTGGTAACTGTTCTGAGAGGAATTTGCACAACATATAAGAGTACAGAGTAGACAGAAGTAGCAGTAGTACAAAAACAATATGGAGAATATCAATTTAACATAAATAAAGGACATAAACTATAATATTTATTTAATCACCACTTGTCCTAACCAGAAGCATAAAACTCCTTCCTCCACCACATCCACCACCAGCAGAAATGTCCGGAATCCTTGTGTCAGTCATTCCACCTTAATAAAATGTCAGCAGAGCCTCTTAAACCGCAGAGCTTTTAAATGGGTTGCTGGAAAAGTGATAGATACCCAACTGGAGCGCCCATCACATCCCTGTTTCCACATATTCCTCTAATGACAAGTTTCCCCTGGTGGTTCTCAAACCCCTCTGAAACCAAACCTCACATTAAAGTAAAAACACACACACACATACACACTTATTATTAAAGACTTAAATCTATGCTAGGACATCTTTAAGTCTCGCTTAACATTAACCATTACTCTTCAGAATTGCTGTCAGTCACAGTGGTGAGTAACATGTTTTCTGGAGGCTGGCGGTCACATTTACCTCCGCTGTCTGTTGGTCATTTAATGCAGACAGGAAAAGTCATTTAGATCCTTTTGATCTTTAAGTGTAGTAAAGGTTTGCTTGTTTAAATATAATGTTTTCCAGTTTATCCTTGAGAGGGCAGACAAGTGCTGAATGAAACAGTTTAGTGTACAAGAAGAAGAATGCAGTCTTGAGCAAATGGAGGGTTGGTCAAGCTCTTGAAAAATCCCCTTAGACAAGAGTCAAAGCGCAAGAAAAGACAACAGGTTCATCGTTGATGTGGAAATAATCTTATCTCTAAGCACATTCTAGACTTGACACTGGTCAGTAATTTCCCTTCTGGTTATGTAGGGGTAATACAGTTTGGGATGCTTAAGTGTCTGAGCTTGTGGTGAACTTTCTATGAGCTTTATGATCCATGTGTAGCGGCAAAACACCCTCAAGTTGCATGTTTGGCTTTGCTGCTCATCACACTATTTAGTCCACGTAATGATATGTAATGAGATCACCTGGCTTCAGTCTCCTCTACCACTGCCGTGATGTCGTCTTCTATTAGTTTGATGTTCTCTGTTATTTTTTCACTATTCCGGTCTAAATGCTCACTTGTGCTGCATTACATAAAGAGAAATCACAAGTTAGGTGACGTCAGTTTAAGCTGATTTGAGATTTAAAGATCACACGTGTAAGTTGCAAAAGGATTTCTTACCTGCTTCAGCAAGGTTTTTTATGCTCAGCATCTTTTACTAATCAAAGGTAAGCACACCATTGGAAATAGACTCTAGACTACACTCATGTATAATTTTGGTTTCATTTGAGTTTATTTTTAATGTACTTGTAACAGAGTTTTGCTGTTGATTCCACTTTGCACTGATTTTACAGTGACAGCCAATTACATTTATCCTTATTCAAGTATTACGGATGCTCACTAGTTGGTAGGGCTCTCCTCAGCACATAAATATGGGCTGTGACGTAAACACAGTGCCAGTACGCGAGGATTGAGCTCATGGTAGGGTTGTTACAGGAAGCACAGCGTTATACTCAAACTTTGTAAACAATGTCGTGTAATAATGCAGTTATCATGATATTATGTTCAGGAAGCTGGCGACAGCATTGCATGTAACTAAATGTGTTACAGAGGGTTTATTTTGTTGAATGTTTAATTAGCGACCTTAGCTCAAACGCTAAGCTAACTTGCTAATTTTCCTCCGTGAAGCTGTGCCGTTCGAGTGCTGTGCTTGACCGTGAGCTGACCAGTTGTTCCGTATCAATGTGCAGGTACATGTGTTTTGTTTATACATTTATTATTTTTTTTATTGATGTACTCAAACACAGTGCCAGTACGCGAGGATTGAGCTCATGCTGTGCCGTACGAGTGCTGTGCTTGACCTTGAGCTGACCAGTTGTTCCGTATCATTGTGCAGGCAATAAAAGTCCGGTCCCGAAGCAAAACGAGTGTTGGTCCTTCTTGCAAACACAACACAACACAGACAACTGATACATACTCTTGTACTTGTCATTCTATTAGGCGTTGTTTTTTGCATTTACTCCTTAAACACTTTATATTTTGTATATTTCACCAATATTTAATACCATTGTTTCTATTGTTCTAAAAAACTGGGCCCAGTGTACCATATTTTGTATCAGTGTCCGATTTAAAATGTTAGTATTGTGGCTACGATATTAAGAAGGGCACGTGCAGGGAACATTTTGCTCAGGGCTGCAGGCCCTTGCTCGCCTCCCATGCTCTCAGCCATTAGGGTGCCACAACACGAAACCCTGGATACAACAGTGGCCTTTATGCTCGATTGGTCACTGCACTGCACTTCCCTCTGTAGCCACAACTACAACCTATATCGTGCTGCTTGAATGCACACGGGCGATAGCAATTTGGATGTATGCACCCTTGCATGTACAGTGATATAGTACTGCATGTCCAGCACTGTATGTGAGGTCCTGTTGTCCTTGTAAGATAAGGCAACACAAAACTTTTAACAACCCTGGAGAGGAAATTAGGTCACTGTAGCAGCAAATGGTAACAAGATACAGCGAAATATAACAGAATACAAATAATAACATAGCAAAGTGGGGGTTACATAAACACACCCGACACTTTTTAGCACTAGAAAATGGCGAGCAGAAATATATGAGTCAGGAGTATCAACATTTAGATGGGAGTGCAAAAAGGTGATTGTGAAAACGTTTAGTTTTTACTTACAATGAAAGATTATACGTGATCCGCATGAAAAATTAGCTGGAGTTCATAATCAGAGGCTTCAAAAGGACATGTCTTAGTGTATACAGGTGCATTATAAATGGAAATATACGAGTACCATGTGTCAAAATTACTTAAGAGAAATGAAAAATACACAAAAACTCCAACTCAACTGTATGCCACAAACACACTGTACACCTTCACACAAAAATGCACACTGATCCACAAATCCAGAGGACCACAATGACACTTTACGTGCATCCTAGACCAAAAGAACTATGCAAATCTGTGTTCCTTTTCCCGCAGAATTTCCCCAGAGGAGATGAGAAGTGGCGCATGCCATGAGACAACCTGTTCAGCGCGACGGAAATAAACCCTTCTGGAGAGGTGGACGGGGTGAAAGAAGATAAAAAAGCTTGCGACTGCTGGCAGCGCATACCAACGTTCTCAGGTCAAATCTGTCTGGTGTACTTTTCGCTTACTACTTCAACAAAGGTGCTCAGTGAGTGTATCAGACGGCCTTAATGAAGGGCTTGTTAGCCGGGCTACCGGCAGCAGATCCACTAGACCCGGAGTGTGTGTGTTTACTATCAATCCGCCCTTGTGTCTACAGCAGGCTACATCCAGTGCTCCCCCTCCTCCCCCTCCTCCCTGCTGCCTGACCCCCCTCCCCTCACACACAAACGGCCACATTTACAGGAGCGAGCCCCGAACCCCCCCTCCACGCCTCCCACAAAACCTCTCCTCCATCACTCCACAAGTCCTGCACACATACACTACAGTGCACACACACTCGCAGCACACTGCACTTGCTTACATACAGTTCATAATGCTCTGAACATGCATTTATGCACGTGTTTACACGCTCATACCTAACAGCCTGCACTTGCAGGACCACACAGATAAGGTTTATTTGCACTTACACATTCCTGTGTAGCATGTTTGTAGGTGCACAGTATGTGTAAGCACACATCCATGCACAGGTTGAAACGCAAGTACTTATACACACACATTAGTACTATAATAAGTACACGCCTTCATGCAAACATGTACAATCTTTCATGAGAAGGTCTTGAACAGCAAACACATGCATGTTTGCTTGACGAACAGTTAAACACTCAGCCAGAAGCTGAAAACTCTTATTCTCTTATTACCTTCGCCAAGGAAGTTACATTTTCACATGTGTTCGTTTGTTTGTTGGTTTGTCAGCAGGATTACACAAAAGCGACAACAAATTTCTTCAAAACTTGAATAGAGGATGGTTGTTGGACAAAAATAGATCCCATTAACTTTTGGATCGAGATAAAGGGACAGATCCAAGAATGTATTTTTTAAAATAAAATGCAAAAAGAAAGCAACTATTATTGCTGAAACTTTAATGATAAGACAGGTGCGGTCACAAAATATTGTCAACATGCAGACAAGACTTCAAAGCTGAGCGCAAACAGCAGAAAATAGCACTAAATTTTCATCACAATTTCTCAGGGTGATGTTTTCAAGACTGAGGTGACATCCTGAAATGGCTTTTCTTGTCTGACCAATGATCCGCATTGTATTTTTCACAGTTGGAACTAGTTTATCTGTTGCATTTTAGAGCCTGACCAGTAAATATTATCTCTGGTATCTGCATACATATGTTGTCTGCTATGCACCAATATTAAGCCTTGGGGTCATCTATAATCATAACTAGTGAAATTTACTATTACAGTGCGGATAATTGGACAATATGCTCAATGTCATCTTGGACAATATGCTCAATGATGAGCTGTAAAATATTCTGCCACTGTCACACGTTTGATAACAACTTTTATGGGATCACTGCAATAATTGTGCAGCTGATATATCTTTATCTGAATATTTTACCCACAACTGGTTGGGCAACAACCCCAAAAAATCAAGTATTAGTCGGTCTCTATCGCCTTTCTGCTTAAAAACTGACTGATAATCTGTTATTAAAATATTTAATGCCAGCAGAAAAAAACATATTGATCATGTAATCGTTTAAGCTCTGCTGTGCAGGAAAAAGTAAAAATCATAAACAGCACTCTACTGATCTTGATGTCATGGAAAATGATGACATCCATTGTGGTATTCAAATGCTAAACCAAAGATAAAGGTCAAGTTACAAAAACAACACTTTAGACTCCAGAACATCAGACCAGAAAACACACAATCCAACATGCATAACTTGTTGGGGAGATGACATCTAAAGCCAGAGATGACATTGGCTCTAAGAGGTGCTCTTATGCAAATAACTAAATATTAACTCCTACCACTAAAATTGCTCCAACCACACCACAGTATCACCACCGTCACCCTAGCCACCTTCACAGGAAAAAACAATCAAAAGAAGCCACGCTGCATCCAATTTTCAGAGAGGAAATTCAATAATACATAAATCAAACATCGTCGGGGGTGCAGAGCCCAAACTCTTGACCAGAAATACAATGTTTCATCCACCAAAAGGCAAAGAGGAAGTGTCTGCAGTGACATGAGAAACAAGGCCTGACCACAGCTCCATGTGAAACCTATTTGTGATTGCAAGGCGAGAGAGAGAGACAGAGAGAGGAAGAGAGGGAGGTGAGGTTAAGCATGGAGGGGATAGAGTCACGTGGGGAGAGAGGGGGAGAATGGAAACATGGCACATGATCATAAATAGCAAAGTGGAGTGTGTGTGTGTGTGTGTGTGTGTGTGTGTGTGTGAGAGAGCTGTGGATGAACGTGCACGTGCTTGTGCTCTCAGCAGAAGAATTTAGATTCCATATCCATAGAAAACTCTGATGATGAAAGTGTGTTGGTGTGGGCTTTTTCTTTGCCACATGTTACAGCTGAGGTAATAAAGACGGAGGGAAGATATTACACACAAGTACCGCAGCAGACTAGAACCTTCGCATGCGAGAGCAGAAACGTGTCGGCCCAAGAAAATCATCTACAACTTCAATATTACTGTACTGTACTATAATATTCAGTTCACATGTCTGTTTACATATATAGTCTCATAACTGAATAATATTTGTCTGAATTGTTGAGCATATAGTGAGGGCTTTTTCTAGATTATTTAACCAAGATTACTTCAAAGTTATTGAATGAAATTTACAAAATATTTTCAGAGGTAGGAGGTAATGAAGTACAAATACTTTGTTACTGTTCTTAAGCTGATTTTTGTAGTATCTGTTTTTTAATTTATTCATTTTTTCGGACAACTTTTTACTTAAACTCCCTACATTTTAACACAAATATATGAACTTTCTCCTCCTTACATTTTCAAAACTGGCTCATTACTTCAGCTTTAATGCATTTGAGGGGTATATTGATTATTTTTATTTTGCATCATTGCTCGATGCCTTCCCAACATCACAAGACTGATTTTAAGCTATCATTGCATATCATGCAAGAAGAAGCGAGACAAAATGACGTTAAAGACGTGACAAGACAGAAACTGATACAGAGAGAGACAGGAATGGGGAGAAAATGCGTGTAGTGACAAAGGCAGCGATGTGGATGACTTGAGCTTCAATTAGTTTTGCACAGAAATGGCTGGTAGAAATGTCCTTCAGATAGATACTTTTAACTTTCATACTTTTATATTTCAGAGCCTGTGCTTTCTTACTTTTAGTGAAAGAATCTGGTAAAAGTAGATGAACTGATTCAACTTCGTTACTTTCTAACTTTTCGTTCAACTTCTTTACTAGCCTGCGCTTTCTTACCTTTAGTGAAAGTAAGAAAGCACAGGCTAGTAAAGAGGTTTAATCAGTTCATCTACTTTTACCAGATTCTTTTTTACACAGGTATCCGCACTTCTACTAGAGTGTGTGTGTATTTTTTCCACTTCTTGGTATTTGGCTCCACTGATAGAGGCTAAAGTGAAACAATAAGTCATCTGCTATAAATACATATTAGGAAATCTGCCTTCAGGAAATGCTTTCTGAATGACTAGAAATCTAACCTGTGACCAGTGTCTGTGTGAGAAGGTTTGATGTTTTCTGGCCACACAGAAAATATTAGTCATAAAACTGGAGGATGCTACCTGGCTGCATGACTCGCTGATAATAATTTTTTTTTTCAGATGGAATCCTCCTACAAAAGCTACCAAATAACTTCCATGTCAGGCGGATGAATAGAACATTATTGTCTCAGGCCCCTATGCACCTTATGTTTTGGAAAGACCTGTGTGGGATAGCACCTGTATTGGGGCGACACAGTGTTAAGGTTTGTAAGTGTGTGTGTGTGTTAGGGGGGTATAAATGGGCCTCGCCTTTAAGGGCATATTTGTCCTCGCCCCTTAATCAGACGAATGAAAGCTCCACATTCTCCCCTGGACTTGGGAAGGCAGGGATGGCATATTTACCAAACACACCCACATTGAAGTGCGTGCATATGTGTGTGTGTGTGTGTGCATATGTGATGTGTGTCCATGTGGTAATGTCAAGGTAGGTAAAACTTCACCTGTGTGATGTGTGTAAATTTTCTTTTCCCTGTAAGCTCCATCTTTCATAATACAGAGTACCTGTACACCGATCAGGCATGGCATAACAATATGACCACTGACAGGTGAAGTGAATAACACTGATAATCTTTTCATCATGGCACCTGTTAGTGGGTGGGATATATTAGGCAGCAGGTGAACATGTTGTCCTCAAAGTTGATGTATTAGAAGCAAGAAAAATGGGCAAGCATAAGGATTTGAGCGAGTTTGACAAGGACCAAATTGTGATGGCTAGACGACCGGGTGAGAGCATCTCCAAAACTGCAGCTCTTGTGGGGTGTTCCCGGTCTGCAGTGGTCAGTATATATCAAAAGTGGTCCAAGGAAGGAACAGTTGTGAACCAGCGACAGGGTCATGGGTGGCCAAGACTCATTGATGCATGTGGGGAGCGAAGGCTGGCCCGTGTGGTCCGATCCAACAGACGAGCGTGCGTCGCTTACCTGGGGAACACATGGCACCAGGATGCACTATGGGAAGAAGGCAAGCCGGGGGAGGCAGTGTGACACTTTGGACAATGTTTTGCAGGGAAACCTTGGGTCCTGCCATCCATGTGGATGTTACTTTGACACGTACCACCAACCGAAGCATTGTTGCAGACCGTGTACACCCTTTCATGGAAACGATATTCCCTGATGGCTGTGGCCTATTTCAGTAGGATAATGCGCCGCACCACAAAGCAAAAATGGTTCAGGAACAGTTTGAGGAGCACAACAACAAGTTTGATGTGTTGACTTGGCCTCCAAATTCCCTAGATCTGAATCCAATCGAGCATCTGTGGGATGTGCTGGACAACAAGTCCGATCCATGGAGGCCCCACCTCGCAATTTTACAGGACTTAAAGGATCTGCTACTAACATCTTGGTGCCAGATACCACAGCACACCTTCAGGGGTCTAGTGGAGTCCATGCCTCAACGGGTCAGGGCTGTTTCGGCAGCAAAAGGGGGACCACCACAATATTAGGCAGGTGGTCATAATGTTATGCCTGATCGGTGTATACACGCAGTGAATGTTCACATACATTAGTAATTAAAGAAAGCCACAAACAACAAGAAAAGACAGAACACAAGTGAACTTTTTGCTCTAGAATTCTGGGTTGCCAGATTCAACATGTATTGTAGAAACTACTATCACTGCCAAATCTACATAAAGAAGTGTTACAACAATTTAGATTTGCCTTTAGTCTTCTTCTTTGTCAAAGCCTAGTGCGTACATAACCCACAATCCAACTAGGCTGCTGACAGTTCGGTTAGCAATAACTATTTTTGTTAGCCTTGAGCTGCTAGCCTCAAGCAAGCCCCCAGGAAGTGCAGCAGAATTTGAAGCCAACTTTCATCATGGCCAAACTGTCAAATAACGTCACAAAATGCACTGGGTGCACAACAAGACTATTTTTGCTAAAATTATATTGAGAAAGAAGCGGCTGTAAAATGGTTGTCAAAACGCCCATGAAATGACTTGTTTTACTATCAGAATTTGAGCCATTTGGTCAGATAACATTTGGAAAGTCTCACAATTACATGATTTTATTCCCATTTAGGTTAGCAGAGGGCTAAACTGGTAGTACGGCCAACATTTACAAATAAGAATTTGGCCTGTGAAATCAGTGGATTTCCCTTGTAAAGCGAGACTACATACTATTTGCTGAACAGGGACCACTGTGGCCACAAGTGGTAATTACAAAGTTAATGTTACAGTGAATATGTGAGTCAGCTGCTTTGAAGATGTCATCAAGTTGCTCTGTTCTATGCTTAAACACAAGTACAGAATAGAGATAAAGCAGTTTTTATGTGTTTGCTAACATTAGCTAGCATTGGCTGATATTAGCTAACATTAGCCACCATGAGCTGCTTGTCATACTAAGTGTTTAGCAAAAAAAAACCCCTCAGTGTACTGAATGAGAAAATATGTTCTATGTTTTATTTGCTTTGAAATAAAATTCTTAAACTTAGAAATATGGTATCACCAGTTCATTCAAAAGATACATAATCTCACTTTAAATGCAAATCATTATTTATTCTATGACCTTTTGGATCACACTCTTATCAATTGGAAAAAAGTCTTTAGACATTTAAGAGAGCTAAATTGTTTATTAGAGTTATATATCACAATTTACATAAAAATCCTTTTATATAATTGAACCTGAGTTAATGGTGTGTCCTCGATACTGTGTATTTCCCTCTTGGATGTCATTCTCAAGTTTTATTAGCTCCTTTCAGGTTGTTCTACCGTCCTCTCGTCTCGTCTCCCTCTCCGTCCCTATTCTGGCCTCTACCTCCTGCCTTTTCCTCCCACTTCCTCTGCTTTCCTCCATTTTTACTCTTCCTTTCTTTCTCCATTTGTTTCTTTTTTGGCTTTTGCTACCCACGTTCTGTCTTCCTGCCTGGCCAATGGAAACAGTACAACTTGTCTGCTCAAGGGCTCATATTTCCCAGGAAGAATTCAATTTGTGCTCGCCACGTACATGCACATAAACCACAGCGAAGGCTTTATATATAAAAACGTAAAATTAGGGCCGATTGGAGCCATTTTTCTCTTAGCGATTGTTGGCCTTTTGCAAGCCACAAGCAGCCTGCTTGCTGGCTGAAGCGTTGAGGGAAGTGTTTTCTTTTTTAAACTTTATTTAACCTGCAGTGTCGACTAAGAACAACATATTGAAAATGATAAGAGGCGAGAGGCTTGTTCGAAAGGAAGTGGGGCAAAGTGTTTCACAGTCATACAGAGTTACAGAGATGTGAAAGGCTTTTTCCTCGCAGCCTTTGCTGAACTTTTGACTCTGTTTTCCATGTCAACTATGTTTTTCTGAGTGGCAGCGTGACCGCTTCTATGGTCTCTCTTACACACACACACACACACACACACACACACACACACACACACACACATAAACAGAGACAAGAGGTTAAACCATATTTTGGAAAATCTCAGCCAACTTCAGACCTTGTTAGACACGAATTCCACCAAAGCGAACATGTTTATTTGATGATGATTACAGATCTTTATATTTCTCGGAGAGTTCCTGGATTGATGGAGTATATCAGCTTTGCACGTTGTGTAATGTCGCTGTTATCCAAACAGTGATATGTTTTATTGATGCATTTTTGCTCGCTGGTGTCCTTGGTGATAAAAATCTTTGCAACAACAAATACCGGGTCATAAATCAGACAGACGACACACACACAGAGCCAGAGGAAGAACAGCCACAACCACAACAGGTGTTAAGAGGAAACCATTTGTCTTCCGGTGAGGGTGGTTGTGCATGTGTCATTGTGGTGTGTGTGTTTGTCATCATACAAGGCCTTATTTGTGATCAAACTTTTTTATGGCTTTGAATTGATGCAAAACAAGCTTCAATCAGTGTCCCTGCTCAGGCTTCTATTTTTAGAATGTGGGGTTTAACAAAAACACGAATCCTCACTCTAAAACTACTTTTATGTCCTTTAACTGATGCGATAATGCACCAGACTTCATCAAGTTGATGTTACCATACTGACTCTGTTGGCTCAGTCATCTAAGAAAAGGTAATATTTAGAATCTCAGGCGGCTCATTGACGTCAAAGCAGACTGTTGATCTGCCTGATTTGTACGTCCTACATCGGAACAGACTTGCTCCTTCCAGTGTGAAAAGAAAAAGAAATACAGAGTTAAGAAAACAATTGGGCCAGTGAGTTTGAATGGCTGTCAGCCAAGTGTCTCAGACACCTGGGCTCGGACCAAACAGCTCTCCCCCTGTTGGAGGGAAAAGACCCACCGCTATGGAGGTTGCGGTCGGTCAAAGGCATCTGTGACTAAACAAAAAGATATTCTGATATGGCTGTAAGTTGCTGCTGGAGGTTTTATTAAAATGCCTCAACAACCTGCTTCAAGGGACATAGAAGTTACAACACTGTGAGCCCTTGAGGGAAAGCGGGCAGCAAGGCTGGCACTGCCTGTCAGCTGTCGTCACGTCTACATGTCCTGCATCCAAAAAAGCAACTTCCAGTTCTGTTCTTACTCTGTTCATGCATGGAAATCCTGATTTTCTTTTTTTTTGTCAACAACTTGTCAACATTTGCCAAGTGCTCATTGCTATGGTGTTTTTGCGCTTCACCTCCTGGAGGTAAACTGCCAATCACACAGCACAGGGAGGTCCGTGACAGACTCTACTAATGAAGTCTGAGTTTCTGTAAGTTGCGCACTCAGTGACTGTCGTCACTTGTTTTCTGTTTATTTTGAACAAACCATATGTAGGAAAACATAGAATTCCTGTACATCTGACGATTTTCTCCAGAGAAAGAAAACCCAACAACTTTAAAGGTCCAATTTATATCATATCTCATTCTCAACTCGTCAAAAACAGACACTTTGGGTTTATGGTCGGGTTGGCAGCCACCCCAAAGCAGTTTTTTGATGAGTTTGGAATGAGACTCAAAAATGAAGTTTTCTTACAAATAGGTCCTTCTAAACAGCAAACAGATGAACTCTTCTGAACTGTGTAGATGTTCAACGAGAAGTGGGTGGGACTAACTGGAAGTTGTAAATTTAAGCCTAAAAATTATATGGGTTGATCAGAAATTGCTATATTTAATATTTATTCCCCCAAAATTACAAAACTGCCTCAGAATTGAGCTCAGATAAATGTTTTTGATCACAAGAGTAAGAGAACTGTTTAAAGAACACATTTTCTAGAAACTTGAATGAATATACTTTACTCAGCTACCTGATGATATGTGAAATATAGTGTAATATGGAAGTTATAGTGCAAAAAAGACTTTGGGTAGTTGCAGGGATGAGAGCAGTGCAACGATAATGGTATAGTGAGCAAAAGAAGAAGAACATCTCCATTGCTCTGGTACAGGATGATGACCTCCCACTCTTGTGTGCCTACAATGCTGTAATTGTCTCTCTGATTGCAGACAGCCATCAATGCTGCAACAACACCAGATGTATTTGAAAAATTCGTGAACCTCCGGGAGGCTAATTTGATCAACACAACACATGGACTTGGAAAAGAAACATTATTTATTTATTTGTTTCTGGGTTTAGGGTTTGGTTGAATCGATCAAAAATAAAAAGCAGGCATGAGATGAAAGTTAACCTGTACATATGCTCACTGACAATTTCTTCATAAAATAAAAGGGTTGTTAATAAAATGAGTATCTGTGTGGTCAAGTCTTTGCTCATTGTTTTACAGATATTACATTTTGCATCCCTATAGTAAGAATCCTCATTTCAGAATGATATCTCGTTATACTGAAAATTTAAAAAGTACTGTTTCGAAACCTGAGAGGGCTTCAGCATTTCAGCAAGTTGGAACTGACTCAGTGCATGTGACAGGCTGCAATAAATCCCCCAGGTCTTTTCCTGTCAGGGCTTGATCAAATACAAAAAAAGAGAGAAGTAGAGCAGCATCACACCTTCCTACCAGGCAGGTAGGAAGACAGGTGATTTAAACAAGCTGCTAGCTCTGAGCTGACAACAACTGCGTCCTCCTGCATGACCCTACCACCTCCTACTCCTCTCGACCCTGCCTCCCCCTCCTCTCAGACAAGTCTGAAATCCAAGGAATGTAATTAAATTCAAAGCTTCAGGTCGTCAGACTGCCAAGACTAAGTATGGAAACATGCTTAGTGCGCCTGTTCGTCCGTCACCTATACATACCGTGCGCGACAGGGAAAGTCGAGCTTCATCTTGAGCTTTTTCTTCATTTCATGTCAGTGAAAACAGATAAGACTATGGTTGTATCAGTCAACTTCCAGGTGTGTGAGAGCATATAGCAGGGTGTTAAATAGAGTTTATGCTCACCAATTATATCCTTAAACACAAGGGATCATTTTTATATTTACTAATTTGAGCATGAAATATACCTTAAATTTACAACATCACCACAAATCAACTCTTCAAAGTTCGAAACCTCTCTGAGATATAACAATAAAAAGTTTATAAAGATGGTATTTGTCGAGGGGCTATTGTATTGAACTGCATCACATTTTAAAGGTGTTCAAGTTATGTTATATTGCAGAAGATGGTTCCACCAATTTTACACATTAAAGTTGATTGGGGATACTACATATGTGAAAATAGCAGTATAAAGCCTTTTGTAGCACCAGGATTTTGAAAAGGAAGAACGATGTGTGGAAAGAAAAAGGCAATACCTCTGGTTCTGCTGTGTTGTCGGAGTGCAATGTTAGACCAGTAGTAGGCCTGCACGATATGAGCAAAATGTGCGATGTGCGATGACACCCTTCAATATTGCGATGACGATATAACTTGCGATACATAAGAAAATATTGAAGCTCGCATACAGGTCCTGTGTCTTTCAGATTTTTCTGCATTAACAGATTCCCTGCTTTGAGGTACTCTTAAACACCTAATAGCTGATGACAATTAAATAAAATGAAAAAAATACATAACTTATACATACTTCTAACATTAATGTACACATGTTACTGTTGTTGCAGTGATGGTCGCGTTACTTGACTGCTGCTCGACGTTTGCGCTCGAGACTGACTGGCCTTAAATTGCTCGTGCAGCTCTTTCTGGTGGTGCAGCAGGTGGTCACGGAGGTTGGTGGTGTTACCTCTGGACGTTGCTACAACTGTTCTGCAGGTCCTGCACAGTACCTGAGTCTGTAAATTGTCTTCTGGCTTAAGTCCAAAGTATCTCCAAACCGCGGAGCTGCTATTTCTTTTTGCCACAAGCGTTTCTTTGGCAGTTTCACCGCTCTGCTCTCCTGCCTCCGACATCCTGTTTACTCTGGCTGCTAATT
This sequence comes from Lagodon rhomboides, assembly GCA_039737535.1. Taxonomy (NCBI): domain Eukaryota; kingdom Metazoa; phylum Chordata; class Actinopteri; order Spariformes; family Sparidae; genus Lagodon; species Lagodon rhomboides. The sequence goes on from CM077794.1 coordinate 31,563,716, forward strand.
TTCACGCAGGAACGTGAGCAGAGCTGGGCGTCATCTGATTGGCTAAACGGTGCGCATGCATTGTCCATGTGTCCAGGGCCGCATCTGATTGGCCAAATGTCAGCACGCTGAGTGTGAAAGCATGGAGGATGTAAACAAAACTTATCGCACTTCAGACCAGCTTTTGCGATGGGTTTATCGCGCACGTTCACATCGCGATGACGATGAAAATACGATTAATCGTGCAGGCCTAACCAGTAGAATGCGTTTCAAAACACAGTGCCTACATTATCTGGTATGCTTTTTTCACATATTAGATTTAACTTTGCCAGAGAGTGTGTGGAACAGCAGCCTGTCATGATACTGACTGAGAAAAGGCAAAATCATACACAGAAATATATTTTTGCCTAACACTGCATGTCTGAAAACAACAACTACACAATATTTGTAGCACACAATCTTCTGTTGTTTTATTTAAGTAACAGAGTTGGAGATGATTGCTTGATGTCATAATTTGAATAAAAAGCATCAATTCTGCCATAAAGTTTATTTGTCAAACATGCACTTCAGACAGCGCAAGTCTGGGGAACATTAAGAGATGCTGTTTGTTATGTTTTAAGTCACCGAAAATAAGGTAACAGATATGACAATAACTTCTTTCTGTAGGTGTTGTTCTCATCTATATTTGATATTTTGGGATACATTTATATATTTCAAACTATTGTTTTCAGGGGTCAGAAATCCACTTACTTACCCCTATAAAAAAATTTTATTTGGGGTTTTCAAATAACAACAAAGACTGAAGTTCATTGTCGAGTTTAGTCAATAATAAAAAAAAGTTTTTTTTTTCATCTTTGATTCAGAGGAACTCACATAATCAGCAGCTAATTTCTCTGATGTATTTTCCCTCTCTACTACCAGAGACATTTTCTGAATGGATAACATTGGAAGAGGATCTTGTTTACTGTAAACTGCAGTGATCTGTGTCCTCCTGCAGCAGGAAACATTAACACTCTTGGATTTGTATGGGGATAACATCCATATGAAATTGTGATCTACCAACTTTTTTTGTAAAAGTCAGTTAAAAAAAGGAAAACGACAAGCCTTTCTACTCAAAAACTGTTTAATGCTTAAATATAGTATCTATTAAAGTGCCATGGTGCAAATGCAAGTGCCTTGATGTTAAAGCTTAAAACCCCCTGCCTGAAGAGCGAGTCCTGTCATGATGGGACAAATCTGCAGTCACAGTTAGTGAATTCTGACTAAATACTTGTTTATTTACTTGTTGATTTGTTGCATTTGTCCCTAGGTGCTCTTTTCTTGTAAACACAGCATTATCGTTAGTCCTGTGTTGCTCTGTTATCTGTATCCTGTTTTCTCAAACTTCCCCTCAGTGATCATGGGAGTTTAAAGATTCATCTAATCTAATTTGATGTATAACGTTGGTATGTAAAATATAATACATACACAGGTGAGTTATGAACTCTTATCAACTCAACTGTGGCACGTCTTTGAATTTTTGTGGGGTTTCAAAAACTCAGTGGCAATTGACCGCAACCCTCCATTCCACAGATAAGACACTATCCCAGAAACTCCGATGTCAAACACAAAACCCGATAGCGGGGGATTGGTTTCTTACTGCATACCTCCACCAGGTGTACATCTGCTTTAGGTTGCTTTTTTGAGTGGGGGCATCCAAGTAAGGAATCATGGAGAGAGTGTGAGCTTTCAGGATATGAGGAGGCCCTATATGATAACCTCAGACTGGTCCCGCAAGGATCATAATGTCAAGAGGGAAGACGGAAACACCTCAAAACCTCCTTGTCCTGACCAAACCAGATTTTAGAACAGGTTAATAGTTTTATGAGCTTGCTGAAGGAGAGGTTGTGGAGTGTACACGTGTCTTTGTCAATACACCTGGAAATCTGGTATCATACCTTGAGGAATTCTCTAAGATTACGATTAAATGTGGAATAATTACTGTATTCCATCCAACATCCATAGTTAAACATGAATAAACATTTTGATTGACAGAAGAGTCGCCTTGACAACACATAATCAATCAGTTTGGTAGTGTCTAAATGCTTTGCTATAGATGTTGCCTCTTTGTGTCAATTTGTCTAATAATTGAGCACAAATGAACAGACTCACTATCAATTCTGATCTAATCTGAGGATAAAAATGTAGTTATTACATTACTAACTGAAGAATTCCCTAATTTAAATTCAATTCAATTCAAAATAACTGCCAAACATGGCAGAAACACTGTTGCAGCAACATGAACACAGAAATATTATGTTTGAAAGGCTACTCTGATAGGAACTGTTGGAGAAGCTTAGATTGAATTTAGCCGGTTTGAGAAGCTAACACTGATGTTAACCTGTTAGAGAAGCTAACACAAACATTAGTTTGTTGGAGAAACTTACATTGATGTTAGCCTGTTGAAAAAACTAACACTGATGTTAGCCTGCTTGAGAAGCTAACAACGATTTCAGCCGGTTAGAGAAGCTAACACTAACGTTAGCCTGTTGGAGAAGCTAACACAAACATTAGACTGTTGGAGAAGCTAACATTGATGATAGCCTGTCAAAGAAGCTAACACCAATGTTAGCCTGTTGGAGAAGCTAATATTGATGTAAGTCTGCTTGAGAAGCCAATACCAATGTTGGCCCCATTGGAGAAGCTAAAAATGACATTAGCTCATTTCAAATCCCCAAACTGTGTAGGCTATTAATGGGTATATATCATCTCCTCCACTACATGTTTATGCTTCTAACTCACTAAAGCTAAAATTTAACTCACTGTTTTTGTCCATTACAGCAATCTAGGTAGCCAGTGTCAAGTGAAGTGAGATAGCTGTCGTTATGTACACAGGCAGTCTTGTGTACATTCTGAAAACAGATACAGGCACGACACAACAAGTGCCAACTGAGGAATCGAGTTTGCAGTTCTAGTTAGGATTTCTTAACATACCGAGTCTGGAGATAGGATAGTACACGGCCATGAGTTTAGGAATTGCCTCTGTAATCAGAAGATAGAAATTTGCCTTAAGAAACTGAAGAAAGGACCAGTGGTTAGGATTTTTTCCTAATAAGTAATTAATTTGTGCATGGCGGGTTCAGACAAGGTTCACATTGGTCTGTCAGAAAGCGTGACTGGGACAACAATGAAATGTGTGTTTTCACAGCCCACCAAGGCATGCAAGTGTCGTTTAAAAATGGCTGTTTTCTGAGGCTGTCAGAAGACCAGCGTGACATTTCTATCATGTCGGTGACCCCCTGATGTCTAAATATACAGTGGAGATTTACATTCAGGGGAAAAGAGATACTGTACATCTTCTACTGTACAACTTCTCAACGGTATGTAAACTATGAATCACACTGAAGGTCAAAGACAAACATGATTTCTCTGACAAAGAACAAGAGAGAAACTCAAAGGGACAAGACCCAGTACAGAAAACTCTTACAACCTTTATATTCAGCACCATAAGGCAGTAAATGATAAACACAGGCTAAAATCGACCCAAGCAGACCCAAGTTGGTTAATGAGTTTATTTGGCTAAAACATTATGTATTCCTTTACAAACTGCCCTTTTTACAGTTTCATGGTTATTCGTGTCTTGGAGGATAGTAGTTTCTCTGCTCAAGACAACGCAAATCAGGTGGCAGATGAATGCCGAGAGATAATTTGTTACACAAAGAAGTGTTTGTACGATTACCCCCAGTCTGCTGTGAGCTCACGAGGACGCACACAGCACAGAAACGACACAGAAAACATGAGATCACGAGGGGCTGACACACTACAGACACGACATGGACATCAAGGAGAAGCACAGTAACATCTCACTGCAGTGTAGGAAATGGTCAAAATGTCTCATGTGTGGGGGTCATAAAACAGTCAAAAGGTAAAGATGTAGACCTGTGAATGCTCTGGCCGAGAACCATTTATATTGGTTATTTAAACTTTTTTCGACTACAAACTGACAAGAAATAAGAAGAAAGAGCTAGTTATTGCCTGTAGAAATGCGCGGATACCATTTCTTCCTTCCCGATACTGATTCTGATACCCAAACTTTGTGTAACGAGCAGCAACAAGTACTGATCCAATACCATATTTAATTTTTTTTAACAGTTGTATATTGGCTACGCTTGAAAAAAAATCAATTGAGGTGCATACTGCTGCGAAGTAACAAGGTCCTGGTTTCTGATAAATCAGGTATCAGATCGATAAATAGTCTTGTCTACTAGACTTACAGATTCCAGAATTTTAAGCAGCCAGTAGCCATTTTAGAGCCATTTCTGATACTAGTATTGGTATTGGAACAACCCTCATATTCTTTTTATAATGTCTTTTTGCTGACACTTAAATAAATGTTATGCTTCTGTGGCAGTCACTCCTGGTTCTCTGTTAAGTTGCTTTCCTTTTCAGTTGAAGAAAACGTAACTCACCTCTGCTCCAGAATACTTAGTGGTCCGAGCCACTAAGTCCTCAAGAGACACACTTTGGGCAACAGGCATGTTGCGGAACTGGAGAGAAAATATCTCACGGCGGGTTGGAGCATCTGGAAGAGGCACATAGACGATTCGGTCAAGGCGACCTGGACGCATCAGAGCCTGTAGGATGGAAAGAAGACAGTCAGCATCGGTTTTACCTTCATATATCGCAAACTGTGACACACAAATAAGGCTATCACATCATCACTGAGCGTCGGTGAAATTTCCTTTGGCTTTCTGAGGGTGACACATGTTAAATTAAACTGTTTTCTAAATCTTTTCCAGCACATCATTTGTACAAGACCACTTTGTCGTCACAGCAATACTGTCAGATCATTATGGTTCTAACCTTTGACCCCCTTACTGCATGCTAGTTAGGAACTGAAGCTTCCTCTACTCTTGCATTGATTTAGGAACGTGAATCAAATGCCTAAAATGCAAACTGTGAAATGTAAGTTTTCTACTTCTAACAGTCAGCGTGGAGACAATGTTGACATTATCTGAAAAATCCTCCACTTCCTACAGATCACATCTCCGTGACCCCAAAACAGTCCTTGAGTACCCAAAGCTGCCGCTGTCTCACTTGTCAGATGTCATTAAGTGGCAGGCGCCTTCTCAAACACAGACAGGCAGACAGACAGACGAATATGCCCTGTCTCCATTCGCTCTCCTCAGCCAGGCCGTGACAAGCTGTTGGATGGTATGGTATTATTTGGTTTGGGTTGATTATCCATTTGACCAGCCAGCTAGCTGAAGAAGCGCGGCATTTGAAAATGACAAAATGCATTTTACTCACTTGAATTAGCATTTAATTTTAGTGCTTGAATTGAAAATCAACAGAAAAACAACCATCAACTGGAACTGACAGTTTCATTGTTGTTCCTCCCCCAAGACTCAGTGAGGCCCAGTTGTAAAGACAGTGGAGTGCCTGGCTTCGGGCCAGACAGGCCACAGCGGGGCTAAACCCCGGCCAGCGGAGACAAGGCGGGAGACACGCAGAGATGCAAGCCATGCAGGAGGTCATGTCAGGAGTGATCAGTGAAGGTTGGAGGGACCAGACCAGCAGCCTTTGAACTTTAGTTTACACAGTCATCACACTGCTATTCCTGCTCCCTTGAATGCACCATGCATCTGTCAAAGCTTGACAGCCTCCTTGTTTCTTTTATGTACATGAAATAGACATTTATATGTATTTTTAGTAAATCAGCCTTGCTTGATGGTTGAGGACAATCTGCAAAGGTTACATTTTTCTTTGTAAAAGGCTGACATTGACCCAATCACCCAAGTAACTCTGACAATTTCGACAAGTTTATAGATAAAAAAAAAGTAATTTATTAAGCAATTGTGTGTCAAATAGTTGCTGATACTTGAACTCATACATTTGTAACCTGAATCACTTTGGGATTTTTACTTTTGATCAGAGAAAAAAAGCAATTTAAAAGATGTCAACCTGGGCTCTGGGAATATGTGATGGGTATTCTCGTGTTTTTCAGACATTTTATAGACTAAATGCTTAATTAATTTGTCTGAAAAGTAATGAGTTGAAACAATAAAAAAACAGACTTTGAGGTAAGATTGCTTTTTTAAACTGCTGCTTTTAGGGCAACATTGATGAGAAGTCCTTGCAGTGCTTACATTTTAGAAATCTGACTATCCACAATGATCATGTGATATAATCAAAAGCTCCAGAACATCTACCAAATGGACCTTGTCGTGAGATTGTTTCGTCACCTGCTGTTTCCATCGTTAATTAACTTTGAACCTGAAACCTGTTAATGAAAAACATGGTGAGTTGCAGCCCTCTACTCAAGGTACTATGACAGAAACCACCATTGGTCTTTGCCCTGCTACATTCTAGGTCCATCTGCCTCCAAAGTGTGCCGGATGCTATTTTAAGAGAATTGCTTTATGGTTTTCTTAATTTCCCCTCTGGATAACCAATTCCCATTTACTGGGGCGATGGACGGTTTTCCTGCCTTTTATCTGTTGCTTTTTTGTGTTCCTGTGTATGTGTATGGAACATGAGAGGATGGAAACCAGAGACAAACATAGTAGCTACCCTTAGGTAACCACAACAGAGCCATCGCTGACAAAGGAGCAATGGATCATGAGAGGAAATGTTCTTGTTTTTCAAGTCTCTGGATTCTTCCACTCATTTGAGTAGAGGGTCTGGCTGTGGGTGAAGAACCATCAGCATAAAACGGACCGAGAGGTATAATGTCACCGTGATTCAAAAGATTGGGTATTGGGGAGACCTGCTGGGAAATGGATGGATAGCAGGTTTGAGGTCTCTTAAACTCATAAGGGCCTTAGACTCAGGGAACTTGATAAGATGCGTCTGGCAAAGCAACTATAAAACAACACATGTGAGAGTTAGTTTGATGTCATGGTTCTTTCCACAGGGTAGGTTTGTGTGTATGCAGGAGGTGAGACGGATGCAATGAGGACTGCAGTCTGTGGTTGTTTGTCACAGCAGGTCTAGCCAGTCAGGCAGTGTGTATTGCACTATGCAGAGGACATGCCAGGGACACTTCCTGAGTTGCTCTCCCTGGAAGTATCTGGCGGCTGCATGCCAACACAAACCTGCTGACCCCTGGCTAAATAACTCACGCAGACACTCCCACACTGCACACTGACAAACAAATGCACATACGCGAGCATGCACATAAATACACAATTCAGGTAACTGCTTTTCAACTTGGCCTTTTTCATTTCGGATCCATTTTTTAAGAGCAAAGACGCTGCCTGCTACTTTATTAGCCGTTAATTCTCTCTGCGCACATAATGGAGAAGTGCCCGTGGCTTCCAGGCGCTCAGGCTCCAAGGGTTCCAAGGCGCTCCCAAAAGCAGAGCTGACCCTCAGCTTTGAGACTGCTAAACTCATCTGACTGCCCTGGAGGGAAAGAAAGGCTTTTTTTCCTTTCCTCTCAGCAAGAGCAGGGGGCCCATCCATCACTTAACAAGATACACTTCCTGTTCTCAAGGATACGGGGGTGGGGATGGGAGTAGGAGAGGAGGAGGAGGGGGATGGGGGAAAAAGAAGGAGGAGGTAAGGGGGGGACCCCGAGAGACAAATACTTGGCTTGGCATGTTGGGCAAGGGTTGACGGGCTCTTTTCGTAATGGCATCATTCCACCTGAGGTCTTGGCTCGACTGACAGAAGGCAAGAGGAGAGGGAGGGGTTGAGTTGAGGGGAGGGGACAAAACAGCCAGACCAAGGGACCCAGACAAGCCACTTGAAAGGACTATAGGACTAAAACCCTACAAACAAACACAGATAAGTAGTGTGGGAGATGGAAAACCACTGTCCACAAATGTACTTGTATAAAGTTGTTTTTGTATCTGTTTTTTCTACTGCAAGTCTGCATGACAGATAGCATCCACCTTGATGAACCCCTGACATGATAGACATCATTACACATGAGCCATTAGTAATTAGAAATGCCCCTAGGTAAGATTTGCTTGAAGTCAACATGAAAGCATTCATACACCACTAAACCTGGGTGAGTGTACACTGTGAACTACCCTGCAGAGCAAAAAACCAAGCACAATGCAATGGTGAGAAAGTTTTGAAAAACAAAGTCAAGCTGATCAAAACACACAAAAAAAGAAAAAAAGACATAAGAGAAAAAAAAAAAAAAAAAAAACTAATCCGCTCTCTCTGCACCAAGTTTCCCTGCTGATGACAACAGTAATCATTCCAGGCATTGAAATCCTCCTCAAGAAGTGATTACCCCCTAATGACGGACGACTTCCTATCTGTGAAGGCCTGTACCTCTCCCTAGTGGAATGCTGGGAATCTTCTCCTCGGAGCATTGTTGCTGAGCACATTCTTGGCCAGTTTCAATCTGACCTGCTCTGAGCTACGTCTACAAACTGTTTACAAATGGACACCCCCGCAATTCAGGTGTCTTATTTTTAGATGGAGGCTCAGACACGGTGTGGCTAAATCAAGATCAGATCTGCTTTGTTGCTCACACTCCCTTCAGGTCAAATGAAGAATGAGAGGAAACATTGGGTCCATGATACTGAACATGATGACTAAGTTCTTCCCTGCACATCTGGTGCAATTTTTTGTTGGTGTTTTTTTATCTCCAGTGTGCAGGTTGATAGCAGGCTGTCTGGCTGATTAAGTGGTTTGCCTGAGGAGAAATTAGTTGACTTTGTTCCATGCCTGAAGGCATTTGTTGTATGTGGTTTCCTAACCTGTCAGTCTGCAATCCTCGGAGGCCATGGTGAGTCATACTGACTCGGAGATGGGCCACCCAGGATTTATGCAGAACACACTTCAACCAAAAAATGCAGAGAGCGCAATGGGAACCAAGAGCTGACAGAGAGGTCAGAGAGGTCTTCTACTACAGTTCAGATTTGATGTTCTTAGCTTTTATTTTGATAGGACACCTATGACAGTCAGACAGGAATGGGGGGACAGAGGGGAAAAGCCATGCTGCAAAGGGCCACAGGTTTGAATTGACCCTAGGTCGCTGCTAAGGAAACAGCCTCCATACATGGGGTGCATGCTCTACAAGGTGATCTACCAGGGTGCCCCAAAAGCTGCTTAACATTTGGGATATGCCAACCAATGGATGACAAGGTTGTGCCTTGATCACTTCACATTCTCTTCAGGGAGAGGCTCAAATTCAAAATTAAGCAATATTACCATCGAGGGTGTGCTTTAACGTCATTTGAGAATGATAGTGAAGCGGTCAGGGCTGAGGCGCTTGCACCGAGGTCCGCAAGCAGCACCCTCGTCCACAATCACACCCTCGATGGTAATATTGCGATTATACAACTAATACCAACAAAAATAAAATGTATAATCAAAATATATCCATGTTGCTGGACAATTTGCTCTCAAATTTTAAAGGTTTTTGCGAGTGTGCGTCGCATTTCCATGGAAAAACATGGGGTCTGACTAATAACTGAAACAAAATCAGTCATGTCAGTAGACTCATATGTGTAATGGAAAGTAGTTTACCACTACAGCAAATAATCCAACCCTTAGTAATGACCTAGCAACAGAAAGGATTTTCTAGTCCCAGATGAGTGAACTCTGAGCTGATGTTAATGTTTTATCACGGTCCCGGAATTTCCCGAACTAAATCAACCAGGCTGTGGCCACAGTAACGTTACACACGGCCGATCATTTGTTCGTGAAAATCTTGATTTTGATTTGGGGACAATGACATGACTGGTAAGCTAGCTAGTCTTGTTGTTAAACATACTGTTTCATGTGACAAAGGCAAAAATCTTTCCTTTTTTGTCATTTGGTTCTTCTCATCCTCCTCCATCCATTCATCCAAACTGAGACTGCCAAATAAATCAAAATTAACAACAAACCAATCCATTTTGTGGGCTATTTTTCCGCCGTTTCCTACTCCAGCTCTGACAGTGACGATGTTGCCATGGAGATGGACACAATGTCGCCACAGACTTGGCGGAGTAATATTTTGAGTAATGAGTCAGGCGTGCTGTCATGCTGATTTGAGCACGTTCTAAATTTCTTGTTGATCAATCAGATTGCTTGGTCGGAACTACTTGTTGTATAATAAATGTTTTATGGTGTTAGCAGAATTGGTCCATGCCCAGGTTTGTGTCTTCCGTGGTTTGGGAGGAAGTTTGTTTTCATAGTTGAGAATCACTCCAAAAATTAGTCATTGAGCAACATATATTCAAAGCATTGCCCTCATCTTTGTGAAATGCGGTATTTTTACAACTTCCATAACGTGAAAGATGTCAATCATTAGTTGAATTGTTTAACTTTGTGTGGCATGTACTAATGCAGCAAAAACCTTCAAATGAGTTATATTCATAAAATTTTGCAATACAAATGTTCTGTGCTTTGATCTCTGTGCACAACTGCAAATCATGAAGATCAGTTATTGCAATGATTGGTGTGAACTCCAGGAACTCTTTTGGAGGCAAACCGTTGCACTATATTTTGAGGTGAACAAGAATTGGACATTGGTAACAGCACCTGCTTTCAACAGCAGCTTTCTCTCTTCAAACGTATCAAACTCTTGGAAAACATAGTCGCACAAAAAGTTCTCAAAGCATGTGAAAACACCCCTGAGCTTTATTTAATCACTCTATTGTAAAGTAGAGTACAAAATAGCCCATCAACCCTGTTCTGTTTTTAAGTTCCTTCAAATTCTGCATATATTGACTTGTAACTCAAGCAATTTATACTGAAGAGTTGTGCACACCGTATCTTTCGAAAAAGATTACATAATTTTGGATGAGGCCACGCTGTGTTCAGATAGACACTGGACCTGCTTTATGTCAGTCCCGATTTTGATGTGGGAGAGGATGAGAGGAGGAACAGAGCAGGGAGAAAGAGAGAGTAAATCAGAGGGAGAGGGGAGGGGACAGTGGAGTGGAGAGAGAGGGATGAGAATGACAGTGGGAGCTAGCGAGTGAGAGTGCAACAGTGAGAAGAGAGAGAGAGCGAGAGAGAGAGAGAAGCAGAGTTGGCAACCAGTCAAAAACATGAGAGGCTTTCACTCTGTATTTTGCCCTTGAGTCAAACTTGCATCCGGCAGGCGAGGCCTCCTTGTCCAAGAACTCAATAACTCTGGCGCTGTTAACCCCCTACTGCCCCACATACTCACAGGCAGGAGGAAGTCAAGATTTGTAGTTAAAACTATTTGAACAGTTATATTTCTTCATAGAAAATGTTTTTTTTTTGGCATGGTAGGGAAACCCACTTTGGAAAATAAAAACGGTTGCAAATTCCGAGTATTTTCCTAAAAAATGTAGTGCAAATTACAAACTTCCCCTTAAATAAATACAAATAGTTTAAGATCAACACCTTTAAACTGTTTTAACCTTTTATTTAATATACAGCAACATGAATGGATATATACTTAAATCTATAAAAATGTCAATATAAGAGGATGTTTCTGATTTATAACAACTTGTTTTTTATTTAGATGATGATTCTTTTGTGATTACCAAAACAAATGCAGACTGACATCATGATAACTGTGCAACAACAAAGTCTGACAGGGTAGCACAAACCCCAGATTATATAGGTAACTGTATTTGCATATCAAACCGAACTGTCCAACCAACACGTTCTCACTTCCAACTCATCAAATACAACAGCTTGTCACTTTACCTCTACCTACAGTTTTGCACATTACTGTTTAGTCAAGTTAGCAATAATATGTTATATGGAACATCTGGTAGGACTTTCAAAATAAAGTTTAATGACAAACAGTTCACATATGACATATTATGACTTTTGGAAGGTTGTTTGGTTGGCACAAGACATATGTGGTTAGGTTTAGGAAATTATCATACTTTGGGTTGAATTGATTGTCAACTACTTAATGTTAGACCTATAAAAAATATAGAATTATAAAAAGCTAAAATGGGTCGGCGAATATACTTGGATACCCATTAATATACCTGGGCAGCCAGACCAAGTCAAGTCTAGGTGTAGGAAACACTGTGCTGAGATGTGGTAGTAGTCCCTCACTCTCACCCAAGTGAGTAAGTAGCCTGTAATGTTTTACAGAATTTGGCTCTTATAATTTTCCCTTGTTTTATTTTCCAAATACGTTTGGCCAATATGAGGCTTTGTTTAAAACATGCATGATCTTTTGACAGATCTTGTTTCTTGTTTTGGAAACTTCTTTGTAGCAGTGTTGCTTTTGTTCCCAGATGTCAGCAATTAACTTAGTGAGCACAGTGTTATCATTACTGATAGGAATTATCTGGAAAATAAGACGTTAGCTGTAATAAAGAGCAATTTTCCTTTAATGCATGGACAGTTTGGGGTTTGTTTTCATGTCACATGTACAGTCTTATGAATTGACACATTTTAACTTTTAGTACGTGTGACCCAAGCAGGGTTGGCCTTTAATTCTAGCAAGACCACAGAGGTGCGTGTGTGTGTCAGATGTCAGATGGTGTGTATGCGTGGTGGTGTTGAGCATAGGGTCATTACAGAATTAGATGTCACACCTCTTTTACCTTTTATGGTGTGTGTGTGTGTGTGTGTGTGTGTGTGTGTGTGTGTGTGTGTGTGTGTGTGTGTGTGTGTGTGTGTGTGTGTGTGTGTGTGTGTGTGTGTGTGTGTGTATGTGTGAGAGAGAGAGAGAGTTTGAGGGTCACAATCATATGGAGACCAGGTGAAGAGGCTGAGATGAGGGGAGGGAGGGGGGAGAAGAAGTAGCAGCAGCTGTGTTGCTCTCCTTTTGGATCCGAGGTGGAGGGTAAGGTGGGGGCGTAGGGGCTATCACACCCCTACAGCTGCCCTGGGGGCCACAATAAAGTCCCTGAATCTGTCAGAACAACCCCAACTAACTGGCTCTCACACCTCCATGAAAATAAAAATGGCCACTGCCAAAAAAGGAGTCTTATTTTGATAGAAATAGGTGGGCAGACTGTGTGTGTGTGTGTGTGTGTGTGGGAAGGTTCACGCAGCAAAAAAAAAAAAAAAAAAGTGAAGAAAAGCAGAGGAAATTAGACTGAAACCATGTTGAAATGTCGACTCAATGGAACCCAAAATAAAAAAGCAGTAAAGCGGCTGCCATAAAATACATGTATGTTTGCTTTACAAAGAGGCGTTTCCTGTGAGCTGTCCACAGTTCACAGTTTAATTCTACGGGGCCTTGCGTCCGGTGTAAACTCGCCAGGTCTGGTTTCCATAATCCATCCCTAAGCCTGTGGCAGCCTCCAAAGTTCACAATCGAGTCGCTGTTACACACAAACTTGCAGAAACAACTGATGGCTGACATTTCTTCACTGATTCTTTTTTTTCTTTTTATCAATACGTGTATTCTTCTGTTGTGTGTGTGTGTGTACGTACAAGTGCATATGTAGAGTGGTGTGAGTTGTGTGTGTGTGTGTGTGTGTGTGTGTGTGTGAGTACTTCACAGGAAAATAAATAGGACTTAAAGGGATATTCCGGTGTAAGTTTAATCCATGGTCTAACACACCTTGACACCGAGTAAGACTCCCCCTCGAGAGGTCAAGTTTGCTGACCGCTAGCTTAGCTAATTTTAGCAACCTCAGAAAAGGCCGCATGAAAACAATACGCTGCAGCTTATGTCTCCAACTAGAAACTGCCATCAAAAAGCAACAGTACATGTCCAGTCCCAACACACAGTACGAAGCCTCAAACATCTGCTAGCTTAGCCGGATTCGTATTGAAAACGCAGCTCAACTCACCCTCTCCTCCAGCAGCCTGCCTGTGTAGGGAAGCCCCGATGAGTCGATTACCGAGTGCAGCAGATTTCCGCAGCTCAAGGATGAAAATGTATGATTATTACTCCATGGAATGCTCAATTCTTATTATCGAGAGCTGACAGGGAAAAGAACAAAAGTAATGGAGTAATAATCAGTGTGTTGGGACTGGACATGTACGGTTGCTGAAATTTGGTGCTGTTCTGAGCATTATTTGTGGCTTTTTGATGGCGGTTTCTAGTTGGAGACGCAAGCTGCAATGTATTGTTTTCGTGCGGTCTTTTCTGAGGTTGCTAAAACTAGCTAAGCTAGCGGTCAGCAAACTTGACCTCTCGAGGGGGAGTCTTACTCGGTGTCAAGGTGTGTTAGACCATGATTAAATTTACACTGGAATATCCCTTTAACAGCTGTGTTTGCTTACAGATGATCTTTTTGTTGAAGCCATCATCATCACAAAAATACTGGGCAAGTACACAGGGCTACAGCCAAGTATTATTTTAATTACCATTTATTCCACAGCTTAATTTCTCAAGTAATTAATAAATCTATAATAAGTCTATCCACGACTTTCCTGGAGAGGACACTAGGGAAACAATTATATGTGATACTTCTGGTGGTCAGTGGAATTAGGTATGTAAAAAAGCACTGACTGCACTTTGAAGGCTTTAGAGGCGTTCGCTTCGTGGACTGAGCAATAATAACAGTGAATTCACTTAATCAAGTCACACCCTAGATCTTCATGAATGAATGATACACCATGGAAAACACCAGTTCTGGTAAAGTGACGGGGCATACCAGAAGTTGTGACCATAATTAGCACAAGGTACCATGGGGACAAGGAATAAGGTGGATACAACATCAGAATAGTGTGGAAAATGTCCATTACAGGCTCAGTTAGCCCAAGATGACGCCGTTAAATGTATTGCTTGATCTGACCAATGATCCAAAAGTCAAACAGATTAGTTAAAAATAATTTAAGATGAAGAAAAAAACAAAACTTCACATTTAAGAAGCTGTAACCATATTTTCACATATTATAAATACTGTCTCTGCTCAAAAAACTGTCTATTAGCATATTCATAAACACGGATGTTAGCCTGTATCAGTAAAATCTTTTAAGCCTTAAATTAAAACCAGAAGTAACTGGAAATTGAAATTGGCAAAGATGTTTGTTTTAACCAACATGGAAAACATTAAAAATCTTCTACAGTATCTCAGAAGTACGGAAGCGTATTGCATTCACTTGCTAAATTTATTTTTTGGTTTGTTTTACTGAGTAATTATTTCTGTTTTTCTGAGTAATTTATTTTTTGTCTGTTTTTTGGAATAATTATTTCTGTTTTTCTAAGTAATTTATTTTTTGTCTGTTTTTTAGAATAATTATTTCTGTTTTTCTGAGTAATTTATTTTTTGTCTGTTTTTTGGAATAATTATTTCTGTTTTTCTGAGTAATTTTTTTTTCTGTTTTTCAGAGTAATTTTTTTTCTTCTGTTTTTCGTGGTAATTTTTTCCCCCCTGTTTTTCGGAGTAATTTTTTTTCTGAAATATCGAGATACTTCGAACTCCCGCGAGAACATCCAACCTGTAACAGACTCTCGTTCTCCCGTGGACCATGTCGTGGACCTATGGTGACTCCTGCCCGCGCATACATAACCTGACTCTCGCCAGTGAGTGAAGCCAGGCGGAGCCAGGCGGAACGAAATGCATCTGGCGAGAGTCAGGTTAGCGCATACATGCCTTGACAAACTAATGATAATACCATCTATATGACTTAAAGACAGGACTATCTCCCAGTGTCTTAAACCCAGATCAAAGTAAAACTTGATTAAACTGAACAAGTCGGTCATGTTTGTAACCATGAAGTCGAGCTCTCAATGAATCAATGGATCTTCAAATGCTCTGTAAACTCATGAAAAAAATTTGTCCGAAAAACAGAAAAAACAAAAAATATTCAGAAAATCAGGAAAAAATTATTCTGAAAAACAGGAAAAAAATTACTCAGAAAAACAGAAATAATTATTCCAAAAAACAGACAAAAAATTAATTACTCAGAAAAACAGAAATAATTATTCCAAAAAACAGACAAAAAATAAATTACTCAGAAAAACAGAAATAATTATTCCGAAAAACAGACAAAAAAATAAATTACTCAGAAAAACACAAATAATTACTCAGTAAAACAAACCAAAAAATAAATTTATCAAGTGAATGCAATACGCTTCCATACAGAACAACTTTTGGCTTGATGGATGACAAATATCTTCTGCTGCAACAATAAACCATCACCAGTTGGACTAATAGAAGTTAAACTCTTGGCTGTGGTCAGTGACATCCAAATATGATACATGCACGTAAAAACTCATATGCATATGCACAGTCTCTGTTGACAGAAGCAAGCGCGCGCGCACACACACACACACACACACACACACACACACACACACACACACACACACACACACACACACACACACACACACACACACACACACACACCTCAAACCCTTCCTACACACACCCACACACAAGACCTCCCCCCCAACTTCCCCCCAGAGACAGACTGCAGGTGCCAGGCCGACCTTGGGGTCCCTGCCGGGCTCTCGTTAGGCCTGGTGCCATTCAGGCAGCTCCTAACACGCAACCCTGACTGCTTTGTGTTTCTCTGACAGCTCTTGTCGTCCTCTTCATGTAGTGGTGGAAAAACAAGGAAAGAGAAGAGGAGGACTTCAGGGATTATTTCTTTGAAGTATCTCACAGAGCCACAAGGCTGAGATTTACCTTGCATTTATGACAATTTTCAAGTGTTTTTGCATATTTTCGCCTATTTGCTACAAATCACATAATCCTGCTGTCCATCTAGTAAGGCTTATACCAGTAATCTACTTTGTTTTTTTTCTTTTTGCAAGGCAGACATGGTTTTTTTACAATCCATCGCGGTGTAGATGAGATGTTAACAGCGTTGACTTTTCAAATCAGATGCAATCCTTCACAGTGATAATTTACCTCAAGCAGATTGCTGCAGACTAACTTGTATACTGGAAACCAACAGCTGCCTGGAAAAAAAAGATTTAAAAAAAAAAAATCTAAAAAATATGAAATACTGAAACAAATGGTTGGTAGTAAAGTTACGTGATTTGTAGTACATGGGCAGAAACCTGCAAAAGCACTCATAGGACATTAAAACGTTGCAATATGTTGTCAAAAACAATTAAAGGATCTGTCACTTAGTTCTAATTTTTCAATACACTGAAGTGAACCAGTGTTCACACATTTTGATCAGCTAGCTGGTTAGGAGATAAGATAAGGCTTAGATAAGCTGGAATTAAAAAAGAAGAGAACAGATACAATTCTTCACCCAGCCAGTATTATATTGCGGATTATCTGTGTTTTTGCTATTTTAGAAAAATCTGTGCGACATAGTTGTGACAGTGCAGAAGGCCGAATGGCCAAATACATTTTGAACCACCTTGGTCATTGCCAATGTGTTTATTAATATATAATATTTTAAAATAAAATGAAAGATTAAGGAAGAGTCCAGCGTTATCAGAAGGAAAAAAAGAGTAAAAACAGATCAACGCAAAGCCAAAAATCTTGTCAGTGTCACATCTTTCCTTATCAGGCAACTGACTTTGTGATTGTGTGATCTTACAAATCCGCCTTGTCAGGCTTCAAGCAAAACACAGTGGTTCCTCAACAGGTTACCATAGCTGCTTCAATAGCATTAGTTATATCAGAGTTGGAGAGTATATTTCACTGAGAGAAGGGCAAAGAACGACACTGATGGCATTTCTTGATGGAAAATGTTTTTGTTATTCTCCCAACTAGCTCTCCTACCGTGTCATATGGTTGTTGACCTGATTGGTCTAAGTTAGCCTGTGATAGACATTAAAAGACAGTTTGTTCATCCAACCAAGTATTTTCTGAAAGTAACCTCTCTCTTTTCAGTTCAAACTTCAAACAGTTTTCTAATGGCGACTTATGGGTTACAGGTTTTGTCCATTGAAAAGTTTATTTTAAATTGTCTGTGATAATTTTGCACCTTCTTTTTTTCAAATGTCATTTAGCAGCCTACTTTGTCTCACATATTGAGAATTTAACTGAATGTGACGTCTAAAGATCTGTTCACCTGCGGATTTTGGTTCTCTTGATTGCAGCATGGTATCAGTAAGACACCATCATCAGCTTCACCACCATTGTCAACTGCATCGTTATTACAACCTTGATCATTTTATTACCACCATCATCATCATGAGGCCCTGCTCAATGTTGGTGGAGGCAGCAAAGTCCCTGCTGTGCTCATACACAAGGAAATGTGGCCACACACACACAAACCCCTTTCACACAGGAGAAGACGCATTATCTCTGCAGCGGCGGTTCAGCAATTCTCCGCTGACAGCGATTCACACAGAGCGAAGCAGCTCCGCATTAAAGATGAACCGATGTGAATTCACACAGAAATCCGGCGCTGCGGCTCCTAAAGAGGCGTGACGGTACACGTCATGATGATGACGTCGGTGTGTTTTCAAGGTGTTTCCCCGGTGTCCCCCCTGTCAATCTAAACCCGGGGACAGTTTATAATCATATGGATGCTGTTATAATGTGTAGTGATTGAGATCCTGACCCACCAAACATCCTGGAAAGTGACGAAGTTACGTTTTTCGCGCTAAATTACATAATTACATAATCGCCATCAGTAATCTGGACGCTGTGTGACTCGCGGGGACGGAGGCTGTCTTCCGGGAGAAATTTCACCAAAGTCTCGGTCTGGAGGACTGACGCAGTGATTTATTTTCATCACAAACACTCTGTGACAGACGCTGTTTTTCTGGCATGAATATGTCAGTCAGACAGACGGGAGGACAGACAGGAGGACAGACAGGAGGACAGACAGGAGGACAGAGGCTTCTCCGTGTATATCTGCTGTATTGTTTTCCTCATATAAGTTGCCAAAGACAATTACAGTTACTACGTTACTTTTGTTTGGTCATGTAACGTTGCTTTGTGGAACATTTCTCTGTATTAAGTTGAGTGAAGGACCTGTGTAGTTAACCGACCGTCCGATCGACACGCCCTCGATACGCGAAGCCGGCTTATCTGTTCACACTGGTTCGGTTCGCCAATAATGCGGCCCTGACACTACCTCCAGAGGCGTATCAGTGCCGGAGCGAAATTTCACTCCTCGCCGCATCCGAGAGATTCACACTGGGACGGATGCGGAGAATTGGCGCACTGAAGCCGCACCCAAACGCCAGTGTGAATGGGGTTACAGCCACTCACAGATACTTACCAAAGAGACAAACATCAACAGGCACGTTGCTGAGTGACATAGCCGACTCAGCCGGATCAGTTTCCACTTCCGTGAAATCTAAATATTGGCTTGTTTACCTTGAATCTTTGCTGAGACTGGACCGGGGTGAGAGAGGGGAGTGTGTCTCTCTACATGTATGTGTGTCCAGAACACCAGAAAATGTTAATAGAGACAATAACCCATGCTCGAGTAAGAGGGAAAAATACTCTTACCTGCCTGATCATTCTATAATGATGTCAGCCATGACACCTGTTACACAGCTGTCAGCAGTGCCCACTTATAGTAAATAAAGTTGCAATTATTTAATTGATCAATTAGTTGACCAACAGAAAGTTGCAAACATGTGATTAAAGGCACTCTCTCTATATATTTATCAATCATTCAAGGTAATCATCAATAGACCACCATGAAGGGACGAGATATGGTTGCTAAGTAACTGATGACACAGCTGCAAAGCCTCTATATGCGTCACTTGATATATATAGTACAAATTCAATGAGTTATAGTCCCTTGCACTCAAAGACGAACTCAATGTTTACATACACGAAGCCTCACTGTCTGGCCCTGATATGGAATTCCTAGAGTGCTTTGTGAGTAAAGACACATATAACCTTTTGTATTCTTTGTCTCCTTAAATGGAACATGGTGGAGAGAAATTCTGGTTTATACCTGTACAGTGAGCTGTTTGTAAAATCCTCTGAAATTCACTTTCACTATTTGGTTTGAGAAAAAAAAAAATCAGGTGGAGTTACAGGCAGAACTAGACTGAAAAACTAAACTTGATAATGAGTTGCACCTGCTGAATTGTGTGGAGTTTTGTTAATGGTCCTGTGGCTGGTTAACAATGCTTGTGTTAATTTCAAAATAACAGTGTTCCCTTCATTTTCTTGATGCAATCTTTTCTGACGTCTTTTCTAATCTCTGAATCATAATTCTGCAGGGATTATTGAGGTTTTAACATTTGGGCTCTTAAATGCCTAAAACAGGTAAAAATCTACATCCAATGTAAATACATTTGGGTATATTCTTGGGAAGTGCCCAAGTTATGCAATTCCCACAAATTTCGGGGCTTTCCCAAAGTATGAATCCAAATACCTGTCTATAGAAACCTTGAATTCAGTTTACCTGTATCGCCTTCTTCATCTTACTGCACTGCACACAAACAACAAAAGCTGAGCGCTAAATGTAATCTACAGCATCTGAGCAATTAGCCACCTACTGCAGGAGACAACAAGACAGAGAAAGAGAGGGAGGGAGGGAGGGAGGGAGGAAGAAAAAAATCCCCCACCCAGCATGTGAAAACCTGTGTCAGATTTCGCCACAGACAAGGTCACCCTCTCTTGGTCTCGCCTCAATGCCCTGGCTTGGAAACCGGATCTGGTGCAGGACAGCGACAAACCTGTTTTTGTCACAACGGCGGTGCCCACTTGGTTTACATGCCCATGCCCATTGTGTGAACAACACCTTTATTTTTTTTATTTTTTTCTCTTGTTTTCTTTCACCACAAGACTTTAATTTATCTGTGGAAGAATTCTAGGAGTTGTGTGTAACTATGCACAGCTGGGAACACCTCTTCAAACACACACACACACACACACACGAACACCTAAAAAATAAAAAGGTTTGTCCCAATTCCAGAGCCAAAGCATCATCACTGGTGTTATGCTGCACAGCCAAGTTAACACTTGGTATGTTTTTAATTGTGCTGCCTATGAAACTGCACAGTAATCCCTTCCAGCTGCCTCCCTCACTCACCCATCCACCCTCCTCTTCCTCCTCCTCTCTCCCCTTTCAGAGAAACTGTAGCTGCAGCACTGTGTATGTTTTCCACGGGCCCTGGTGGACTCATCCTATTGACAGCGCCAAGCTTTTTTATGCATCGAAAACACAGTATTCCCTTTCAGGTGGAGAGACGATGGAAGGGCGAAGGAGAGCTGGGCTGCGAGTGGTGGTGGGGGAGAACCAAGGACAGTCCCCGCAACAGACTTCAAACTTCAAAATCTTGGTCCTCATCTTCTCACAAAAAAAAAAAAAAAAACAGTGAGAGACAGACAGTGAGAAGGGAGGGGATGAGGGATCAAGAGAAGTAGATGGGGGAGGAAGGGGAGGAGGAGAGAGGGAAGAAAAAAACGGCACAAAAGAGTGCGGAATTAAGACAGGAAATGGGAGAAGAGAGGAGGGCTCTGGGGGCTTTCAGAAAGAGACTGGCCGGGGTCGCTTTTCCAGAGAGCGGAGGAGTAGGGCCGATACCCAAGCCGTCTGAATGAAAATCAGATAATCTGTTAACACAAGGCATGGCCCAGATCCTGCCTGCAGACTGACATGGATAGGCCAGTTCCTGTTCCAATCCGCTGTGGTGGCACAAAGTGTTGCCAAGGCAACCAGCTGTTCCAGCCAAACTTTGCCTCTCTCTCTGAGCCGGCGGCGGAAGCGACAGGTGGGGCTGTGATGCGGGTAGAAGCAGCACTGAAGCGTTTGTGAAAACACAAAGCTAGCTCAATGCTGAGATGACACAGGGGCAGGAACTTAACACCCGCTGCCATGCAAACAAAATGCTGCTGAACTCTGGCACTGACCAATGAGGTGGTCTCTTCCTTCAACCGGCTCTTACAGTAAAAGTTAACGGAAATGTCTGGGACAGGTGAAGCTGGGAGTGATTATATGTGATAACACGTTTCTAACATTTCTGCTGTCAGACAAGCACAGCAGAAGTGATTTTGCTCACAGCACTGAAAAAACACAAAAAATCTCAGAATACTCCACAGGTCTCTTGCTGTGAAGCATGTCCACTACTTTCCACCAAAGAAATGAGTCCCTATGGCAAATGTAATCAAAACACATTTTAATGTAATACCTATCTTAAAATATTGCATTTTTAACTGTAATAAAAGGAATGGCAGCCATGTTTTTTGTTGATGGTCAGGTGATGTGGACGCAGGCAATAGAAAAGAATAGGCCAAAAAAATTGTAGACATCTCACAATTTAAGAGGTGTTATTGTACACACCTACTACATTTTGCCCTGTCGACCAACATAGCTATTATACATTTTCATGTGAGACTGGGTTGTCATAAAATGTACTGTGGATTATAATAATATTAATTAAAAAAGAGATTTGGTTTTGGAGAACCTAGAGTTGTTGTTTTTTTAAAATTTTATTTTTCTCAGTATTGAGCACTAACCCTATTGTATTTGGGTAAGTATTGGTTTACTTATTTTGATTATTTTATTTATATTTTTGGGCTGTACTGACTTTTTAACTACTGAGTCTGCATTGGTGCCAGAACCGACCTTATTAAGTGGATCGTGTATTAGCCATAACATGAATGGTTCTCATAAATACAGTTCATACATTGGGATAATTTATTGCGTCTGCCACCAGTTACATCTATTCAGTCACGGCACACTACCAGCTCACTTTTTAGTGCCCCGGCAGTACTTGGACTCATGTTACCTCACATATAAATTATTTAAATTAAACACACAGTAAAGTAAACATATTTTAAATGTAGAACAAAGAGACATCTGGCATTGGATGCAGTATCAGTACGGAATCAGTAATGTGAGAGAAAAAGTTGGTGCATTCCGATCTTTGACCACTCAAACCAATGGAAAACAAGTTGGCTTCCTGCCTCACAATATGATAAACTGCTGCCCTGATCAATGCAGGCTGCTGCTGCTGCTAACTAGCCACATTACCACATCTGGCTAAGTGATCACAATTTTAGCATGTCTTCTATGATCTAAGTCAAATACGTTCTAAATTTACACAGCCTGAAACACTAAAAACAGCTTCCTTTGCCAAACTCAACAGTCTCCCTTTTCCACACTTCCCCAAATAGCAGATTTTACAACTTTATGCTCATTTACATTTCTGTGTGCTTTGTCACAGTATCATTTTCTGCTGCTCTAAAGAAGGGCCAAAATTTAAGGATCTTCCTAACAGTTATGTTGGTCCCAATGAGGTGTTAGGATCAAACTCTCCCCACAGTACCATTAAAGTGTTATTTATAATGGCCTGAACAACTAAATCAAGGTTGGTTAGAGGTAGCTATTTCAACCTTTTTCAATTTAATCTGCATTCATATTTTAAGAGTGGCGACTTAACAACAAGAAGGAACAAATCTCTGGCAATAAAGCCCCACCACTTGACCCACGTTGTTTCCCAGCTGGCTCTTTGATTACCAAATATCCAAGCAGGAGCAGATGAGGGGAAAAAAAATAAAACTGAAAAAAATACACCTCCTACAGGACCTCCACCTCTGCTCCTACTTCAAGAGCAAGGCGGTGCGACATGCAGCGGCATACCGCAGCTCAAACTTCCCCTTCCTCTTGAGGGGAAGCCATTTTATTGTGTTCCACTGAGATAATTGCCAATCCTTTAAATGAAAGGGTTTTCTCAGTGCTCTGGTAATTACTAGATACGCAGCAAGGGTCTGGTGAAGGAGGGGGGAGGCAGAAGAAAAAAAGAGAAGAAAACATGACAGGCAGGTATTAAAATTCAATGGGTGGGGCAGGAAGGAAGTCGAGAGAGGGATGTGTTGAAACAGAGAGAATGAGGGAGGGCTGCAGGGAGGGAGGTAGGCACGCTGTGCTGCTGCAGCCTCCGTTTGGGGTTGAGGAAGGACATGTTTATGGTCTGAGGGTTGGGCTTTTTTTATTTTTTATCCAGTGGAGAAATCCTGTGCCAAGTGCCAAAGACACATCTGCTCCTGGGCAGTCCTTAACCGTGGTGAGGTGATTTATGTGGTGATCACTGACCTCTTTTCCTAAATCACTGGTCTTTTTTTAGGAACTTCCCATCAAATTTGGAGCAGCTGAGCAGAGTTTAATAATTCTTTCAGACAGCGCAAATTACATACTGCGCTTCCTACTCAATGTGTTGAGGAATGTCTCTCAGTGATGATGGAGAGATTGAAAACCAAAGCAAACTCTAACTGCACATGCAGTTATAACACCTCAAAGGTTTCTGGATATGCTGGCACAGTTTCAAAGCACAGCTTTGTGAATCACTCCAGGTAAACACACACCTACGGAATAATTGTGGGGAACAGTTGTTTGGATCACACTCTTATTAACTATTGCTATTTCGCAGTTTGCTTAAAATGGATAAAGCCCAGCTTTGGTATTTAAGTAGACATGGTAGCGCAGATTAACAACAAACAAAGATTAAACAAATTTGATGTGCAGCATTCTAAGAAAATAAAATAAATAAATGAGCATATCAAAGGTGTTGAATGAGTGCATCCATTAGCATGTTTTTTTTCCTGTTATGGCTTGTTTTCCAATGGGATTTACTGCATCTTCTAAAATGTAATATGACAAGAGTCTTTCACTTCAGAACATAAACAAAACTGTGTTGGAAAATGCATCGCCAGATGATTGGACAAAATCCTGGAAATCACTGAATAGGAGGGGTGGAACGGTTCATCCAAAAAATCTGTCCCATTTGGTATGCTTGTCACGGTTCGGGGTGCGTGTACCATTCGGTTTGTGACGCGCAACGTGCGTTATTTCCACCGGGGTCGTAACGGCCGCCTAATGGCTGCGCCGCGGTCACCGCAGCTGATGCTGCCACTCTAACCCACCGGATGCGCTGCGTAACGTCTCAGCAGCGTCCCAGCAGCGGCTCGCTATGAGTCTGTAGCACTTCTACTTTTTGACGGAGCTGTTGCTAAACCACGTGAAGCTCAACAGAGCAGATTGCACCAGACAGGAAATCCGACACAGAGTAATACAACGTAATACACTTCCGCCCCCTTTCAAAATAAAACACAATAAGCAGTTCATGTAGCCTATCACAACTTCACATCAACATTACGTCATCAGGTACGTGTTGATGTTGATGCCCTCTGCTTGTAATGTGGCCATAAAAATAGGAAAGTTAAATTATTTTGTTTGTACTGATTCAAGAGTCAGAGCTTTAAGAGCCATTTTCCTCTTTTTACTTTATAGGATACAATGTTTGTCAGAGATAAATGGATCCTATTTCAGTCAGTTCAGTGATTGCTTTTGTATTTTACTTTTTGCCAAATAAATATATGAATGTGTAAATGCAGCAATGTCTTTCCTCTTGCTGTTTCAAAATCTCACTTCACTTTAATTTAACATTGTTACAATTATGTGCTTAATCCCTAATCAAGCTGCCTCATTATTTCAGTTTTTGCATGATTGCACG
The DNA here is from genome assembly GCA_039737535.1 of Lagodon rhomboides. NCBI lineage: Eukaryota > Metazoa > Chordata > Actinopteri > Spariformes > Sparidae > Lagodon > Lagodon rhomboides. Next base: position 31,588,869 of record CM077794.1, read on the forward strand.
ACATGTCCTTAGGAATATCTGATTTTTAAAAAATTGAATTATTAGGCTATAGATACATGGTATTTTTTAGAGTGTAAACAAAATAGAAAAAAACAACCGAACTGAACTGAAAACCGTTCGTGGATTTTGTGAACCGTTCCACCCTTACTGAATAGCAATGTTTCTATATATTTCTACAACATCTGCACAGGGGATCTTCAGTATGGCCAAGGTTTGGTAAAGGTTAGGGATTGTGATGGTTATTAGGGTACTAGTGAGTAACATTTTTTTCAAAATATTTTGATTGCAATCTTCTATCCCTCTTTGTTAGACACTTTTTTTAGGAAAAAGACAAGAAAGACAAGTTGTGGTTGTGTCATGTGGATGGGAGCTCTGTATAGTGTACATCAGAAAAGTGTATGTCAGCCATTGTGCAGGTCCCACAGTTGTCCAAGTTAATTCAGCTCCTCTCGTGCAGTGCAGTTGTCTTGTGGTGTTGACAGGTATGTCTGTCTTTCCAGACCTATCAAATGATCTTTTTACATGCCATCAGGTATCATTTACAAACTTTCCCCTGTGGTCCCTGACCATGGAGAATGGCTCTTCAGATGCCCAAAGAGGCCTTGCGCTTGTCAAAGGATTGCCTGTTGAGGACCTGCTGGAAAAAGGTGTGCCCTCAGCTTGTTATGTGACACAGAGGGGAAACAGGCCAGAGGAAGGTGAGGGGAGGAGCGTGGGGTGAAGGGTCAAGGCACACAACAATGGCCCTTCTCAAGTCGGGAGGGCCCATCAGTTAAATGTGTTTTCCTGCAATTTCAGAAAGTGGATTCTGGTCAAATTGGTGTCCTCTTGAGTTCTGATTGCATGAGTTATGTGACTGAGGGAGGGGGATGAGGTGAGGCTAGGGGTGTGTGGGAGGGGGCTGGTACTGCCTTAATTGATACTTTCAGCTCTTTCAAAAGAGGAGTGAAACCCTCAGTAGTGCTGAACAGCGGCATTCCAGGTCAGACTGGCTGTCTCCATAGCGACGGCCAGGGGGGAGGTTGAGCTACGCCATTCGTGGACGAGACTGGATGCTGGAAATGGATATGGAGTGACAGGTCAGCGCCATGGGCCACATAACACACCGCAGCCACAAGGCTTAGCATCCTTCACTCGGGCAAAGAGATCCAATAGGAGGATTTATCCACAGGGTCAAGGGCCATCACAGCATCCCAGCCATGGACAAATTGTATATACTGAAAGCAAACATGCTGGACAGTTATAGTTAATCAATGATGTAGCGGTTGCAATTGTCTGAGACAACCGATAGCCATAGCTCAATTTAACATTTCTAACAATTATCTCAAAATGGCTTGTGCACTTTATTAGAATATCTGCATCTTCAATGAGATTAGCTGAAAACAACATCCATATTTCAGATGACAAAGCTACATACACAGCAATAAAACATGAAAACTACAACTCATATAGAAAATTGACAAAACTGAATTTGTCAATGTAAGTGTACGAGACCTTACAAGAGAGGAGACAAACCATTAGTCCATAATGTCAGAGACACCCGTAAGCCAACCATATGCTTTGTCAGAGTCGAACCGGGAAACACATCAGCCAATCATGTTGTTTCACTTACACAAGTGCACAGTTGAGAGATTCACAACAGTTTTGGCCTACTTGGTGCAGCTGCAGACGAACCTCTTATAGACATGGAAGAAGAGAATATCTCACTAATGTATAGGATCACAGGATGTGTGAGGCTCTCTAAAAATTAGACATTAAACTCACATTTGTTCAAGTGCTCTGGTTGGATAAACTGATAGCATCACAGTGTGAATGCATAGTAGAAGTATAACCTGTGTTGTGAAGCTTATTTTGGGGCAAAGTCACTGAACTTTTCAAGCATTTTTATAAGATGTGACTGGTGATTCTATACATGCAGGTTTTACATCCCAGTAAAATTAGAAGTGAATCTCTGGCTCTATCTATTCAAATAGATAAGGCCCTGGTCTTACTAAGTTGCCAAGACTTTGCCAGTACGGCTGATGAAAAACAATCACCAATAAACCAATACACCCCAGGCCCCCAGTTTAGTGAAATTTTAAAAGCGACAGATTTTGTAACGTAACAGATCAGAGGACTTTGACTGGATCCAAGGAATCATTAAAAAAAATTAAATATTTCATGACCTGGCCATGAAGGTTAGGTACTGAGAAGAGTTGGCTATACTGCAAGACCTTAATACTTGCTCAAGTCACCACATAATGCCAGGTCAGATTGGTTTCCTTTATTACTTATCCTTTAATCAGATATTTACTGATGATTCAAAACATAAATTTGCCAGTATTAAACAATATTTCATATAGGAAAGGAATTCTTGTTCAGGTGTTTGTGTTTAGACAACATATAACATTTGAACATCTTGTTTATATCCCTCAAAGTAAGCTATTGTGAAATATATAGTTTTGATAGTGGTATTAAAATCCAGCTACAGTGTTCAGGACTACAAGAACAAAAACCGTGAACAATACTTACCTTTGTATTGAGTGATAAAGCCTTAAATGTAAACACAGCCAATGTTTCATGTCACACAGACTAATGAAGTCAAACAAGATGACACTTGTTCTAATGTTTTGTGGGCTTATTTGGGCTGGGCACGTAAAATCAAACATCAAACCGATCAACAGGAGACATTTAGAGATCTCAAAGTAATAATTGAATTATACGCAGTCCTATCTATTCAGTAAACTCAGCAACGCCCTGTTTGCAGAGACAAATATCCTGCCTTTTACAAGGGGATATTATTTTACAGTCTCCTGACCTTGGGTACACTGAGTGAAACACAACACCGCCCACCAGTCTATTTCTGTATTTGTCTTATAGTAAGCTGCCAGTAATTGAATCGTGCTCTCCAGGACTGCTAGACATGAATGGTGCTGTGGACGCATTCAGACTTAGTCACAGTGGTTAAGAACAAGGCATAATCTTGTGGCTACTATGTGTAGATTGTGTGACTTCAATCATGTTTGTTTATCCCCCGCTTTGTTTTTATTACTTTACATAACGACTTCCTTTTTCTTCCACACTGGAAATCAGGGGATCCATATTTAAAACTTGGTTTTGAGATATTTTTTGCAGCTCGTTCATTAATAAGCTCTTAGCATGTATTTATTTATATAGCATCTTTATACTTATTATAATCCTGAAAGTTAAGCTATATATAGACATGTAATAGCAACAGAATAATGTTGCGTCTTTAAAAATACCACATATACAATGTAGAGAAAGTTAGTCCCACATTAGCAAGTGTATTTGGCACCAAGGTGAATTCATCATGACTCATGTCTTCAGTATGCAATGTCTTTTGGCAGATTACACCTAAGAGGTGTGATGTAAAACAGCAAAAGAGGAAACAAAAACATGAAGCAGACTATAAAAAACAAAGAGCAAAGTTTTCTGTTTATCTGTGCATTAAAGTGATGCAAAACAAGATGTTAAATAAAAAAATAAAAAAACTTATCGACTTCTGTCATGTCTGCTCTGTAAGAAACTCACAAATTAACCGCACCTCTGGTTGTGTAACAACTCCGGATCTAGGTGATTCCCATTGTCAAGAAAACAACAACCCTCAGTTTCTAAAGATAGATAAACTGGTCCACTCGCATGCTGTCAACTTCTTAATCTCAAAACTAACAAAGCACAAACTGAAAGTCACTGGCTTTCAAACAACAAACCTCTGCTCCCCCACCTAAGGTCAGGTCTGGAGCCACTAAATCACTAAGTGTGTGTTCCAAATAAATGAATGAACAGACCAACTGAGCTACATAGGCATGAAAAATTTAACTGTTCCATCAGTCGGAATGATAATAGGTTCGCAAATAAAATTAAACTTCATTACAGGAGGAAGCTATGCTTTTAGTTTGTCTGCTTGCCTGCCAGAAGGATTCCTCAACAACACACATTTCCATAAAATTAGAAACAAGTGGTTCTAGATTTTGGCTGTGGAAAATCAGGCTAGGCAACAAAGGTAAATATCAAAATGTGGTCAGTGAACTGCAGAAACTTCCACAGCCAAGTGAGCTTAAGGTGCCCATTTGGAGACCCATGAGAACCCCCAACTTGGACCATACAGTTCGCCCATTATTGCAACTACCGAGAATTACTGCTTTAAGATTGCACAAACAATTCCTCCTAAGGCTGTTGAGAACTGTGCTGCAGCAGTGCATCAATCACAAAACCTTCCTCGCAGGCTCCCATCTGCTTGCAATTTCATGTAAAATCCATTCTAAGAGCAAAGGTCTTGTAAGATAAGCATCTTCTGGGCAAAACTTTCTCAGATGAGGGTCCCCGGTCTAATTTGTGTCCATTATCTATATTTATGTCCTCTGTAGTGTGGTTAAGCAGTTTGTGAAAAGCAAGTTTGGTAATAGCATTTACAGTAATACATACATTTTAAGCTGACTTCACTTGGGGGGTCCTCAGGATGTGAAGGTCTAAAAAAGCGCGCCATCACGTAGTTGGTGTGCGTTCAGGTTTAGCAGGCTGTTGCAGTCTGGGTTGTGATTGGGGCTTTGATAAGGCATTGTTGATGGGCTGTGGAAAAGCGTTTTATCACTTGAGCATAATAGCGTGCATAAAAGCCATGAACCTGCGCTGAATAAATATGAGGCTGCACACACCCACAGAAAGACAAATGTGTGCGCAGCACCTTTCCTGCAGATTATCTCTGTGAAAGAATGGCGGGATCTAGGGGCTTTTTTTCCCTCCCTGCCTTCCTCTCTCTATTCTCTGCATGTGTGTGTCAACGTGCCTCCCCACACACTCCCTCTCACTCTCTCTCTTTATTCTTCACCCCTTCCCTATCTCTATCCACCTTTCTCTCGGTATATTACTTCCTCTCTGTTTCGCGCTCCATGCCTGAGTGCAAGGTGAGGATCACAAAAGGAACACCTGGCAAATACGGATGTGGTCCTCCTGTTCTCATTGTCACACCGCCCCCTCCCTCTCCTCTTCCTCCCCCCTTCCTCCCCCTGTTGACTCCATTTTCAGAGAGGCGCTTGCAAGAATGGCAAACAAGGCTTTTTCAGCAGTGGGAGGAAGGAGGAAGAGGAGGAGGAGGAGAAGGAGGAGGTGCCCCCCCACCAACTCCACCTCCACCACTCACTCCCTTCATCCCTCCCCTCCCACCTCAGCTCGCCTTTCACACGCCAGGAAGTGCTATTCAGACCAGGAGCTGCATGTACATGTCCCTCTGAACCAGTAACACCTCACTTCTTTCTCTCTCTAAGCAAACATAAAGAAAAAGAACAAGAAAAAGAGGAATGAGATGATAAGTGAGTAAGACAATAGCGAAAAAAGTGGAGTTTGTGGTGAATCTTGCTCTAATTGCCCTGATAAGTCTTGAAAACCCACACACTGGGATCCAAAGAATCAACTTTACACTTTGCAATCTTGAATAATGCTTCATGTTTAGGCTGGGTTCCACAATACCTTGGGATTTAACACATACGGTGCAGGATCACGCAAACGGCGAGACTGAGAACGTCTTGGTTCAGGCCTCATGTTTTTACACAAACCTCTTTTTATAACTTTTTATATGATACAATGTGAGAAGCACATTGGCTGAGCTACAAGGTCCACATTCTTTGATTTCAAAACAAGTTCTACTCAAGCATTCATTTAGGTTTCTGGTCTTTTACGATTAATTCTGGTGACTTTTTTGTGAAATAGCAGTAACTCACTGACAATGTCATAACTCAACATGACATTTGTCTGGCTGCTGATGTTTTTTTTCTTTGCCTGACATCACTGAAACATGCAGACACACATTTTAGCTGGGCTGGAAACGTGTTTTTAGTTTGTAAATCTAAGAACATTTTAATCAACAAAGTGATTTTTAAAGCTGAGCCATTATCTGTGAGAGAGACTGGGTGTGACTGTGATGTGACTATCAAAAGATTACCCAAAGTTGCCATGTTGTAATGTTTCGCCTCCAGTAAACAGGAAATACTTTCTTTTTACATTGCCTATTTGCACTGTCTTGCTGGTGCCTCTAAATGCACAACCCAACGTACCTCAATGCTACTTTGCACCTCATGTAAATACTGTAAATTTCTTATTTAGTTTATTTAGTCTATTTGTATTATATCTGACTTGTTTTGTGTCCTTGTTACTAACAGGAAATAAACTGACCAATTGCATGCGAGTTAAGCCATCCCATGTGATGCTACTCAACCAATCAAATCTGTGCATTCCAGGCGATAAACATTGTGACTCTGAATACAGACAGCTGTTTTGAATCTGAAAATAATATGTAATAGCGTGGCTGTGTATGTAATTCTGAAAAGTCAAGGCAGTGCAGTGCAATGGTGAGACCACTTTGGGAGGTTACTGTGGATCTTAAGAGATAGAAAGTACAGTCACGTTATTGGTTCAGTAATCTCCTTAGTGGTTATGACCAGATTGGAAGACAGTAGGAAATTGCTGACAACACGATTGCATGTAGGTACATTTCAGAAACAGAGAAGGAGAGATATGATCTAATCTTATTATACACATAAAGTTTCTGACTCAACTTATTTGTTAGTTTAGAAATGTGTTCACGGTATGTAAGATGTGAATCAAGTAGCACACCAAGATATTTGTAGGTCTTTGTGATGACAAGATCTTGGCTTGCAATGGTGATAGGATCAATGAAGGAAATACATTTTCTGGGAGAGTTTAAGTAAATACATTCAGTTTTCTTTAAATTGATGGTCAAATGGTTCTTTTTCAGTCAACTGTTCAATTGTGAAGGTTTGTTGAGGTCTATCTGTTGTAAAATTGGTTGAAACTGTTAAGATGTGAAACCTTAGCAAAGAAAAAGGGAAACTCAAGCTGCTGCTACACACAAAAATTAAGTGCTTTACTTTAAGATGCACAATTTTTAAAAAGCTATTTTATTTATTTTCACTATTTTATTTTTAAATTCAGCCTTAAAGAGAGAAGAAAATAATTCATATCTACAGTATTATATATCTGTATAATTAAATGTTAAGTGACAATAAATATTGTCGAAATGTTTTTTGAATTGTTCTTTCTTCATTTGAGTCACTTGTTGATTACATGCAGACGTTGATACAGCTACTAGGCTACTTCAATGAATATCACACTAAATCATAGCGCAAGTCAGACATTATGATGTTCCGGACCTTTGCTTGAGGAACTTTTCTCTAACTGGACCTATCTGAATTTTAGTTGAATACCCCTGCTTTAGGGCATTGCTACCTCATGATTGACAAGTCCCTTCCACTGTGTGTTCTCGGGTTCCTAGTCAAATCCCATCAAGATCACGCTTCATAATGTAAGTGAGGCCTGATGTATTGCACAAATTCCCGCCCGTCTCGTCACCATGGGGAGCAGGGCTTTCAGCCTTTTACTCACTTTCACCGGACATCAGGAACCTGGACTCTCTCCCCCTCTTCAAATCAAGACTAAAAACTTACCTATTCAGAACAGCACACCCCACTTGACTTTCTACATTGTCTTTTCTCTGTCTGTTTCTTATTTCTAACTGTTTTTTTTTTTGTATTGTACGGTGTTCCTCGAGTGCCCAGAGAGGCGCCTTTAAATAAAAGGTATTATTATTAATTTTGGATAAAGGCGTGTGCTTTCGACAAAAATTATATTCAGGTAATCATGGTGTTGCACTCAGTTGTACACAAAGAAAGTAAAGGAGGTATCTTTGTACAGGATGAAAAAAGAGAGCTTAAGAGATGATCTTGCTACTTTTTCCCCAATTATTTTGTGAAGCTGACATCCTTGAAAGATTGTCTATTTAGCAAAAGTGTAAAAATTGTCCGATACAATCAGCCCAAATTCTGATGTTGGAAAAATGTGACTGAAGAGGTCAGATGCTGTTCGGCTACCCCACACTCACTTCATCATAAACGTACTAATGCATTAAGGCTGATTGAATTGAATGGTAGTTGAACAATATGTCGATCAGATTAATAATCAGTTCATATTTTTGTAAACTTAATGTTTGGGGGGGATTTAGACAAGCGAGAACAAGCAACAAACTGGTGAGAGAACAAGTAGTTTGATTCACTCCGGCTTTATAAAAAAAATGTCATTTTTAACTTGTTTTGCATTTTAAAGCTAAAATTATTGATCAAGTCATCAAAAAAGAAAGACTGATGAATCAATAATGAAATAAATTATTAGCTGCAGTACCTTACCTGCACCCTAAAAAACTCAAACAGGGAGTCATAAACAGCATGTGACATCATGTAACCCTTCTACTGTGATACTATGATGACAAAGTGCTGCTAAAAACTATGTCATAGGTTTATGTCACCAAAACTAATCCTGAACATTTACTGAACATTATCTTGACAAAAAGTTTAGAAAAAATGAGAGTGATGGTGTCTTGATGGACAAATTAGCTGTTTTAGCTAAGCAGTGTCCTCAAAGTTTCAATAGAGTGATGACAAACTACAGAAACAAACCTAGACTTCCTCTCGGTTTCCTTTCAAGGTAACCTTGAAGATCCACAATCAGGGTGAGATAGAGCTTAGATCAGGCCCAATAAATCAAGACCGACCCTACCTGAGCCCGTGCACGTTGCGTCCGAGCCCGGCCAGCCCCGACACATTAACTGTAATTATGAGCCCGAGCCCGATTTAAACCCGACAATTTTTTAATGAATATTGCAACAAGGACGAAGCATGTAAACTTGCGTTGTTTGTTTATTCAGAATGGAATGGATCCGAATGAAGAAACGTAAAAAAAAAACATGAACAATGATGAACACAGACAATGAACAAGAATGAACTTTGGTTGACCTAGGAGTATGCCTACTACTCTAATACATTTCAACAAGGTTTTAGAATATAGAATTTTTTAAAACAAAATAAATATTTTTCAAGATATTATAAAACGTAGTGCAAAAACACTGCTTCATGTCCCTAAAAACCGCACTTAATGCACTCGCATACACATGTTGTCACTGCCCACGACTTGTTTAAAATGGTTCCATACCTCCGACTTTCCTCCAAACTTGCTCAAAGTTAATTCTCCTGTTTTTATTTTCTTCTTTACATCTTCAAGCTCTATGTTGCAGTTGGTGTGATGCGTGCAGTGGAGGAGACACGTGCGCTGCCACACATGTTGCGTTTTTTTTTTAACTTTCTGCAACTTTGTACACATTTGTTACTTAGGCCTACTTTGCTGAATATATATATATATAATATTTCTGATTATGGCCACCCAATTAGGCTAAAAAAGTAATGATTAAAAAAAATAATAGTAAAAAAACCCACAAATGCTTGATCAAGGTCCGAGCCTGGCCCAGCCCGAGGATAGTGGCCGGAAATATCGACCCGACCCAAGTTCGGGCTCGGGCTCCAGCAGAGAATCTAAACTCTAGGGTGAGATAAAAAACTTTAGGGGGGCGGCCTCTCGTCGGCACCCTTTCTCCTGTCCTTCCACCTTGTGTAAGATCATAATAATGAAAGAAAAGACGAAGCAAACCAAAACACCTGAGAGAAAAGGGCCCTTGTTCCTGATCCTGAGCCTGAGCATCAGCAGCACAGTGAGCAGTGCTTAACATGATTAAGCTCCTTTCACACTTCATGCAGGTACTGGTACATTATAAATTTGAAAAAAAAGGCATTTCCCTTCCTCTGAGAGTCTTTGTTAAGGGTCAGGATGTTGTTGTAAGCCATCCCTTCATTCCAATGACAGATATTAAAGTTATCACTGTGAAGAATCAGCAGCAGCCAACCTGCATGTAAGGCAGGGGAGAGGGGCATGCAGGCCAACTGTGTGTGAGTGTGTAAGGTAAGGGGAGTGGTCTGTGTATTATGATGGATGGAGTTGGGGTGTGTTGTGCGTGTAGTGCATATGCCTTCTAGAGGTCTTTTTTTTTTTTTCTCACTTCGTTGATCGTTTTAACTACAGGATGACAGATTCACATTGATATGATTTCTTTATTTCAATGTAATATGTAAAAACATCCACAAGATTGCTCTGTTATGTATTGCCTTTGGTGCAATTAGGTGTTTATTTTAATCATTTTTAAATAGATTGTGCTCGTCTTTGCAGTTCTATGTAGATTTTACCTGTTGGAGGGCAATGTAGCCACATGTAAGGAGAGACAAGCTGCATAAAAATAGCAATCCAATCGCCAGAATAAATGTAGGCAATGTGTGTTTCTGCAAAACCACCGATAAGGTAAAAACTTTACATTTCTTGTCTGGTTAATCACTTGGTTAGGGTTAGGAAAATATCATGTTTTCACTTTCGGTCACCACAACACAGCTGGAGATGTCACAACTTCCCATCTGAAATATACATTTTATCAGCAAAAACGTCATGTCACCCTTTCAACTGTTAAAATGCAGTGGTACCATGATGGCATAACTAGGCCTGTTCGATTAATTGGTTTTAAATCGTGATCGCAATTATTTAGTTAGGACGATGTTAAAAACGTGAAAATCGTAAAAATGATTTTTCACTTTAACTACTAGAGTAATTACGGTACAGCCCCCGTTAATGTATCTGGGCTGCACTGTGTTGGACTTGGATTTCGTTGCCAACAAGAAGAGCAAGTCCTTTGTGTGGAAGTGGTTCGGCTTCGACGCTTCAGATGAAGAGCAAAATACTCCGCGTTGTAAAGTCTGTCTTAAGTCCGTGGGAGTTAAAAACCACAGCACGACTAACTTATTTCAACACCTCCAGAAAAACCACGTACCGGAATGGCAGGAGTGTGTTGCAGAGCGGACCGCACAGGAGAACGCGGATGCGGCTCCACCACCAACAAAAAAATTGCATATTTGAAATAATTTCTTTGCCTTTTGTCATTTTTACAAAAAAAACGTAATTGGAAATCGGGATTTGAGAGAAGAAAATTGGGATTTTATTTTTTGGGCAAAATCGAACAGCCCTAGGCATAACGTACACAGGCTTGAGATGCTGAACTAAAGCTCTTTGAATCCCTCACCCTTGACCCCAAGACTAACTCAAAGGATAAAGCCTTGGACAAGCGTATAACACTTTTTTGGTGGCAGCAATGTGATCTTTCGCTGTGAACGAATCTCAGACTCTAGCAAAGCTGTTAGCAGACAATGTGTGTCTGTATACAAATTAACCTATACCGACATGCATAAACAGTAACAATATTCTCGACAGTTAACAGCTATCGGTAAACTGTTGACATCTCTTCTTTGAACACACTGTGTAGCTCCTGCTGTCAGGGGTCTTACAATCAAAACAAATGAAGGAAGTAGCATGGGATCATGGGAATTGTTGTCTACATTGTTAAACTAGTGCTGATGAAAATCTATGTGATATGACCGAGGCAGAAATGTTATCGGACGAGGTAATGAATTAAAGTTTTACTAACGTAATGTTTAGTCATGTTTGCTGACTTCCTTCCTCACTCTCTGATTCTCTCCTGAAAGTTAAAGTGATAGGTGGCCAACTGAAACACACACTGTTACCTTCAATCAAATTACTGATTTCTCTGGGTTTGAACATTGTTGGAAATATTTAGGAAAATGTACGTACACAACTTGAGAAATATACAACAAAGTTCATTAGGGAGAACCGCCTGGTTCAATTTGGTTTCCAACAAAAGCTCTTAGAAGTCACATCATGACATTTTAACAGTCAATACCTGTTTCCACTATAAAATGTATGTAATTCCATAGCATGCACATATACACATATCCAAGGCAAACAAAATAAAGCTTGCTTTATTGTCTCTGCCATCTAACTTCCTGTTTACACAGAAAGTAAACCACTGCTTTGAAAGTAGGCAAATAGGTAGGGACACAAAGAGGAGGAGGCTGGGACTGAGGATGGGTTGTGTGTGTGTGTGTGTGTGTCATGGGCGTAGTGGATGCGGGGTATGCGGGGGACATGTCCCCCGTACTTCCTGTGTCTGTGCTCTCTGTCCCCCACACTTTTTACAGCCGTTACAACCATTCAATTATTTTTTAACACGTGGAAACACGTTTTTCCGAGCCGCCTTTAAACACACCATGAGCAGGCAGAGCCAGGTGGCAAACACGACTGTGTTGTGATTTGAACCTAACAGATGTCGATTCAGATCTGTTTTAACCATGTTCAGCAAACCAGCCAAGAGAGGCAAAAAAACTTTACTCAGTTTTTTCCAAACAAACCGTGTAAGTTGAGTAATGCTGTTGCATGTAGATAATGTTTAGCTAAATGATGACTGGGTGCTTCGCTTAGGTGAGATCAGAGTACTGCTACATATATGTACATGTTGCGGAAGGCTTCCTTATGCCTATATTTCATTCATTTTTTCAATTATATAGGTCTAGCCCCCACACAACCATTAACATCACAGTTATTTAACTGTAGAGGATCATCAACAAAGAGACTTTGTTACTTTTTTATTTAATAACAGGAGAGCCTGTAGCCTTGGATTCCCTTAGTTCAAAAGGGAAATACTGACATGGATGTTTAAAGATGTAGTTTATATTTAATTTCAAAGAGACTTTTTGTTTATTTGTTTATCATTTATTTATTTGCAGATATTATTTGACTACTGCATTATTTGTGTTTTAAAGGCAGCAGGTATAGGTCATACCATTTTTCTTAGTCTCGATTAATTTTGCAGATCTGTGCTGTCATCGCTGATGACAGCAAATGAAATGTAAAATAGCTACATCTTAATGTCGATATGTTTATTGTTGTGTCACTTCCACTGTGCCACTTCTTGTCATTAAATTAAATTATGTGGCCTATTACCCTGTTACCTTGTCACTTCCATTTCCACTTTTGGTGCTGTTATTTGAAACAGGAATGGTGTTTTACAGAACTTTTCGTGTTCAGTGTTGTCATTTGGCACGTAACTATCTGGCTACTTACCCTGTAGATGCTTGAGGGTCATTCTGTGTCAACTCAACCAGAGTTTGGCAGCTCTAGATTTTAGACTTTTACTTTAGATTTTGATAGTATATAATTTTAAAGAACTAAAGTTGGTCCCCTGGTGCTGTGCTGTTTGTGGTTATGTGGTTCTTTAGCTGCTAAGGGGAGGTTCATTTGAATATGAGAGGATGATAAATCACTCAATACACTTTTGAACAATTTGTCCCCCTCACTTCTGAAATGATGGCTACGCCCCTGGTGTGTGTACAGAAGATACCTGAGTGTGTGTTCATATGTGAGTGCATGCTTGCTTCAGGAAGACTGTGAGAGCTTTACTGCACTGTCAAGTATTTATAACCTCCAACCTTTTTAGAGCCGCTAACCTGGGACCCAGCCTCCCCCTCTCTGTCTGACGTCCTTCAACACAGCGGGCCCCCACTGTACTGTAACTCCACGGCAAATCAGACCCTGTAAGTCTACAAGGACTACAATGTGTGTGTATGAGGTTCCAACTCTTGCTATGACAACAGACAAGCCAGTATGGTCTTAAGAGCGTCTATTTGCCTGTCAAACTTAATCTTGGCTTGTAGTTCGACTGGAGGTGGCTTTTACTGTCTGTCAAGGAAGAGAGAGAGGAAAAAAAGGAGCGGAGTGGATATTTTAGGGGTGGAAAGTGGCGCATACCATAAATAGCTTGACATTCACAGCTAGGAATCCCATTTTCAGTGGGAGGCATGTTTTTTTTTCTTTTTTTGTCTGTGTTCGGAAATGACTATTTATGTACCAAACACTGTGATGTGTAATTTGGGAGATCTTGTTTCAAGCCTTGCATTCTTGCAATTTACATAATATAATACTTAGTGTCTTATATCCTGTGGGTTTAGTTTCATCGACACCCTCAAACACACCATCTTCTCTCTTTTTTTTTTTTTTTTAACCTTACCTCCTTCTTTCCTTGAAGGCCACGAGGTGCCATAACTGCCTCAGATATTATCAACTTACAATTCATGAGCATTCATGAAAGCATTCCCGGTCTGTAGTGTCAGCAATAGTGAACATACTTGCCATACGTGCCCATTTGATTTTAATATCTCCATTTACACTGACTGTGCACTTTCAAGACTCCCTGTTCATGAAAGAAACTTTATATCCTGAGTACGAATATTTGACTACTACATGCTGTTTAAGACATTTTCTTCTGTATCTAAGAAGCAGATTTTGAAGATGACTTTTCCCTGTATCACTTCCGTCCACACATAGGTCCCAGAGCAAAATAACTCATTACTTCTTTTTTTCTTCAGTCAAAGGTGTGCACTGTGTAAAGAGGTGCATGCAAACTGCTTTTCCAGTTATCTTCTGCATCTCAGTGTTTCTCAGAGGGACCGCGCACAGTAATTCATCCACATTGACAGCCATATGGTATACTGCTCTGCTCCACAAACACATCTTTAAAACACAGAGCCACCAAGCAGAGGAAAAGTAGAACAAAGAAAATACATACCCTGACAGGGCCTTTTTCCTGCTATCTCAATAATGCAAAAAATAGTCTCAGTCAATCAAATCACTGAGTTTACTCAGAGAGAGAGGGCAGACAAGAGAAGTACTGCTTTAATTTAATTTGGATGGCATGCTTCCTCAGTGGGTTGTACGAGAAAAAATAATACTGTATGATTCTGGACAGCTTGTGTAGAGGTGACCGCATTTCACGGTGGAACTATCAAATGTACAGTGCTGCTGCCTCAACTTAAACCTTCTATAACCAGTATGAGTGCCGTGCCAAGGATCCATACACATCAGTCAGGATTTTGTTCTCCTGAAAGCCAATTGTATGCTGCAAAAACTTTCCTTATCAAGTCATTTATGTCTGTGAGTCCTAACAGCTTATTTCTTTTCTTAAAAATTGTTTAACAAAAAGCTTGAACCTATTTTAATAGAAATCGACCTACTACAAGACTTTTCTAGAAGTGGTACCACTGGATTTGCAAGGTCACAAGCCCATGTGATCTCGCAAATCCATCTCGCCAGGCTTCTGGCTCTGTGCTTGTTGCCCAACACACAGTTGCTGAACCAATCAGCATCCTTGGTGGAATACTAGCAGATAGAGATGGCAGCTGGCATTGATTAGGTGTAACAACCACCGAGACATGTGACTGTTCGTTTGAAGACAACAATGGCGGCTCCTAAAGAGGTAGGCATGGCTGCTATTGCATTGGTTATATCAGAACAGGAGAGTTCATTTAATTGAAAGAAGAGCAAAGAACAGCACTGAAGTTTTGTCTTGATGGTAGAAACTGGCTCTGCTGGTGGTAGTGCCTATGATCTGTTTGGTTGAAGTCACCTGCCATGTATTTTTTTAAAATGTCTGCTTTCTTCCAAACTGTTTCTAGTGGTGCCTATCTTAATTTATAATACTCGTATTCAAAGAAGCTGCAAACAAGGTCAAACTTCCCAAAGCACTGGCATTTGGATAAAATACTGTCATTTATTTGACAAAACTGATTTAATGTAATGAATGTGGAATGTCCACTGCATTTATCACTATATGATTTGCACTCTCAATTTCTGCTTCATCTCAGTTTTTATGGACCTGTGCACATTTTACTGTATCTTAATGTGTGCGTTTTCTGTTAGTTTTCATAATGTCTCTGATGTTACCGAGCAATTCCTGCACATTTCCTTTAAGTGGCAGTCTGAGGGACTTTGACTTGCAATCTGCTACTAGTTGAGTTTTAGCATGTTAAGCAGATTCAATGCTTTTTACCTTGGGGTCGTGGGAGTGTCATATGTCAAACTAAGTGCTTCCTGAGGTTAGCCATGTGCACACACCAAGTCAGTGTCACCTGTAAATCACACTACACTAAATGCCAAAAAGCATTCCACTGGAATCTGAGGGCAGGAGGTGAAAAAATTAACCAAAAACTTTATATTACTGTACATTTAAGTTTTTTAGCTGAGCCTCTAACACCACGTAACATATTATTCTCTGGAACTGTACAATTAAAGAGATCAGAAACAAACAGGAGATTTTGTTCCACAGAAAAGTGACAACAGAGGCAACATACACTTTATTGCATCTCTATACTGGTCACATACAATACTGATGTGCCAAATAGAGAAAGGTGGCAAAAAGACTGAAGCAACAAACATTATCCAAAATCATGGAACTTCTTGTTAAAAGGAAACTACTACAACAAAACCTGACAGGAAATTGTGGTTTGAGTTGATCATAAACATGCCTAATTAAGAGTGTTATTTGGAGATCAAGATTTCCTGCCCTGATGCTGCTTCTCTTGTTTTAGCTTATTTCATTTACACTTTAAAGTTCAGGAAGGTCTGAGGCTTGTTGTTATGGCTTACCATAAATGGTATTATAGAAATACGGTGTGTGAATTATTGCGTTAATGTTGAAAGATCTGTTACTAGTGTATACATATTTGATAACATTAAAAGGTGCAATTCCTAAGAATTTTCCCCTCAAATTCATACTGCCAACATATATGCACTGCATAACAAGAGAATAACTGCTGCTTACTGTATTCCTTTTATAAAGCCATGACCCTAGCTACAGTTAGCCTGTTAGCTTAGTTAGCCAGGGGAGTGTTGGTGTTTAAATTGCTAGCACAGGAATTTGGACGATGAGAGAAAGAGGATTTCAGGCCGGGGACTAGCTGGTCAGCATGCCAGCTAACTTCTTCAACACAATATATATGTCTTTGATATAATGTGAACCCTGTTGTCTCTTCGTATTCTGTTTTTCACCATTAATAATGAATATTTTTGTGAGGGTTAAGAATGAAAACTGAATTCAATCGAAAACCACCCCTAAATGTTTTGATAACCTCCTTTATTACAACAACTTTTAGCAAATCCAAAAAATAGGAAGTATATGCACTAATGACACAATTCTTACACTCAACCCAAATAAACTGCTCAGTTTTCATTCATAATGAAAAGGAAAATATTTAAAAAGTCATATCCTTTTAACATATCTAAAATCAAGAGATTCATTGAGTCATTTTTGACTGAAATAATTAATGCACACACAAAATGCTCCACTAAAATATACCTGTCATGCAAATAAATGAATAAAGAGAAAGATGTTAACATCGAATCATGCCTCATTTACTTCGAAGAATCAAATGGAGCATGCAGCTCTTAATTAGTTCAGACCGACTTGTTTGTGGAAACAAATTTGACTTTCACAGAGCCGAGCGGGGTGTGCATCATCATTTTCATTGTGCTTGGGAATTTTAATTATCAATTTATTTCTTGGTCTTCCGCTTGCAACCCCCACCTCTAACCCCATCACAGAGCCCCGGCTCCTATCCATCATTTTGCAAGCAGAGTACTGGCATAGACGCAGGGGGGCGGGAGTTGTCCAACCCCTCCCCATCTCCTCCATGGTGTTTATCCACTAATTGGGCCACTTCCTGAGACAGAGGCCAAACAGGGAAGGGAGGAATGCATGGCAAAAGGCCACTCAGACAAGCTAGCGTCAGGGTTAGAGGGGGGGCAGTGATGGGAAAGGGGAGTGGGTTGGGAGTGTACAAAGATAGAAGGGGGCAAAAGATAGAGAATAAAACAGATAGACAGATGTGTTCTTTATCTTTTTTTTTTCTTGTTTTAGGGAGGGGACAAACGCCGGTTCATGACATAACATTTCATATTCCGCATGAGCACTTCCTGGCACAGTAGATCAGCAGCTCATGCAGTCTGCGATGTGTGCCGGCGGCGCTCACTGTTAAGTGTAATGCTCGAAAGCCTTTGCATTTTGACCACCAACCCTGCGCTCCCTTGACAAAATGCCAGTTTTAATGGGGAGAAAATACGTATAAGTCAGTGGGCTGACAAATGGGAGTGTTTGTTCTCGTTTTTTTTATCCCGGCTTACCATCTACATCCTTGGTTTCGTTTGATGTGCTGGCCCTTTGAAGTTGGCCTACAGGGTCTATTGGTGTTTTCCTGGGGTTGGAAGTTGAACCCCCACATCATTTAGGACTTTTCAGGCCAGTTAAGGGAAGCCAGATGAGTAACCCACAGTCCCATGACACCACTGCTTTTGTTTGCGTACTATATGTGAGAGGGCGTGTGCCAGAGTCACCAGAGTGTAGTTCACTTGCGGCAAAAGTAAAAAAGAACATATGAAAATATACCTGGAAGAAACATTATGTAACAAGACACAAGCTCTGATTAATCTAAACAGGCATAAAAGATGAGAAACTATATGATTCCTGGGAAGTTTTAGAAAATAATGCTAGAAGAATGCCAGAAATGTTTGAATTCTAATGGGTCCTGCTATAAGCACATGCCTGAATCCTCTTTCATTAAACTTGCAAGCTGAAGTTCTAACATGAAACTGGTTATATTCCATGTGTTGTCCACATCCAAATGCATTGTTAACATCTTGTCTTATCTATCTAGGGGATGACTGTAATCACACAGTTCTGAAAGCTCTGCAAAAAGTGCTCATGATAGCGTATAGGCCGGATAAAAGGTCACATGATAGCCATTTGGACAGGCAGGACAAAAAAATGCAGCTGGACTGGTGGGACTAACTTTGAATAAACAGAGCAGGCCAATCAAGGAAGAATGGCGGAGGGGGTCCTGTTGTCCTAAATTGCAACAACCAAAGGAGTGCTATCTCCACCAAATTCCCTGCCCTATCAGCTTCTGGGGACTCAGAAAACCGGGCTGGTCAGGGAGCGTACACAGTGTTACAGCATTGGAGGTCGACGACAAGATTCAGAATAGGGATGAAAGTATGTGCATTGTGGTTGCATAATTTTGAGACAAGAATTGGGACATTTCCCATGGGGAATACTATCTCTAAATTCCAAGCAGAACCCCAACAAATGGTGTGTAATTATTGGAATAGTTGGTCCAAGTAAGCATGAATGACAGATAAATAAAATCATATTTTCCAACCAGTGACTGCAAAGAAATGTATTGATATCTGCAGTATAATGCTGCTTAAAGAAGGGGAGGGTATGTGTTGCATCTCGGATAAACCGATCAAGTTTTCCCTCGAACTCAAGAGTGAATCATATGCACTGAATTTCTTGCCACATAAAGTACGTTACATGTTATGGCAGATATTTCACTTCAAGTCCTCTCTTTCATACACATGCTTTTTAAAGACTGATCCTTTGACCGATTTCCAAGACACATTCCTTCAAAACTGTCTAATGGAAAGCCAGTACAAGATAAGGAGAAATAAGGTAGCAGGGAGTGAAAACGGGCCAATCAAGGAAAGTGGTGTTAGAAGAATTATATTTTTGGGTTGTTTTGAAGTTTATCTACAGGTCATTTACAAAAAATAGGGTTGTGTTCTGAAAGCGAAATTGAGATGTGGCAGTATGATCACACAACTTGAGAAAAAAATCATAGTAGGAGTCAGTGAGAAACAGAGAAGCCAAACTATAGGAGGCGTGTGACGTTCGGCTGCTGTCCCCATTCTATTGGCAGATGTGATCCTACAGTTTGCAGGTGGCGTGCAACAGCCCGGTCCTGGCCAATGGCACTCCAAAACAGGATGTCTGAAACTCCCCAGGCTTGGGACTTCCTCTCCCGGAGCACCCAAGCCCAAAGTTCAGCCAGCTCCCAGCCCGGAGGAACGCATTACAGATCTGGCACGTGAAACAGTCTGCTGCTCACAACTGAACACCACCACCCCTCCCTTTCTCTGGCCCAATCCCCTCTTTAACAATTTAAACTACAGAAATAGTCCCCCTGGTGCTTTTCCAGAGGAAAAAGCTATTTTTCTACTTGCTTGGTTTTGCGTCAGCGAGGGCATTGAGAGTGCACCCTCTGCACTGTTAATGAAACTAGGCCTCGGCAGCCAACATGCCAAATTAAATCCAATGTGCCTTTCCAAAATAGCAAAAGCAAAGAGAGATGCAACCTTGACATGAACCACAAATGGCTGTAACGTTCACAAAGAGGATGCGCATATTTTTTTATGACAGAACAGAACTGACAGAGCTCCCAAAAAGCAAAGCTGTTCATGAATCATATTCATCTGCATCACAAGGTGCTGTGGGTCACAAAAAGAAACACTGACGCATAGGGTTTTGCGATCTTACTATGTGGTCAAAACTTCCTTTTTGCTAAAAGATAACCCGAACATTCCAATATTGCCAGGCTTGTAACCAGCAAATATTTGGCATAGGTTTGAAAGGTATAAATACCCCTCTCTGTTCCTATACACAGAAAAAATGTTGCTTGCACGTTTTCTCTGAAGCTGTTTTAAGGCCTTGCAGCTGTGGAGGCTGTGTTCACAAGCATGAGCTGCGTTAATGCCATTAGCAAAGATAGATGAAAGATACATTTGCCTTTGAAGGAGTGGATGAAGCGGGGAAGAGGGGATTTGAGAATAAAAGTGGCCACATTAGAGACACAGCAGTCTGCTGGGGGCTAAAGGGCAGGTTGGAGGGTTTACCAGTATCCTCTGGCCCGTTATAGGCAGGCACAGCTTCTCCAGTTATCCCCCTCCTTACCACCCAGCCATTTGGATCACAGTGACTTCATTAAGATGGAACGCCATTTTGCCAATGTGGTTCCAATAGAGGCCCAAACTGTACATAAACCCCGCAGGAAATGCAGCTGGGTGACAGACTGTCCAAAAATAAAGAGAGAGGCAGGGGAATGCGGAGTGCGGGTGTATGTGTGGGGTGAGGGCTGGGGAAAATAAAACACATGCAAGGCGACGCATAAGGGATGGGGGCATGATTAACGATGCCGACACTTTGAAGACAGGAAGACACCTGGTGACCATCTTGTCTCTGTGGGCCCTGGACAGACGGTAATGCTTTAGTGTGTAGGAATTAGGCCCTACGTATCTCCCAGCTTTAGCACGGAACGGCTGGCCAGATGGGGACTAAGCTGTCTACATTGACTTGGCAGCATGCTTAGAGAATGATGGACAGTACATTGGTTTGAAAGCTAGTTCACTTCCCTTACAGACTATGATTGTGTTAAATCCCTTCCATACGGCCATGCTTGAGAAGACTAATGAAGTGACTGGGCTATGTGTACTTTCCAGAAAGGATACTGTACACTTCCTGTCTTTGCCGATCCACAAACAGCCATTGTTTTATAGTGCCTTGCAAACAAACATCAGGCGCCAAAAAAGTCTCCTGTGTGTATGACCTTAAATATACAAGAGTGAAACCCAGACTGGTATATGACATGACGATGGCGTACATGAGTCTTGTGGTGAACATCCTTGTTTAACAGCCCTATCATTTCAACAAAACATAAATAGGATTTTTAAATATCATTCACAGAACCATTTTGCATCTGTGAACTAATGCCTTCCCTTGAGCTTTTGAGTTCAAACCTTACAGGACAAATACAATGGTTTCCTGCCATTTCTCCCCATGAAACAGAAAAAAACAACAAAAAAAAAAACACCCTGGAAACTATATTTGTCAAATCCCCCTCAGCGATAAACACATTGTAAAATGTCAGCTACCCAAGTAAAAGATGGCATAACAAAGTCTTGACAGGAAAAGTGGTGACACAAAGCTAGATGTGGAGCTGAAAATGGCCCGAGGGCTTCAGCCAGCAGTGGAACAGGATTTAGGTTCGAGCTATTAGACCAAACAGGCGGGCGGGTGGATGTGGGGGAACTGGGATTATTCCTGTGGCAGCAGCATCGAGTATCTCTTCCTAAAGTCGTCTTTGTAAGTAATTGGTCTGGTAGTTAGCCACAGTTAAGCATCTCTACAGTGGACCCTGAGGGCTAAACCACTAGCAATGTTATCATTACCAGGCTCCCTTTGAAGACACCAAAGATTTGTTTCTGACCATTTGTTTTTTTCTAGAGAAGCCCAGTATTTCTGCTGGTAACCTCTATTAATAAATACTGTTTTTGGCCTGACTGAAACACCACCATCTAATTTCACTTATATATGCTGTAAGCAAAGTATTCAAATTGTCAATAAATAACAGAAATTATCTAATCAGTATGCATTCAGAAAATTCCTAACAAATTAACCCAGTTCCACGAAGAGCTTTGACGATTAATCGACTAGTTGTCAGCTATCAAATTAATTGCCAACCATTTTGATAATCAATTAATCATTTTGACTGATTCTTTAGGGAAAAAAGACACAATTCTCGGACTCCAGCTTTCTGGTTTCTGTTCTCCTCTATGGCAGTAAATTGAATATCTTTGGAATATGGACAGTACAAGGCATTGAAAGACACCATCTTGGGCTTTGGGAAAGACTGGTGGACATTTCACAGTGTTTTGCCATTTTATAGACCAAACAGCTAATCAACTAATCAAGAGTTATACTTACAAAAATAACCTATATGAAAATGTAAAATAGGCCTGCAAAACTGATTTTTTTGCAATATAATGTTCTTAGAAATTAAGTGGAAATGCAACACAGGAAGGCTAAAGCAAAAGTTCCCTGGGAACACTCAGCAATTTAAGAGAAACACTGATAAACGAGCAATAAAAATCATTGGTAGTGTGAACCTAAAGAATTTATTCCAGTTAAGGTAACATTTAAACGTCAAGCAAAGGTAAAGGTATAGATTTGTGTATGTGATTTGAATGATATAATGGGATTTGTATTAGGCCTACATTACTTTCAGTATACTGTATATATTCATTTGCCAAGGGTAGCTAGTAGCCAAATCTGTGACAAAGACCTCTTTTCATTGGTCCTATACAAACAGGATTTTTGCACAGGGTTCCTGACAAATGTAATTCAAACAAATGAAGGTTCAACACCCTGTACATTAATTATGCTACAAAAAATGTCTACACTCACACTCGCAAAAACAGTGAGCATTGGAGAGTGACTGCTTCAAGTCCTCAAGAAAGAACAAGTAGTCCATGTACATGTGTTATGACCCGGTCTCTATAAATATACATATGGTGGGCCAGTATCCACAAAACTGGCCACAAGAAAGAATGGTCCTTTGCAGCGGGTGCAGTGGAGAAGGCAGCAGCCTCGGAGCTCCGCTTTGAGCAGGTCTCAAATCAGTGCTTAGGAGAGCAAAACATATGTTAGCTATGTTATGGTTAGAATTAGTCTCCCCAGTTTTCAACGGATGTGGGTTTGATCCCTTTGGCCTCCAGGCTCAATCAAGTCAATCTAAAATTAGTGGGATGCCCCTTTTTTCCCGGAAGACAGATAATAACCCCTTGATTGTGGAGAAGGAAAAATACTGGGAAAAGCAAACATGGTAAGGAACGTGGGCGAGTCCAGAGTCGACACAACACAGTTATGGTGTCGCTGAAAATAGTGACAAGTGCAGTGACCAGCAGTTGCCAATAAACACATTCATACTAAAAATACACTGAGGACAGGAATGGGAAAGCTTTGTTTCAGCTTTTAAAGCTGAAAGTGTTTATCGCTCTAAGTTTGTAATGCCAAGGTACTCAATTCTAAAACTAGATTATATGACTGATTCTCTTTGTCCTTTGTTGGAGAAAGTCAAACTAATTTGGAGAAGGATGGTTGTTCATACCAAGAATACAGTCCTAAAGCTTAAGTTTTCAATTAGGAATCCATAACTCAAGAGAAAAGGGGGCATGTTGCAAACTGCCCAAAAATTTATCTTGAACTGTGCAACTCATCAATGGGTTACTGTGACTATAAAGAAGGAAAAAAGGACACAGTCACCGCTGTGTTAATAGCTTTCAGCAACCTACTCTAAACAATGTGGCAAAGCTCATACTGGCCTGAAAGGCAGATAAGGCCTTCTGCCCACTAATTACAGAGGGGCTCTGAAACCGTTAGCCCTGGCTGTTTCAACATGCAAATCACATCCGACTTGGGGACAGTTGGCTCCTTTGGAAACAACAAGGCCTGTTTGCTTGCTTTGGGTTTGTTTGTAACATTGTTTTCCTAAAAAAAAAAAATGAAAACAAAGGTCACACTCAACAATCGTCATTAACAAATCAATTAACTTAACAGAAAACACAAGCTTAGCAGTAAGTACTGATTTTTTTAACTGTGTACATTACTTAGGTATCATTTTGAGGTACTTGTACCTCAGTATTGTGACTTTCTGCTACTTTATACTTCCACTTCAACATGTTCCTGAGACAAATATTGTACTTTTTACCCACTACGTTTCTTTGATCACTTTGCGTAGTAGTTACTTTGCAGATTGCATATTGCGTGGAATTGAATATTGCCAGGAAGGTTTTTTATTTTTTTTCACAGAATATTATAATGTCACAGTGAAGTGGATCTTTGAACTTTCGAATGTCAAATGTCTCTGACCTCTGACCTTTGACCACCAAATTCTTATCAGTTCATTCTTGAGTCCAAGAGGACATTTGTGCCAAATTTGAAGAAATTTCCTCAAGGCGTTCTTGAGATAACGTGTTCACAAGAATGGGACAAGTGGACAAACAAACCCAATGTGATTCTGCCACAACTATCACTGGTATCACCAAGCTGTAGCTAATACACAGTATAGCGCATACCTCTGGCCAAGACCCAACAGTCTCCTTTGGCTCTGACTCACAGATACCAGCCACTTAAATATGCCTGATTTTTTCATCTGATCCACGCATTATTCCCTGAGTAATAAATGAAAATGTAGAAAAATGTCCCATCTCACATTATTAAAGAGTGTGAGAAAAAATTTCAGATCTGCATCGAATGCCAGAAAGGTAAAAAAAATGCTGACTATCCAATCCAGTAATCAGTGGATCAATGCATACAGTACAAATATACATGTAAAGATATGTATAATTTTCTTTTGCTTGTATTTTTGATACTTAAGTACATTCATTACCAGAAAATTACTTGTGATACTTATCCACATTTCATATCAGATACAAAGACTTTTAGTCAAGTTCTATTTCTAAAGGTGACTTTCACTTTTACTAAAGGTTATATTCTTAACATGATATCTTCACCTTTTACTCAAGAATGATTTTTGGATACTTTTAACAACACTGGTTAATGGTCTTCCGCAAATTAAAATATAGAATTTGAAGCTGTCACTGCATATGGTTTCGGTATGGATCTGCAATTAATTTATGAAGAGCTACTGTAGATTTATATATGAATATCATGCAGACAAGAGTACAGAAGGAAACAAAAAATTAAAAACACTGCAGCCTTAGCTGCTGATGTCACTGGATTCTCAAGTTTTTTTTGTCTAAAAAGAAAAATTAATGTGTTGTGCTGTGCTATCATGTTTTGTACATTTCCTGAAGTCCAAGTTGTAGGGTACAGGGAAAATCTAATTTGAGAGCGAAGGTCAGCCTTCAACGTTCAAGGTCTGGAAAAACCATTAGGTGGAATGGAAGGGAAGAGACAAGGTCTAAGTTATTTCCTCTCTTTTGTTGCTTTTCTTTCTTTCATTTGAGAAAAAGGGCTAGGGTGGTGGCGGGGCTTGGGGCTTTATCCTCCTTGGAGTGTCCCAGCAGTAACTGCTGGAAAGGAAGCAATGACAGGGGACTCAGGACGCACTTGTGTATTGCAACTGCTTGTGTATCTGGTGCAACAGGATCACAGGGTCAAACATAAAGTGTCCGTCTGTTGTGTATCTGATGTTGGCTCCTTGCTTTGACATCTCGTGCATCACTAAAAATGACGTATTTCAAATGTTGTAATACATCTCCAATGGCTAAAAATTTCAATACAACTAGAGGATATTCAATTAATTCCCCAAATGGATATCATCAGGTATGTGTGTGGCTGTAATGAGGGTTCATGTACACCAGTAACATAACAGCTTGAGGTGAAAAATTGGCAAGAGGTGTTAGGTAATCACCTGTAAAACAATGAGCAAGAAATAGAATCAGGAAGTTCAGCTTTATATAAAACAAGCCCAGGTCTATTTTTTCAAAGGTTATCCTGAAAAGATTTTATATAACACTGACTTCAACTTTTCACTCAGGAATAAATGATTAAACCTTCCAGGTTCTTCATGCTGGAAACAATGTCCACAGAGTCGCTTTAATCACATAGCAACATTGCAAGGGAAATATTTGAATAGTTTTGTGATTCTTTGGCTCACTTTGATGCCTATTTCTGGGATTGCTGCCTAGCCACTTTGACCACAAAAAACGGGAAAATGCCTTGTGTATCCTCATTTTACAATAAGAGAACAAAGGCAAGTGCTCTGGGTCACTAATCCAAATGAACATCATTACTCTGGAAGTATTTCGCAAATACAAGACCTGGTCTTTTGTGAGCCCACTGTTCAGAGCAACCCTGTGGCTTTCCTCAGGTGCTCAACGTTTCCCTGCAGCCTTCCAACCCAAGCATATTGGTTAACCACCCAAACCACTCGAGCATAATGCAATCTCCGATTCACAACACACAAAATGTATTGGCAGCAGTCCACGGAATCTAATCCAGGACGGGGAAACATTTCTGTAGACTCCTGTTGAAAACGTCTAATGAATGGTTTCTCGTCTCTTCTGAATGATGTGGAAGTCTCCAGGATTTTTCCAAATTTACTCAGTTTGTGCTTTTTTTGTTTTCCTCATTCCAAACTACCAACAAGGGAGAAGGGTAGACAGACAGTGCTGCCTCTGTGCACAAGGACTTTCCAAACACAGAAGGCAGCTGTCCTGAAATGTGCACTGGCGTACAAGCAAGCTCTGAAATTATGGCCCTGGCCTTTGCTAAAGAAAATACACTTGATTTAATCTGTAGAGCAGGGGTGTCAATCTTACGGCCCGTGGGCCCAAACAGGCCCGCTGCAGGGTTTAACCTGGCCCACGAGATGATTTTGCAAAGTGTAAAAATTACAGAAAAGTCTGCAATTTTTCAATTAAAGTAACTTCTATTTCAAATTTGTCTACTGGGAGTCGCTGTTCATGCCGGAGTTGGGAGGTCTACGAAAGGCAAGATTGCCTTGTCTTTATTCATACGTGCTCGTTTGGTGTCAACTTTACACTCTGTGGCACCCTCATTACCCAAAAAGAGAAAAGTGGACACTGAGTGCAGAGTTTTCCACAAAATATGGTCCCTTTCTATTTATTCATGGAGGTGAATAGGAAACCTGTGTGTTTGGTGTGTTCAAGCAAGTTTCAGTGCTGAAAGAATATAATACTCGCCACCACTATGAGACTCATCATGCCAAAAAATATAACAGCTTGCAAGGACAACTGAGAAGAGAGAAGATAAATGAATTGTTAGCGGGTCTGAAGAAACAGACATCAGTGATGCAGCAGTGAGGGCCAGCCTTCGCTAGCCTTATTGCTAGCGAAATAGCAACATCATCAAAGCCATACTGTGAGGGTGAGTTTGTGAAAACCTGCACGCTGAAGGCGGCAGAGATCGTGTGCTCTGAGAAGCGACAGGCTTTTGCTAACATTAGTCTGACGAGAAACACTGTGGCAGAAAGGATTTCAGAATTTTTAAGCGGACTTGGACAGCCAACTGAAGCACAAAGTCAAGTCGTTTGTTGCATTTTCAGTTGCAATTGATGAGAGTACATTACGGATGTTGCCCAACTGGCCATATTCATTCATTTGTTGATGAGACTTTGACTGTCACGAGGAGTTCCTGGAGTTGGTGCCTATGATGGATACCACAACAGCAAATTACATTTTCAACTCTCTCATCGGAGCGCTGGACAGGGTCGGAGTGGACTGGGCACATGCTGTCAGCCTGGCTACAGATGGCGTGCCATCAATGATTGGGAAAAAAGCAGGTGTTGTGACAAAATTCAGAGAGAAAGTACAGACTGCAAATGGAGGACGTGATTTTTGGACATTTCACCATATTTTGCACCAGGAGGCATGTTGCAAGTCATTAATAACGGATCACGTTATGGAAGTGGTTGTCCGAACTGTTAATTTCATTCGAGCCAAAGGTCTGAATCATCGTCAGTTTGATAGCCTTCTCAGAGATAAAGACGCTAACCATGGTCTGCCATACCAAACCGAGGTAAGATGGTTAAGCCGAGGTGCCGTGCTGAAACGTTTCTTTGAACTGCGAGAGGAAACTGGACAGTTCATGGAGAAAAAGGGCAAACCACTGTTAGAATTTCAATCCCCAGAATGGATGCTGGATCTAACATTAATGGTGGATATTCCAGAGCACTTGAATAATCTGAACAAAATGCTGCAAGGCCGCAAAAAAGTTGTCATTGAGTTTTATGACAGCATACGTGCGTTCAAGTTGAAGATGACTTTGTGGGAGACACAACTTTCGGGTGGTGACCCTGCTCATTTTCCCTTTCTAAAAGATGCGCGTGCGCCCAGAGTTAATATTGACATGACCCAGTACAAAGATAAGATCACGGGATTGCTGCGGGAGTTTGAACAACGGTTTCAGATTTTTGGTGAACTTGAGAAGGATTTCACAGTTTTTTGCTCGCCATTCACAGTCAGCAGCTTCAGTACAAAAGAGTTTGGTTCGGTGGAACCCTATTGTTCATGCATTGCCACAACTTATACAGTATGATTTTTAAGTTTTTATTGTATAAACTGTATACATGTACAAGGCAGGGGGATAACTCAACCTTCTTTAGTAGTTTCCACCCACTTCAGTTTGCATGGTGTGGTGTCATTTTAGGTGGTCAGGATTACTACACAGATGTGGAAATAAGAGTAAATATTAAATAAATAAATAGTAAATATTTTTTTAGATCGTGACAAGTTGTTTGATCATAAAGTAAAATACTATATTGTTCAATTCCAGATACCTGTGACTGAATGTTTTGTGCATTTGTAGATACACTGTGACCTGTTCACATGAGTAAATGATAAACTGAGGCATTATATTGTTGAAATTGCACAATTTTTTCTTAAAAAATGTCATTTTTTGTAAAAAGATTGTTCCTTAAAGGTGAACATTTTCAGAATGCACTACTTCTTTGCACTAAAACAAAGGGGAACATTTGAAGTTGTTATTATCTATAGGCTATTACGCCATGATTTTATTGGTTCGGCCCACTTGAGATTAAATTTGGCTGTATGTGGCCCCTGACCTAAAATGAGTTTGACACCCCTGCTGTAGAGCATGCAGCTTTTAATTAGTGGCTTCCTTCTCCTAATTGGTTTCTCTCAGCTTCCCTCCGCTTTAATTCGGGATTGGACCAATTGGCTGTGCTGCATTTAGCATGCTTTGTTTGTCTCAAGAGGCGTAATCAAGGCACATAATGAACGTTTTCAAGGGCAGCACAAGCAAATTTGTGCAGAGAAACAGCTTCTTTCTTTTCTTAGTATCCCCCTATTTTTAAAAAGAAAATAAATCTGTACAGATTGTAGGACCAACCAGAGGAAAAGCCAGCTGTTGTGTTGGGTTGTGTTGTGTTGTGTTGTGTTGTGTTGTGCTGTGTTGTGAGCATAAGTTGTTCTGAGAATGTGGAAGAATGAGGAAATAATTTGGGTTCAGGCCATACACACTGTAGTTAGTTAGTTAGTTAGTTAGTTAGTTAGTTAGTTAGTTAGTTAGTTAGTTAGTTAGTTAGTTAGTTAGTTAGTTAGTTAGTTAGTTAGTTAGTTAGTTAGTTAGGTTCTTTAATGTCCCCAAAGGGATAATTGTTTTCACACAGTCAGGTTGTCTTCAGGACAGCATACAGAACACTGACTGACTGTGTGCCGTCGCAGCAGAGCATGCGCCGAAGAAGTACTTACATTCTTGGCTTTTAGCATATATTTTTTTAAAGACTGAGACAAAAGAGCAAGCTGAAATTCCTTGATTACAAAGACCCAGGGAAGTGAGGTCAAAGGTCAGACCCATAGAACAAAAAACCCAGAGACAGATACTTATTTTGATTTATAATGATGTGATAGAAAAGCATTAGACACAACTCATTACTTCAGTACTTCCTCCCTCTACTTTTGTGAGAATAAATAATGCCCCATTCCTGCAGAAGCCGTGTTTTTGCCTATAACTACTCTTATAAATATAGATATAAAGTGCATTATCTGAACGGAAATGTTTACCCATGACCTAACAACTGAGTCATGGTTATTGCACACAACAAAAGCTTAAAGAGCATATTGCAGGTTATATATTTTTTTAAATGCATGCGTAATCTGGTCTAAAAATGACCATTTGAAAACATGATTGAGGATTTAAAATGTTTTTCAAGACATTAAGGCACAAATTTAACCAAAAAAGTGACAGTTTTGAGCAAAGCGCTAAAAAACGTTTTTTTCAACATCGCGTCATATTACGTCACGAGAGGGAGTCGTATGCTAGCTAGGCGCTGCCGTCAGTGTGGGAGTAGGTCAGAGCGGTTGTGTTTTCGTGAGTCAGTGTGTTTTCAGTAGTTTTGGATTGCGTTGATTTACCTTCAAAATGGTAAATTATGGCGTTTGTGGAGGTTGCACAAACTCCAGCCTGTCAGGACACCGAGTCCACCGGTTTCGTAACAGAAAAAACGGGGCTCTCTTCCGTGCCTGGGTGCGTTTTGTGCAGCTAAAGAGACGGGACTTGACCGCTGCGTTAGCAACGAAAAACGCGGTCGTGTGTGGCGTGCACTTTAGACCGGAGGATTATTATCCAAGTGATCTGATGGAGTTCAACAGGGGATGCCGAAGCAAGAACCAGGCGCGACTCTCACCCGGTGCGGTGCCTTCACTGTTCACCGCTTCATCAGGACCGCTGTCAGCAGCAGCGCCTGGTCCTGCCGCCGGCGGGAGACACGGTCACGGAGACTCAGCTCGGCGTAAACATGAACTGTGCACTGTAAGTCTTGTTTTCTGTGTTGGGAGTAACGTAATTACTACTACTATTTGCTGTAACGCAGTAATATAACGCAATGTGCGTCAAGACAGTCTCTCTCTCTCTCTCGGACGGTAAAGTAAAGCGCTACACGTAGTGTGGGCGGATATTAACGAGTATGAGACAGGACGTAAACAAGCTCTTTAGTTTCTGTTATTGTTAAGTAGGCTATTAATACTCAGTCCTGTATAAGATGACCAATACTAGTTTTTTTATTGCCAGATACACGACAGCAATCTGTAAGATATTGTGATGTGAGCACAGTATTTCATATGTTAGCTAATGCGTATAAGCTAACACCGGTCTCTCACCAAGCCACCTGCCCTACTCTCCACTGATTGTCCTGGCACCGCTGCTCAATCTCTCTTCTCTGGCCATTAATTCTCCCCCTGGTCTCTCCCTGCTCTCTGGGACGCATAACGGGCTCATAATTGTAGGGCTGCGGTCCGTCGTACGTGTAACTATATACATTTACAGTTTCCTCTGTGTCAGAATCTGCACCAGGATCCATTGTTTTCCTATTGTCTAAACTGACCGGACTCCCTCTGCCTACGTCACTTCCGGTCAAGCGTTTTCAAATGCGGAAGTAAAATTTTATCACAAAAAAGGCTCCAGAAGCCTAAATACAGTATGTATAAATATAATTTTAAGAAAAAATTGTTCCTACATTATTTTTCTAAACATTGGTGTAAGGGGGTGTCTAACCTGCAATATGCACTTTAACTGCGAGTGAAAACACACAGGACATCACAAAGCTAAAGGCTACTGTGGTATGTTTATAGGCGAATATGTGGTCTTTGTGTCAGAGAGCAGATGAGTAAACACTGCCATGTAGCTTTCCATTCAAGGTGTGAGAGCATGGTATGGGATGCAGGTAAGCCAATGACTGACATCTCTCAGTTGTGATATGTGTTGGCTTGGCTTTGGATGCGAAAAAAGTAGCTACAAAACTGTTGAAGGAGACAAGAAGGGATGCACTGCTGGTTGCAGAACACACTTGGTTTGATAACACCACTGAAATATTTTTTCCCAAACACCTTTCTGCTGGACTTCAAGTGTGCTGGAGAGATGAGTGTGGGAAAGAAAAGGGAAAAAATACAGAATCAGAAAACAAGTACAGAGGAAAAAGAGATAAAAGTAGTGAAAAGAGAGCAACAAGCGACTAGTTGGCTGCTGACGGCTCACAGAACAGGCTTCAAGGAGCAAACATCTGAGGTCAGGGACAGTTCTGGTTGCCCGGCACTACTGGATTCTCACTTACACACACACATTCCCTGTGTCATCCTCTCTCATGTTTACTGTTTCCATCAGCCAACATTTCATTGTTACTGGGGCAACATGAAGAAATGTACTCCTGCACAGAAATCACATTCTCCACACAGCAGTGAAGAGGCCCAGCCTGAAACCCAAGTGGCTTAAACTTAGACCGATGCATGACATCAAATAACCATAATTGCTGGAATGTGATATGTGGATTTTTGTTCACTTTTTAGTAGAACTTTACAGATCTACTCAATGCATTTAGGAATACTTTTACATTTACTGTTAAGAGTTCTGCACTAAGTTCTTCTAAGGGCCTGAGCACTGACCAGTGCGAGGACCTATTGAATCTGTAGGGATTATGAGGGCCCGGTTAGGGCCCGAGCACTGACCAGTGCAAGGACCTATTCTATATGTAGGAATTATTCTTACCTATTATTATTTTTCTCAAAAGTAAGCGCAGCTTTGGAGGCCTGAACATACCCCAAAACTCACCAAACTTGGAATATACGTCACACCTGATGAAAAAGTTGATAATTCAATGTCATTGGGAGTGGGTGTGACCTGGGGACTCTATAGTGCCCCCTACTGTAACGCCCCGCCTCCTGGAAGCACATACATTAACGATATTCGGTATGCATATTTGTCATGAGTAGACACACAAAAAAAACCTCGGAACCTTGGAACCATACTGTCACTCCAACAGGAAGTCGGCCATTTTGAGGTGAAGCGCCATATTTAACAAATTCATGCCTTCTTCTTGAACTATCTCCTCCTACAGATTTAACACCACAGTCTTCACATTAACCACCATTTTGACCCATTTCCATGTCTCGTACTTTAACGAACTCCTCCTACAGATTTAATACCACAAACTTCACATTCAGTCAGTATCATCCTCAGACCTTGAAGGTGAAAAGTTGTCAGAAGCTTTTGTCTACGTTATACCTGGTGGCCGTGACGGTGCGGTCCATTTCGATGCTTCGCCATAAAGCAGGAACTCCTTATAACTTCAACATACAATTTCCCATCTACACCAAATTGCTCACACATTTAGAGGGTGTCGCCCTGAAAAAGTCTATGCATCAATACCGTGTCATATCCATAGCGCCACCCACTGGACACAGGAAATCAGACAAACATCATCTGATTTACATGACATTTACTGCTTGTTTTCTACACATCATACACTACAACATGACATACAAGTAACAGGTGAGCGCACCCTCCAACAGCGCCACAGCCCCACATGCATGGACCCATTCATCGCTGCTTGCAGCTTTAATTACTCCTTATTATTGATATGGTAGATTATGAGAAATATTAACATATAAGAGCAGCTTCTTTCCTCAGGTTGTGATACTCATCAATTCACCTTGAGCACTTCAGCATGAAGAATAGTTTTGATTTCATAACTTATCCAAGCCGGAATAAGTGGGAATCCAGCCCGGTGACAAGCATGAAAATGAAATAGTTTCATAGAAATCTTATCCAATCTAATCGCTGATGGTCTTGCTTGCTAATGTAGGTCATACAGAAGCATCAGTATTAAACTCAGCCTGTTTCATAACCAGTTAAAAGGTCCTTTTGCATTGTCCCAGACAGTCTAGAGAGACTTACAATACAAGCTGACTTTATACAATGTAGTTTGTTTAAATGCTCTGAAAGTTCATAAATAAATCAAATTACTACTGAATATTGACTTCTACTTAAAAGGTCCAGTGTGTAGGATTTAATGGCTCATTCTAAGGTAACAAAAACAGAGGTGTTTATATGCATAATAATTAATATCATATCCAATTTCTGCCATCAGCTGGATGCCCATAATAAGCTAAAAGTCTGACAAGATGATAGTCTAACAAGGTTTACTCAAAATACAGGGCTGAAGTCTTGTTAACTAATTTGCCCACACCAACTAAAAGGATCTCAACTCCGTGTCAGAGAGTGGCTTAGTTTTTTGAGTTGTGTCTATGGAAATCTGTAATCGTTTCATCATGTGGTTGTGTGCATGTATCTCCCTAGAACTGGACGAGATGCAAAGCACAACAAATATGTGACTCAATTTCAGCAAAGCAAAACAACATAGCAAGCGTGTAGTTAGGTTCTATTAAGCATTTGGGGGAGGAACATAATTCCAAGCAACATTTAGCGGTGAAGTAAGACACAGATTGCCCAAGGATATAAGAAGTGTTTGACTTATGAGGGCCACAAAATAAGGGAGGCAGAGAAGGAGGAAAGATTATCAACCGGAAAAGTAATAAAGATGATGGAGATATGAAAGAGAGATGAAAAGGAGGACGGAGACAGTGAAAAGACAAAAACAGAGCAGAGAGTTCCTCCATCCTGTTTTCTGTCTTTGTGTGACCAGTAGGTTTAATGCTCAAACGTCCCCTATCTCGCTGTCTCTGTCTGTTTACAATTACCGTGCCGCGAATGAATCTTCCACGAATGACCGCTCAACTGGCAGCCCTGACTAGTCAGGAACAAGGGAGCTATTAGGGGAGGAACTGAGGAAGGAAGGAAGAGGAGAAAGCCAAAGGGATGGCAGTCCAGCTCAGAGGCCCAGGGAGGGAGTGGAGGAGAGGGGAGGGGAGGGGAAGGGAAAGAGGGAGGGAGGGAGCAAGGGGAGAGGCTTAGTGAAGGGAGCGAGAATGTAGGGATCAGTGTTATATAGAGTTATATCAGAGTTATATAGCAAAGAGAGAAGGGTGATATAGAAGGAGGGCACAGCCACATCTCCCTGAGGCTTTCTGCTTGACAGAAGCAAAGATCCCAGAGGACGAGGAAGGGGGGACAAGGAGGATGAGGAGGACGAGGAGGAGGAAGAGGCCGTAGCATCCCCTCATCCCAGCCCGCCCATCACCCCCCCTCTGCCAGCAAGAAGAGGAGATGAAAGAGATTAGCTCTGGGGTCTGGCCTGGAGGACAGCGGACCAGGCAACCTCTGAAATTCTTTCATTTCTCAGGCAATAGGACTTAAGATGGGACCTCCCCACGGGTTTTTGACACAAGAAATACATCAGAGCATTTCGTGGGTGAGACAATTTCTCAACCCCTCCATTCCCCATCCGACCTATGTCAAGGTTTTTTCGGGCATTAGAGTGCTTCTGGGAACTTCCTGACAGCTATAAATTACTTTGACATCAGAGATAACATGCGAGAGGGGGGAAAAGAAGCCCTGGTAACCTTTTTCTGCAAAAACCAAGACACAAATACATGCAGAGATGCAATCCCAAACCTATGAAGCAGCTGCCTTTCACACGGTCATTCATCATGTAGAGCCTGCGAAAGAGGAAATGAAGTGACAGTGAGCCGTCATCCTCTTTCCGATGCATCTGCCAAGTCCATGCAGCAGGGCCGCAGGGTCTCAAAGACCTCAGACATGTTTCAGTCTCACTTTATTGTTGCATCTCTCCCTGACCTCAGAGGTCCTGCTGTAACTATCATAAAAGCTGCTCCTTAAAATCATCAACCAATTCATTTCTCAAAGAAGACAAGCCAGCTCACTTATCTTCTATTGCTTCATTTTGGTAGGACAGAAGCAAAGGCGAAGGATTTAATAGCAGGATTTAATCCAGCAAGTGCTGCTATTCATTTTCCAGTTACCAGTGTATCAGCTTGAATCAAAGTGAAGCACAACAAAGTCAATGATTGTCACAATTAGCATTTTGGCTTCTATGATGTTGAAGGGTAAAAGGACCTGGACAAGAGCCACACCATATGCAAGTTGTGTCGAACTAAACTAAAATATTTTAGAAACATGACAAAAATGAGAAACCACATTACACGTTTCCACCCAGAGGAGGAAGAAAAACAGTTGGTTGTAGCTGCTTCCAACCAGAGGACCATTGAGCAAGCGATATCAAATTTTCCACCCAACTCGGAAAGGGCGAAGTGAATTACAAACTCTAATGCAACTTTTATTGCCAAGGACTTGCGTCCGTAATTCAGTCGTTGAGAACCAGGGCTTTAACGCTATGTTGCGCACTTTGGAGCCGAGCTACGTCCCATCTCGAAGATATTTCACTGACACCAAGCGATCCCAACACTATACAACAAGACCAAAGCCGAAGTCATGAAATATGATTAATCAATGTGATTTAATTTAATTACTTTTTCATATTTTTTGTATGAGAGCTGCTTTATGTATTGTTAAGCTGTGATGTCAATATGCTGTAAAGAGATCTGCAGGTAAACCCTGAGTCTTCAGTAGGTTTACTGTACTCAGTGCAGCCACTTAGAAAAAGTGACACAACAATTTGACTTTACTTTCTGCAGATGTTGTGTGCTTAAAGGCCCCCACACCACCCAAGGCTGACTTCCTTATCCGACTTCCATATCTGACTGCTTTATCCGACCACTCCGTCGCCTCCTGTCTGACCCGTTTGGCAGAAAATTTGCATTGAAACACACCGCCCCGGCTACACAGTAGCATATACGTTCTGCGCCTGCGCGAAATGCAATAAGTCTCCTAAACATCGGGTGGCGCTAGTCTCGTGCCAGTCACCCAAAACATAAAAACTGGAATTAACGGAACGGAGTGCGGACCGTAGTTATCAAAACAAAGCACACACAGTGTTAGCTCGGCATTACTTGCGTGATGTCATATAATGGTGGTCTCTCTTCCACCAGGGCAATTAGCTGCTCCTCAAAGTCCTCGGTCCACACAGCCATAACTTTCAAAAATACGTTGGTTTATCCCCAAAATAACAAACGGCTTCGCATGTTCAGTCGGATCAGACACCCTCCGCGTGCTTCTGTGCGCCTCCGATACAGCTGAACACACCAAACAGAGTAGCTCCCGAACTCGTCCGACTCTCTCAGAACGCTTCAGACATCCGACGTTTTAGCCGGTGTGTGCCGGCCTTAAGACCTTTTTTTTTGTATTAAAACTGTTTTTGAATGTGGTATACAGCAAAATGTTTGCTTTTTGGTCAGAGGGATTCTATGCTCAGGATTTTGTTTATAGAGAGAAGTCTTGGACTCTTTATTATTTATTTGTGAACAACGGCAGCTTTTTATGTTATTAGTTACTCAGAAAATGCTGAAGTCCACAAACATTATTTTTGTATGATTCTTTATTTTTTAATGAAAGCAAAATGTTTGTTTTTTTTTGTCTGAAGATGATATTGCTCATTGCACGTAATGTTGGATATGTTGGTTAGAAGTCTATTATTTGTTATGTTAGTGATTCAGAATATGCTGAAGCCGTTTTAATTTACTACATGTATGCTGCTACAGGCACACTTTTCTTTTTCTGTTGGTTCTTTGCAAAGCTGGGATGTTTGCTGGCAAATGTATCCTTACAGTTGACTTGCCACATTTCTTTAATTTGTTTTATTGATTAAATATATTGGAAGTAAATTATGTATCGATCATTACAAATACTTTGCTTTGAAAGTACCAAGTAGTCACACAGTGAGATAAAAGTAGGAAGTGATAAGCAACCAAACCACATGCTTGACCAACACTGATACAGCTCCGGTACATGGAGCTCCAACTCTGACAGCCAAATGGTCTCCCTCACAGAAAGGCCTAGTAGGATTAATTTCGTTTAAGCTACAATGGTGTGGAGGTGAGCGTGGTCGAGATGGGGCTGCAGGAGAGAGAAAGGTGGAGAGGGCTCAGGAGAGCAGCACCAGGTGAGTGATGGGCAAAGCTGGCACCTGTTTGCTAATCACGGTCTCCCTTTAAATCCAGTAGTGTTCTAGACCTCAGATGGGAGATGCAGGGGAGATTCCCGGGAGAGCAGCTGGGAGAAGCGGCAGACGGAGACGCACGAGACACATGAGGTGCACGAGACACACGAGGTGCACGAGACGTGATCGGACCCTTTCAGTTGCATTATTTTGTGTTGAGTGGTTTGAGTTGGATAAAGGCTCCCTCAAAACTAGAACTATGTGCATGGTGCCTGCTGATTTTACCCAAGGTGGCACTGGAAAGGCTACATCAACGCCCAATGTAACTCAGCAGGCCAACGCACAGGATGACGGAGCTGCAGCAGCTTCAGCCGGTGACGGCTCTGGGTCACATGCTGGGGGAGATCGCTGTGATGCACCAGGAGCAAGAGGCTAGGGCTGGGCGATATAGACATTTTTTAGCTGAATGGCGATATTCAATATATATTGATATTTTTTCTGTGATGTAATTGGGGTTTCCCCCAAAGCATTATAACATATTAGATTCATTTTTTTCCAGAGGCAAACCATTTAAAAAACAAAGAGTCAGTTATAAGTTTAAGCCAAATGCCAAATGTCACACAGGCACCTTTTTTAACAGAGGTCACTTGGCACAATATGAAAATGTATAAAACAAACTGAACAAAAAAACTCCCATATATGAAATAAAAATGCTCCTTGCATAAAATAAAACAAATCCCTTTCCTGCATGACAAAAATATACAGTAATTAATTCAAAAATGCAATACTGTTACAATTCTAAGAGTAACAATAGACACTTTTCCACTGAAGTTGACAGTTCTGTAAATAATACATGTCAACAGAACCTTAAGTGCATCTCTTTGTCCAAATTTCAAATAAAATATGTAAACAGAAACTTAAGGAAATCTCTCTGTGCAAATTTCAAACACTTTAATAGACAGGGTATCTCTGTGCACATCTCAAATAACAAAAGAGAAAAAACAATTAATAACAAACCAACCTGTCAACACTGTCAGGTTTTAGGGATGCCCTGTGGCAAGTTACAATGTTCCCACTGCAACTAAACACCCCTTCGGAAGGGGAGCTGGTGGCTGGAACACAAAGGTACTTCTTTGCCAGGCAGCTCAATGCTGGAAAGTTAACTTCATGATTCCTCCACCATTTCAGAGGGTCAGCATCACTCTCTACACAAACTGACAACAAGTGCTCGAAAGCTCAGTTTCTACTGCGTCCTTCTGTGTGCGTGTAGTGCTTGTTGTAGGTGTGCTGTGCTCAAAGAAGCTCGCCAGAGATTTCTTCTTTTTAGCTGTGAGTGGCACTGCCACTGCTGCTTCCCCTTGGTCTGCAGGCTCAGTCACAGCTAGGTCAGGCAGCTCAGACAAACAGCTGGCCTGGTCACTGATCAAAGACTTCGCCTCTGTGATGACTTTATTCTTCAGTGCATCAAGTTTTTCATCTGAGATGTACCTGGCCTTGAAGTGGGGATCCAGTAAGGAGGTGATGTCCAATAGGTCACTAGTGGATGGGTCAGCATATTTGCTGTTGAGGTAATCCACAATGCAAGACTTGATGGAGTTGCACAGCCCAGTATCTCCCTCTTCAGGTGCCAGGAGACTGTTGTTAAACAGGTGGAGCACAGGTCTAACATATGACAGGGTGACATACTCCTCTCCTGAGAGAGCGTCTGTGAAATCTTGACATGGAGACGAAGTGTGTTGCACAAGAGGAGTTAGTCAGTAAGCGAAAGAACAATGGCTCGATAATTTGGAGATGGTTTGGTTTTAAAGTTTCAGATAACCAGCAGCAAAATGTTTTCTGTAAAGAATGTCGAAAAATGTTGCGACTACAGGTTCACTAAATCTCTTCCACCACTTACAACAGCGCCATAAAGTGCAGTACGAGGAGTGTGTCAAAATATGTGCTGCGACTCAGGCCACAAAGCCTCCCCAGCCTTCAGCTGCGAAACAAACCATGCTGCAACCTTCATTCACCCTTGGTGTGCCTTACGAAAGAACAAGTGACAAGTGGCGTGATATTACCAAAGCTGTGGCTTTCCATATCGCTAAAGACATGGCCCCCATATCAACAGTGGAGCAGACCGGCTTTGTACAGCCGCTAAAAACACTGAATCCGAGATACCAATTACCCAGTCGCAATTTTTTTGCAAGAGAGGCACTACCCATCCACGGTGAATATTAGGTGTGTGCATGGGGATATTCACAGCTACCCTGTGGCGCCAGTGGAAATTAGACATAGGGGGAAACAGCATAGCGTTAAGGCTGCAGTTAGCTCCCGCCTGGTGCACTCCCTAATTTTGGGCATTTTCGGTTTAATAGGTTAGTGGGGCAATGTATGGGGGTGCTCAGTGGTGACGCAAGGTTGTCCGACGCTGCAGGCAGGGAGGGGGAACCAGCAGTATACCGGCTATAGAGTGAGTCACAACAGGAAAAGAAATGACCCAGTTGCTGGTACCAAAAAGCCAATGGGAAACTGTTTTCCAGGTGGCTCATTATAACCCAATGGCTGGGCACATGGGGGGGTGACAAAACACTAGACCAGATAACGGCCTTCTATTGGCCCGGCATTCGGAGAGATGTACACCGCTGGTGTGCGTCTTGCCCTAAATGCCAGCTGGTAAACCAGCCGGCCATCCCAAGAGTGCCTTTGCGCCTGTTACCACTCATGGAGGTTCCGTTTGAGCAGATTGGTATGGACCTCATCCGGCCGTTTCACCGGTGCGCACAGGGGTATTGTTTTATGTTAGTCCTCGTGGACTACGCAACACGATATCTGGAAGCAGTGCCCCTGCGCACTATCTCTGCAAAGAGTGTGGCACAGGTGCTCTTTCAGGTCATCTCCAGAGTTGGGATCCCGAAAGAGGTGAGTTAGGAGCCTGTTTTCCTGGTGACAATGGTGACAGAGAGAGATGAGCTGGGACCTGAGGTGCCAAAGTCTTCCAATTCCACCTCACTCCTCTGTGATGACCATCTCACACCGTCCCAGGGAGCAGATGTTGCCAGGTTGCAGCAGCATTATGCTGATGTGTTCTCTCCCCTGCCAGGATGCACAGACCTAATACAGCACCATATCAAGATGCCCCCGGGCGTGGCGGTGCGTTCAAGGCCCTATTGTTTACCAGAACATAAGAGAAAAGTGGTTCAGGAGGAATTGGCAGCCATGCTGGAGATGGGGGCAATAGAAGAGTCTCACAGTGCCTGGTGTAGCCCCATAGTTCTGGTGGTCAAGAAGGATGGGACTATCCGGTTCTGTGTGGACTATCGCAAGATGAATGATGTTTCACAATTTGATGCCTACCCAATGCCCAGGGTCGAATAGCTCCTGGATTGGTTGGGCACTGCTCGCTTTTTTACGACACTGGATTTGACCTAGGACTACTGGCAGATTCACTTATCTCCAGGGTCTCTGGGGTACCACTTGGGTGGCGGGCAGGAGCGTCCTCAGGTAGATAAGACAGCTACGATTGCTACGAGACCCAAGACAAAAAAAAGAGGTGAGGCGGTTCTTGGGGCTGGCTGGCTACTACCGGCGGTTCGTTCCCTGTTTTGCGGACCTGACCAGTCCCATGACAGACCCCACCCGAAGGGTGCCTCAGATCCGGTCCAGCGGATGGAGCCATGCCAACTGGCGTTTGAGAAGGTCAAACTCTGTGGGGAGCCTCTTCTCCACATACGTAACTTCTCTCTCCCTTTTCTCCTGCAGACCGATGCTTCAAACAGGTGGTTGGGGGCTCAGCAGGTGCAGGGGGTCGACCGCCCGGTGCTTTACATCAGCCGGAAGCTGTTCGAGAGGGAGTCATGGTGCAGTACCATTGAAAAGGAGTGCTTGGCTATCCGGTGGGTGGTCGGTGCTCTGCAGTACTTCCTGCTAGGCCGGCTGTTTATCCTCTGTTCGGACCACGCTCCCCTCCAAAAAAAGCTGGGACCGGTTTGCTAATCACGGTCTACATTTAAATCCAGTAGTGTGCTGGACCTCAGATGGGAGATGCAGGGGAGATTGTCCGGGAGAGCAGCTGGGAGAAGCTGCAGATCGAGACGCACACGAGATGTGATTGGACCCTTTCAGTTGTATCATTTTATGTTGAGTGGTTTGAGCTGAATAAAGGCTTGCACAAAACTAGAACTGTGCGCATGGTGTCTGCTGATTTTACCCTGGTAGCACTGGAAAGGCTACAAATGGGTAACTTAAATCTTGATGAAGATGACTGAGGCCGGCAAAGAATATACATTGGGATACCGTTACTACCCTGGCCTGACCAGTGTGCCTCTGAAATGACTGCAGCAAATACATTGTAATTGCCCATAGCCCATTTGTTTAGCCATTTTCCAAACACACCACTGGATCTTGTTGAAGTGAACAAAAAAGGCAGCACAAACCTGCTTTTTATCACAGGAACACACTGTAGCTCCCTTTGCGACATTACCGTACCCCCCTCCTCCTCCAACTCCCATTTCAAATCCCCCCCAAAACTTACACTTTATCCACTTGTAAGCAGCTCTTAATGTGGTGTTAGGATCCCCAGAGAAGAGAGCTGGGCTCAGGTAGCTTCAGCAGGGGATATTTGGAACATACAAAGGGGGTATTATTTGTTGCACCCCTTCAAGGTGGCCCCCTACCAGTTTTTATATTGTATGTGGGTCTGACTGTATCCTGATTGTGGCAAATGATGACTCCTTCCTACTCTTTGGTTTTTACATAGACTAGAGACCAGACAGGCTGTTTAATGTCCCTTCAGGTGGCACAAGTATCATCCTATTAATCAGTTGGTATAAATGTAATACTAGTGGCAAAGATTTGTTTTAAAAAATTAAATCATATTGATGTCAGAATATTCTATAACATCATTAAGGCAACTGAGTTACACTAAGTTTTGGATGGTACCAGTGAGACATAAAATACAATCCAGGGCCAGTGTGAGTAATAGATCCATGAGTTTTAAAAAGCTTATCAAATGCTGAAACACTGCAGAGGGGTTTAAAATACTCAGACAAGATTTTACAATTCTGGACAGTTATTACGGGGGCACTTGTTCTTGTCATAAGGCGAACTGTAGAAACGTAGTGTTCATGTTACAGTTACAGTAATCTACTAGGAATTGTGTGTTTTCAAATATTTGATTTGCTATTGCAGTGGGCATGCTGAAAGATACTGCCGCTCAGGAAAAACAAGGACAGGTCTCCAGATGATCTTAAAAAGAAGTCTGACTTTATTTTACCTTATGAGAAAATTACCCTTACTTCTAACTTGATTCAAACAGTAAACAGTTTTCCACTTAGTTTATTTTCTCCACTGCTGGTTTTAGGTCTTCTTCAATAGGGCAATATGTTTATTTTGGAAGTTTTGGTACCATTTTGAGTAAAATAGACAATAAAGCAGGTTATGATTTTGGTCATAGTTATTTTGTGAATAGCAAATCACTATCATGGTGTTTGCTCTGCTTCTCTGTGAAATCTACATAGTATTCTCCTTAGCTCCACCCTCTTGTCACAATATGGGCACCTCTGGCTCCAAATCAATCAGTCAACTGCCATGATGCCAAACT
The DNA here is from genome assembly GCA_039737535.1 of Lagodon rhomboides. NCBI lineage: Eukaryota > Metazoa > Chordata > Actinopteri > Spariformes > Sparidae > Lagodon > Lagodon rhomboides. The sequence continues at coordinate 31,631,877 of CM077794.1, forward strand.
TGCAGCATCAAAACAGTAATGCACAAACCAAAGGGTGACATCACAGTAGGTTACACTTGGTCTCATTGTACAACTATGTATAGGGGTGTGAGGTAGAATATGATGCAGCAGCACTTAAGACACAAGTGTCTAGTGTTCCATCCCATATTCATTAACTAGTGGACAATCCGCCCTCACTTTTACCTCTCTAGTATTACATCCCTCCTGTAATCGCACCGATTGTGATACGACCAATTTAATTTATGCCATTGTTTTTACCAGACTACTTGTGGTTGTTGCCATGTTGTTTGGTGCAGGTTGGTTTTGACCAGCTACATAATTAACAGCATTTCACCACACACGGCTCCCTGGCTGTAATGAGAAGAGGATTGTGACTGAAAAAGTCCTCAACGTGAGATGTGTTTTCGTTTGACCTTATAAAACTTACTGCCGACAAAGAAAGTAAATAATGGTGCTGGTAGAGAAAAAACAAAGGAGAGGCAACCAGTGTGCATACATTAAGGTGGACACTATGGGCAAACACTATGGGCAAACTCTTAAAGCGACTCTGAAGAAAGACACTGGGTCTCATTTTGAGGTTGTCTAACAGTACCAAAGAACCTTTGTCATTTGACGAAGACAGAAAAACAGAAAAAGGACAAAGGAATACAGAGCAAGACGCTGAGAAATAAAAAGAGGAAAATATACCGGCTCTCCAGCAGTATTGCATGGGGGGTGGGGAGGTGGGGGCGGTATAAACGAGATTTCCTGAACTGAGAACATTCCAAGGGCCAAGAGGCAAGATGACACATGCTGGAGATGTCTGCCAGGTAGCAGAGCACAAAGAGCCCTCATTTCCTCCCTTTTTTTATCATATGTATGTCTAAAACTTCCCTGACTGCTTTTCTAATGTACATCAGAATAGGAATTCCCTTCATTGTAGAAAACTACTCGGTTTCTTCAACTGAGCTAACTCTGTTTTAGAGTTAGTCTGGTCTTGCAGGTTTTCTTCTGTGTTTGGTCAGATTGGAAGATTTCTGTGGTGGTATTCTTGGATGCACACATGTGTAAGCCGATACTAATACAGCCCTTGAAGTTTGATACTTGCCTGGGGATCCTGCTCCCCCAATGCTCACAAACACACACACATGCACACAGCTTCCCAGAGCTCATCCATCCCTAGGTGGTATCCCATTACTTGCTTGCAAAGACACACACACACACACACACACACACACACTTTTTGTTTTCTTTTGTCACTGTAGCTTCACTAAGCCACAAGCCAAAACTCTCACTGTGCCTACTGCATTTTAAAGACACAACCTTGGCAGGAAATACTCTCAGAACAGGATGGTGGAAGCAAGTACAGCAAAACTGTAGCTGCTGGTTAATACCTCTGGAACAAAACAGTTAAAAAGAACTGAGAATTTAAGCAGAGAGACACTAAAAGCTACAGTGTGGATAATATCGACAGCTCAGCTCAGCTCGAGCAGGACACCCTGTACTGTGGCAGCGGGGCCCTATTCAGAACTGTGCAGTCAGGAAAAAACAGTGAATAAGCTCTAATCCTTTAAGACAGCACCAATAGAGATTCCATCATGCTTGGCTCGTCACGAGAGGAGAGCAAAGCTTGGGAGATGATAACGTCAGTCCAACACAAAATAAAATATGGCCTGTTTTGACTGGCTGGCTTATAGCTGCTCTTTTAGCTAAGGGTTTTTTTTCTTGTTGAGTGGAGGCAAGGCTCAGGTGGAGGTTTGTGACAAAAAAAAGGCAAAACAAAAGGTATTCATGGGGCGAAGCTGCGTGGATCCTTCGATGCCCTTGTGTGTGCCGAATAAAAAGACTGAAATAGTTTGAGTGTTCATGCGAGGCTTTCTTCACTGAAGTCATATTGTACAGTCTTTATGGATGGAGGAATGAGGAGATATTCGGGAGTAAAAAAAATATCAGGTTTTTATTAAAAACCTGATATAGATATAACTGCCGATATACACACATCACTGCACTTGTGACAAAGATATGTAATTGAGGAATGAAATGTTACAATGTAACATTAAACTTCATTGTCCAAAATTACACTACCAGTCAAAAGTTTGGACACGCCTTCTCATTTAATGGTTTTTCTTTATTTTCATAACTATTTACATTGTAAATTCTCACTGAAGGCATCGAAACTGTGAATGAACACATTATGTAGTAAACAAAAAAGTGGGAAATAACTCCAAATGTGTTTCATATTTTAGATTCCTCAAAGTAGCCACCCTTTGCTTTGTTGACAGCGCTGCAAACCCTTGGCCTTCTCTCAGTGAGCTTCATGATGTAGTCACCTGAAATGGTTATCACGTCACAGGTGTGCCTTGTCAGGGTTCATTTGTGGAATTTCTTGCCTTCTTAATGGGGTTGGGACCATCAGTTGTGTTGTGCAGAAGTCAGGTTGGTACACAGCTGACAGCCCTATTTGACAACTGTTAGAATTCATATTATGGCAAGAACCAATCAGATAAGTAAAGAGAAACGACAGTCCATCATTACTTTAAGAACTGAAGGTCAGTCAGTCCGGAAAATTGCAAAAACTTTGAATGTGTCCCCAAGTGCAGTCCCAAAAACCATCAAGCGCTACAACGAAACCGGCTCACATGAGGACCGCCCCAGGAAAGGAAGACCAAGAGTCACCTCTGCTGCTGAGGATAAGTTCATCCGAGTCACCAGCCTCAGCCTATCTTTGCTGGTGACACTGTTGGGGATTTATTTAAAATTGAAGGCACACTGAACCAGCATGGCTACCACAGCATCCTGCAGCGACATGCCATCCCATCCGGTTTGCGTTTAGTTGGACCGTCATTTATTTTTCAACAGGACAATGACCCCAAACACACCTCCAGGCTGTGTAAGGGCTATTTGACCATGAAGGAGAGTGATGGAGTGCTGCGCCAGATGACCTGGCCTCCACAGTCACCTGACCTAAACCCAATCGACAAAGCAGCCAACAAATGCTCAACACCTCTGGGAACTCCTTCAAGATTGTTGAAGGAGTTCCCAGAGGTGTTGAGCATTTGTTGGCTCAACACATCTGGGAACTCCTTCAAGATTGTTGGAAAACCATTTCAGGTGACTACCTCATGAAGCTCATCGAGAGAATGCCAAGTGTGTGCAAAGCAGTAATCAAAGCAAAGGGCGGCTATTTTGAAGAATCTAAAATAGAAAATATGTTTTGAGTTATTTCACACTTTTTTCTTCACTACATAATTCCATATGTGTTCATTCATAGTTTTAATGCCTTCAGTGAGAATCTACAATGTAAATGGTCATGAAAATAAAGAAAAAACATTAAATGAGAAGGTTTGTCCAAACTTTTGACTGGTAGTGTACATGAGTGCACTAAAACAGTGACAGGGACTTTGCTGGAAATTTAATAATTCTAAATGACCCCGAGCATCGTTTTTATATTTTTCTTTGGTGGGGGTGGTCAAAGCTACACTTAGCCAATGCCTGAATATTTAGAAAGTGGCAGCAATTACAGTCTGGTGGAATTTGCTTGTGATAACAATTAGCAACATCCGGACTGGCTCAGAAAACACTGGCAGATGTTCAGGCTGCCCGAACAGGCCTTATGTTGGGTATGTACTTTGTTTGACTTCTGTTAAAGCCCAGTGGGCCACAGAGGGACTTTATGAATTAAAACACCTTGGTGGAAGAAGAAGAGGAGAGCAAGATGCACTGCTGTCATATGTGTCCAGTTAAAAGATATAAATGCTGACTTTTGTGGGTCTTAGACCAAATCTATGAAAAACCAGCATGACTTACAATTATAAATAGTGACTATGAAATAGTCACATGCGCTAGCTTGTGTTACTGGAAGCATGTGTTAGACCACAAGCCTGCGAAGGCTCATAAAATATCTTGCAAGGCCTCGTGTTTCAGTGCCATACATCATGCTGCAGTGCTACATTTCCAAGAATTACATAAAAATTGATAGAAAAACCAAATTACAGCTTAATTTAGAAAGACGACATAAAAACCCAGAGCTGCTGAGAGTATCATAATGCAATACTGCAGCATATTAAATAATACAATGCAGTTCCTTTGAGATTTAAGTTGGATTTTCTATGTGGTAAAAATGTATTTAGTATGACATGTTTCCTGCTGTTGCCAGCCAAAAACAGTTGGCACCATCTCACTTTTATCCAAGAAAGAAGACCTTCTATCACTCTGAGTTCATACTTAGTCAGAGGTTGTATTACCACTGAGGACAGAGTTTCCTTACTTTGTTTACTGAGCAACATATGAACAGTGCAAGTTTCTAATCTGCACCCATGTCAAGTTTGGCACCATCTCCTGTTCAGAAGCATCACTACAGCACAGGGGGGCTGATTTTCAGAGGGAGGAGCCTCAAACATGAAGAAGGTGAAAACCTTAAACAAGAGCATGAGTGGATAGACAAGACATTCTGAACTGGTGGTTGACAACCTGCACTGCTGGAACATAACACAACTCATGACACTCCAGTAAAAACAATGGCTCAGCCTTTATGTAGTACATCAAAAACAGTATTTATTCTAACTTCTTTATGCAGTGAACTTCACTTGACCCTTCTTTCAATTTAGTTTTACACCAAATTTTGCAATTTCTAATTAATCAGATAATGTAGATGTAGTGTTTGACAGCAAAAATCTGGTGAACAGTATTTAGATGCCAGGAAGGAAAGTTTAACAACAATTTATTTGTCATCATTATTCTATCTTAGTAAAACACCTGCAGAGCTGTTGATGACACAGAACAGCTGTTAGGCAAAGTTACACCCACAACACAGTGAGATACACAATTTTTAAGTGCTTGTGGAAGTGTGCATGTTGTGACTTATGAGTAAAATTATAGTTTAAAAGTATTTATGTTTTTTTTATTATTATTATTAAAAACAGCCTACTCAAAGTTCGTTGTAAACCCCACAATCACGGTTACACTTAATAAGTAGTGGACAAGCGGGTGATCTAGCAAACTCAAGAGAATATTTGTGAATTTAATCCATTAATTGTTAAGTTATCATACAGTCTGTATGAGAAAGGGTTTGCTAACAAACTTTGACAGTATTAAGACTTTTTATTAAGCAATGAAACTAAGATGCTACACCTGAGCTAGCAGCTCTGTGAGGATTTACTTTGAGCTAAATGCTAACTTCAGCATGCTAAGGGTTAGGGTTATGTGCATATTTACAAGGCTAACATGCTGATGTCAAGCAGGTATAATGTTAACTATATTCATCAGTTTAGTGTAGTTATTTTTTCTGCTTTTTATCATTTACATTACATTTTCATCCTAGGCTGAATGGATTTGGACTGTCAGATATCGGACACTGCAATATTTGCAGTCATTTGAAATATTTTTCTCAATATTAAATATCTAACAGCTGGTACTGCATAGTCTGGCTTTTATTTTGAAAAGAAAATGCATGCAGAGCTGTCATGGCAGCCAAGGCAATGCGCTAGGATATTTGACGAGGAGACCAAACTGGTGGAGGCTACTACATGTTAATTAGACTGATGTAGCAACATGCACACAGTGCTTTAATAAACAGACATAGACGACTTAGTTTCTAAGAAAAAACCTTGCTTGCCAGACTGGCAATATTATGGGCGAAAAGGGCAAGCGAGGGATTTTAATGAGGCTACATGTCATCTTTCCATAAGACGATAATATCGTCAATCTCAATATTTGGGCATGATACATTGTAAGTTACAGCCTTGAATATGAATATATGTTAAATATTAAAGCTGCAAAAAGCGATGAATGGGCCCTCACAGTCCACGTGTATCGGCGAGTACTGGCGTCGTGGTATGCAGCAATTGTGGCCTGATTGTGTGAGAGACAGAACAGGTACCATCTGCTCTCCTCCATAAATGTCAGGCTCAAAATTAACATGGCGGCATATGGGGGAGTTGCTGGAGTGCTTGTCGCTCTGGGGCTTCTACAGCCAAACGTTTGAGTTGTACATCTGAAATAAGACCATCAGCTGAAAGCCAACAAGCTCTCCTACATATCCATGTATATACTGTCTATGTGAAGTAAAAGATGTGGGATCCACATCAAGCTGAAGAGAATTTTTCCTCCAGTTTTTCCGGCTGCTCTCCACTCTAGCAATGATGTCACGCCCTCCAGCTCATGCAATACACACCCATTATAAAATCAAGAGACGAGCTAAAAATCCTTAGAACTAAAACTGTGATGATTTCAAAACCGTAAAAGATTAAAAAAAAACAGAAAACAGGCCCAATAGTTCAAGGGCTTCTGACTCTTTAAAAGTTGGAATGGTGTCTCTAGCTGAAAGTATGAGGGACAAGGAGACGTTGAAAGTCGATGAGTTTTGAACAGGATTTGAAGATTTTCCCATTTACTTCCATATTAATTCTTTTTTTTGAAAAAGCTGAAAAGTTAAAAACCTGGAAAATTAAAAAGCTGAAAAGTACAAGGCTGAAAGAGGAATAATACATTTCAGAAGGCCAATAGTGTGAATGCTCTTTAGCATTCACACTAATAATGAGATGACTACACTGTATGACAGACTCTTAAAGTGATAGTTCAGAATTTTGGACATAAGGCCTATTTTCCAAGTCAACCGGTGTGTTTGAGATGTCTGGAGATGTTTTCAAGACATTTCATTCAGGTCCTCCTAGTCGCCGAGTTCGCTGTGCTATGGCTAGTGCAAGTCAACGGATCTTATTAGCATGGCATTAAAAACACTCATACCGACTCCACAGTGCACCCGAGGCAAATCAATTATAAGACTATCGATGTACATATATGTGTTGATAGAATGTTTGAAATAAAACCAACCTTGCATTTTTAAGGATTTATGTCTCAGCAGCAGCAGCGTGTCATACTTCCTAGTAGGCAGCGGCAGACTGATATCACCTAGCACTTATAAGTTACCGGATGCAAGAGGACGCTGGCGTCAATATCGCCGCTTCTCAATCCGTAGCATAGCTGCTTTTTTCTGTTGGAAAAAAGAAAGCCAAGTTGTCCGTACAAACTCTGGGGCTGTGCTACTAGCTAGGCTGCACACCTGAACAACTGGCTCCGTGGACTCACCTTTCTCCGCTGATCAGCTGTTAGCCTCGCCGATCAGCTGTTAGCCTAGCAAGGCTAACTTTCAAACCTACATACTCAGTACTCTGTGGGCTGTCCATCATTGCTCCGTTGGTCCTCCCTCCACCACAACCTCAGGGTTTTTCACCGCCTGGCTCCTCTGTCGCTCTCCTCTGCTGCTGTGGTCTCCCCCGGCTCGCGGTGATGTTGGATGGTTGCTGCTCCGCCGTTGCTGGCGGAGCTGAGAACCGGGAGCAAAGTAAAATTCTGCTGCTGCTGAGAAACTAGTCCCTCAAAAAAATGGATGATTCATGCAATGCGAGGTTAGTTTTGTTTCAAACATTATTCTATCAACACATATGTACATCGATAGTCTGCCGTTACAATTGATTTGCCTCGGGTGCACTGTGGAGTCGTTATGAGTGTTTTTAATGCCATGCTAATAAGATCCGTTGACTTGCGCTAGCCATAGCACAGCGAACTCTGCGACTAGGAGGACCTGAATGAAATGTCTTGAAAACGTCTCCAGACATCTCAAACACACCGGTTGACTTGGAAAATAGGCCTTATGTCCAAAATTCTGAACTATCCCTTTAAACAGAGGTTTGTATCTATTAGCAAGGCAGCATTTTTCGTCATTTAGCAATAAAAGCGCCATCTATTGGCCGATTTTCATTAAATTTTGCACAAACCCTCATGTGGCCATGGAACACGATTAGTAAAGGTTTTGTGGTAATGTGACTGTATTTATTAAAAATATGCAAGACTGTATGATTTGACCACAATGTGCAGGAATTTGTTGTTTTATATTTTGGGTGTTTTTTGGTTTATCACAATTCTTTTGAAAAATTTTTGTCAGGAGCATCCACAGATGCTGCATGCAAAGTTTGGTGCAAATCGGTCAAATGGCCTAAGAGGAGTTCGAAAAAATAAGTTTTTCAGTTTTCGCGATTTTGTGAATCAAAATTTACTGCAGAAGTGGGTGTGGACTATTTCACACAATTCAGCTCAATTGAGGGAACACATAGATATAAGGTTTAACAATGTGCAACATATTATGTGGGAGTTATTTGGCAAAAACGCTTTGTCTTGATAACAACGCCACTTGCTGGTCATTTTTGGTGTGTGAGTTACATGGGCCAGTCTATACTACCCCTATCAATTTCATTGCCATAAGTGTTATGGTATGGGCACATGCCAAATATTAAATTAGACTGCCACCAGAGCGCCACCTAGTGGTGGATCGGTAAGACCTTCAAAAGATATCCTCAGGAGGGGATTGACAATAATTGTACCAAGTTTTGTGTTAATCCGACCAACCGATGTGGAGATATAAAATACTTAAATTCAAAGAGCGCCACCTAGTGGTCATCACCCAAAATTTTGCGCAGCGCCTTAGAGGCTCATGGGAAAGTGGGATCCAGAGTTTCATCTCATTCGGACACACCAATGTGGATATATGCAACACTTCCTGTTTGGAACGAAATTTACAGGAAATTGTTATTTAATAACTTGAGTATTGTTTGTGCTATCAGAATTCTTTTCATGAATTTTTGTCAGGAGCATCCACAGATGCTGTGTGCAAAGTTTGGTGCACATCAGTGAAATTGCCTGGGAGGAGTTCGAAAAAGTAGGTTTGCGACATTTCGCGATTTTGCAGAAAAAACCGGTAGCCGGAAATGGGCGTGGCCTATATCACAAGATTCAACACAATTCAGTGAACACGTGGATATAAGGTTTTTGAATGTGGGACAAAGTATATGGGAGTTATTATACAAAACGCACTTTAGTTGATTATAGCGCCACCGAGTGGTGGAAATTCAGGAGGACAATAGATTATCATGTTTTTCGCCAGGTGTGACCTATATTCCAAGTTTGATGAGTTTTGGGGTATGTTCAGGCAGTGAAAAATGCGATCATTTGTTGCAAAGAAAACAAAGAATAATCACTAGAAAAACAATAAAACAATAGGGACCTCGCAGGTCAGTGACCTGCTTGGGCCCTAGTAATATCACAACTGTCAAAGTGATCACCTGCTCGGGCCATAATAAAGAATCTCTAGAAAAACAATAGGGACCTCACAGGTCAGTGACCTGCTTGGGCCCTAGTAATATCACAACTGTCAAAGTGAAGGGGAAAAAAATTCAGGGAAAGCCTTAGAACCTCCCCTCAACTGGCAGCTGTAAAATGCAGCCATGTTAATTATTCCTAGAGTATCAGGATAGATATACTGTCCTTTCAACTCTAATTCTATTGCCTCTGTTTTGTATTTTGGCCCTTGATCTGATAAGAGCACAGTTGGGAACTTCTGGTCCCAAACAAAGACCCATCTGCTAGTAATCTTTCTCCACTATAAGCACCCCAGCCTCCTGATAGCATGAATGAGCTCGCTGCACATTAGGGTAAACATATTAGCTTTTCAGTGAAACCTCAATCCAACACTATCTTTCCTCTGGATTAAGCCACCAGTGGATTCACAACACCAGCTAAGTGGAGGAGAAAAGTATGTCAATGTGTCAAAATGTCACTTTAGACAAACTACAAATGGTAGCTCGACAAACACAGTGACAGGGGGTTCTTCCTACTGAACAGGCTGGATAAATATTCTTGGTTGGTGCTAATCAATCACCACAGCCGAGTCTCAGCAGGTCAGAGGTGGGCTTGGGTGATTGGCGCAATACAAAGGAAAGAGGAAGTGTGAGAAGTTTTTTTAAGGTGAGCAGCAGGAGGTGTGAAGGGGGGTTGTTTGGCAACATGTCATAATGCTGAGGGACGGACTAACGTCCACACGAAAACGCTGTTTTGTGTAAACGCACATGTTTTGCATCGTTTTGACCGATCGTCCACACGGATCCTGTAAACGCAACGCCAGTAAACGCACTTTTTGGAAAACGGGTCTCAGGGTGGAGAAATTTGAAAATGCAGCCCCTGCGTTTTCGTGTGGACGGTGAATCCGCATACTTTTCAATACGATGGCGTCATCGCCCCACCCCTCAACCTCTCGCCTTTGACCTCTGAACCCCGCAACGTCTCATTACAATAACAACAATGGCGGACTACATGCTTGTGTTCGTGCTGCAGACGATATTGAGTCTATTAGGGTTACTAGGGCAAAATATTCTGTTCCTCTGCCACTATGCTGAGCAAAAAAGGATTATGGACCACCGACTAGGTATTTTTGTCTTCTTCTTCTTATGTTCGGTTTCTCTTTCGGCTGTCTGTTTGTATACAGCGCTAAAGCTTTATGCACATGCTCCGTCTCGTCTTCTCCATTTTTGATGAATTTCCAGCGCCAACTATAAGCCTGGCATATGAACTAGAGCGTATTGAGTCGTTTTCAATGGATCCGTGTGGACGCAAATATTCTTGAAACAATGCCAAGGAAAACGGGGGAAAAAAAGATCGTTTTGGTACGTGTGGACGGGGCCTTATTTACACTAGCAATTGGGAGACTCGTCGTGGACAGTAACAAAGTACATTTACCCAAGTAATGCACTTAAGATCCATTTCAGAAGAAAATATTGTACTTACTCATATTTCTACATATGTTTTGTAACTTAAGTTACTCTGCAAATTCAGATTCATAATAAACCAAATAAAGTATGGTTAATGTTATAGATCAAGTTCACTTTTGGTACTTGAGTTTAAACGCATTAGGATCAAAATATACTTCAAGTACATTTTTGAAAAAACGACTTTTATTTTTAACGGAGTATCTCTACATTGTGGTATTACGACGTTTACTAAAGTACAAGATGTGAGTTCTTCTTCCACCTCTGGTTTAGTTACTTTATGCAATTTGATATCCAAAAAGGGAGATATGTGTTTATGTGTTTGGCACAAGAGCAGATCATGGTGGTTCGTCTGCAGTTAAATAACATTTATCACAGTTGTGATATAAAAGCCAGAGGAAACAGCTTTGACACTGAAAAAAAACATGAACGAGAAGTTTTTCTTCATGCCTGGGGATCCTGCATCTAATCCGAAAGACGATTAGATGGGCTTATCAGGGGCCTGCAACAGCCACAGTTACTGGATTGTTTTGTCAGAACATTTGATTTATTGATTGCTGTCAGGATGTTAGATTTTCTACAAATATGACAAAAAATACTTCTAGAACAACTTACCAACCATAGGTTTAAATTGCTCCAGAAAATTTAAATCGTAATATTAACATATAAACATTAGGGAAAAGTGTTAACATCAGTGTGAGCTGCTTTCTACCACTCTTTCAATGCTGCTTGCGACAATATTGCTGTTAAAAGTATGATTTGCAGCACAACGAAACGGATCATGCAAATTTTAAGGTGCGGATAACAATTTTGATTTCTGGCTTATGGACCATGATATAAGCAATGTTTAATATTTCATTTAAATCATCACATTCTTGCTAAAATGCTTCCTAAATATCAAGAAGTTCCAGTTTAACTCTACTCAATATGTCAAATAAAAAGTAAGAAAGAGTTTCCCAACTCACAACAGCCTTGTTTAAACCTGATAAGAAGCAGAAATCCACACTGTCTCATGGCTTTGGTTGAAAGGACACCAGGCTTGCGCCTTTCAAACTCAAGTAAACGTCACTTTCTCCCTTCTCTTCCTCTCTTCATCCCTCCCACCCTGTCCATCAAACAGCTGAGGCCCCCAAGAGCCTCTTCTGCTGCACCAACATTCGACAATGACTTAATTGACACCAGAGCATCCCATTAATCTACATTTGTCACATCATATCCTGCCATTGGTATGAAAATGCCCGCCCATCTCCGGTGTGAACTGTCAGTCAGCGCCGGTGCTAGTAAAGCTGGGTAGGGTGCTATAAACCATTAGGGGTAGAGAGCGAACATGGGGGAGCTATCTGTCCATTTTGTAGCTTCCTTTCCCAATGTTTGTCATGGGTTGACTTCAACCTTATAATACACACACACACACACACACGCACACACACACACACACACACACAGAGACTCGTGTGGGATATGAGGGGTGTGGGAGGAAGGAGGTAATCTGATTTCTCAGCTGCCCGGGAGACTACTTCCTGAGAGGGAGGTCTGGGGTTTCCCATCTGTCCACCCAGGGGCTTGACCACCTACCTACTGTTGTAAGAGTTTCTTTCTCTCTCCAGTTTTGTCTTTATGAATCTCTTTCACTCTGACACACACACATGCAAACACACATCAGGTTGTGTCTTAGCTGCCACACTGCTAATGGAGTTTGAAATGAGACTGCAACCAGTTGCAGAGGCGAATGACAGCGACTTCCTCCGCCTCTGCAACCAGTAGCAGAGGCGGAGGAAGTCGCTGTCATTCCCCCACCGCAGGGATGGATCAATTCTCCATAAGTGGACTAGAAATGGAGCAGGGGTGGAGTGTTTGGGGAGGGGGTTACCCAACATGTGTATGTGGGGGATTTCTCATAGGAGTATCTCCAAGTAGTAATAGACTTTCAGTGAGTAGTTACCAGTTTATGTAAAAAAAAACTGCAGATGTGGCATCTGTTCTTAGATGACGATATGTGATTATTTTGTCTAAAAAAAGGTTAAAAAAAATAAAAAAATGGCAATTGGAGTGGAAGATGGATGGAGATGAAAAGAAAACGGAAAACCTGTAATCTATTTAATATAAAATCCAAATTCCAACTGAGTTTTTTTCAAAGTTTTGTGATTGAAAACTGATCACCAACAGCTCAAAATATTTATTCATTTGTTATTCTATGAAGTGGTAGTATATGGTGTGCACTGATTTGCATATCAGCCAGTGCATTTACATTGCCTTAAGTAGCTTTATGCAGTTTTCTGATTCTGGTGTGTCATGACTCTTCAAATCCACTGTTTTCAGCACTGACGGCTATGCCATTGTCAGACTATAACATCTGGGTTTGTTAAGATCAACAAATCATTAATTTTATACTCTTACAACTGTCAACATTTTTTTAAAAAGACTTCTTCCTGGTGGCTTTTTGAAAGTTGGAGTTAGAATATTCACCGAAAATAAAGATAAAGTGATTTCTTAAGACATGCAGACACTTTTGATTTTAGTGATTGGAATCCAAAGGTCATTGTGAGTCAAAACTGTGACACCCATGAACATCATGTCAACAAGCAACCTGGTTTCTAAAACCGGCACTTTAACTCCTAACTGCAGACTCTGATCAAATTTCTTATGACTTTAAAATGCTTATTAGTGAGGACAAGGAGCACATGCTTCTAAAAGAAATTATCCCAAACACTTGTATTTCAGTCTGAACAAGTTACACAGATGGTACTTTCCCCTAGAAAGACAACCTTGTTTTTCCCAGAACTTGCATTTCCCAAATCTCTTAACTATAGGAAATTAGTAAAATGTTTTTATGACAAATAGTTGTGCTGGACGGAAACATCACCAAGAGAAAAAACACCAAACATGACAAATTCCTAGAAATTTCCTATTTAAGTTAAATAGCTAAGAAAAGGTCTTAAATAGGTACGACTTCATACGTTTAGGTGCTGTTGTTATAATAATCTTTAAATGATGGATATGCCACTCTATAATCAATACTTCCTGACAGCATCAGAGATAATGAAGTACATCTAAAGTAAGTAGGAGTGGAGAGCCAAAGACAGAAAACAGAGGAAAGACAGACGGCAGCTTGAGCAGGAGCTTAAGAAGCACAAAGACATTCTCCTTTCCTGTGTCCTTTTTGACAAGGCACAGACTCCGTCTTTGATCAGCACTCAGGAAATTTCATTAGGACGGAGATGGGTGGATAAGCTTCCAAAGAAAGCTTTTGTAGATGGGAAGAGGAAGAGAAAGAGATAAAAGGGTAGAATATAAAAAATGGACGGAAGGTAAGGGAATAAAATGAGTGATAGTAAGACCTTTATTTTCTCAAATAGTCACTGAGGGGAAAAAGAGATAAACGTTTAACTCCCACCTGCAGTTTTAAATGGACTGTTTTTGAAGTGAAACTCTGTTGCAGTCATTCACTGGCTTGAGCTTAATTAATATACACAACCAGTAACTAAAAATTAAAAAAAATTAGATGTGAAAAGTTCACTTAATGTTTTTCCAATTCCCTTCAGTCATTTGATCTCTTGAAAGAGGACAGAAAGTTATTTGGCGCCATTTAGTCAAACAAACTACATGAGCCAAAGCTCTACATAGACTAAACCACTCCACCACTCCAAACATGTTTGAAACAAATGTACCCAAAACCAACAAGGTGTAAGACTGCTCCAGCATCTATTTCAACTGCCCCAAAGCAAGACAGTGACGATATCTGAAGAGTGAGTCGAGGAAAAAAAACTGGAGCAAGCAACCTTTAACCTTATCAATCATGAACAACAGAGCAGGGGGTAGAAAGGAGGAGATAAGAGGCACAAACACACAACATCCCCTAAACCTTATCAATCAAGGACCAAAGAGGAGGAAGGAGCGATAAAGACAGAGAGCCGGCATCTGTTTACCTTATCGATCATGTCGGGCCGGTTGGTGGCAGCCAGCACAGTGACGTCTCTGAGCTGCTCGATGCCGTCCATCTCTGTCAGGAGCTGAGCAAGGACCCGGTCGCCAACACCACTGGAGCCCAAAGAGCTGAAGGGGTGGATGAGAGCATAATATAGATGAGTGGACGGGATCGAAAAAGAGGGAAAGAGTGATGAGATTGATGAGTGGATAAATGGATGATAGAGAGGTTATAGAACTTGTGTAAATTAGTCAAAAGCTGGGACAAAGGAAATTATTGATGGTGTAAAAGATGAATTACAGGTAGACAGGGTTAGTTTTAGGGTTAGGGGTGGTGGTGGTGGGAGGACAGACAGACAGCATGTACTGTAAGAAATAAAGGGAGCAAGAGTGCAATAAAGAAAGAGACAAATGGACTAATGGAAGAAATGAGAGTGATGGGACAATCATGTGTGATGGATGTTTGAGCAGATGATAGCAATATGAAGCAACACTCTCAGGAGTCCGACACAACACATGACTTGAACACACGCAAACTTTTCTCATTCATCAATAATTTTTGTTGTATTGCGAAATGAGGAAAATCATCCAGTTCCTGAATACCTTGACGGAACTTTTTAATAGTTTCACTGACACTGTGATAGCAGGTTCTTTCATTAGCACAATTCTTCTTAATATTAAAAAAGGAAGGAAAAGGCTTTGGCAGCAAAAGTGAGCTTTCCTCCTGAACGGCAACTCAAAACAAGGCCCCAGAAACCACTCAATTAAAGCAGCTTTCCTTTAGACAGCGTTAGCAAATATTTCACCTTGTTTAGGCTTGCAAATGCACTTCTAGATCATATCAAGGCTCCCATACTCTGAGATCAGAATGAGATATTTTCTGTGCAATACAGGATATTTAAAGTCATAATATAATTGAATAAAACCCAAAGTTTGATAACTGGATCCACTGCCTGACTTAACAAAATAAGCAGGTAAGTTCAGATTCATTCATCGTGATAAGGCAAAGACAAGGCATTGTCTAGTGGCTTATAAACCTAAATGTTATATTGGTCAGATCATTATAGATCAGATACTGTTGTCTGAATGGCGGTATAAAAATAGCAAAGGTACAAAGACTGAATGGGGGTCATTGTAATTCCAACTTTGAGCCGGCAGCAAAGGTAGTAGCACAACTGAATTGATGTTGAGGACAACTCAAATACGTATTTTTAAAGAAATAATCAAACAAATCAGTAACACATTTCATGTTAATTAATAAAAGGCTAAATGATTAGATCTAAAACAGCACAGCATCTTGGTTTTCATAAGTTAACATAACTTAAACAGAGGTATGAAGTGCATTTTTTATGGGGATTGTTGTCAGTCGCGAATTAATATACAGTTGATGCATTAGGGAGTATTTGGGAAGGCAAATTCACCGAGCATTTGGGATTGACTCAACATAACCTACTGTGCATAGATGTGTTCATGGTAATGAAGGAACATGTCAGCCAGTGCAACAATGTGGCTCACTGATGTGTTTTTAATAGTTTTTGGACAACAATAGAGATCTGTGGAACTGAAGAATAAGACAAAACAGGCCTTGGCAACATTATCTGTATCTTAAGTCAGATCTGTAAAGCAAATATACTATAGAATATCTCCAGCTTTATCCTTTAAGAAACTCCTCAGTGTGTTAGTCAGCGTATCACAAGGTGGCTATTTTCCATAATGCAGTGCAGATAGCAACCCCTCTCAGCTCCAACACACACACAAAAACACACAAAAACACACACAGTCTCTGTTGACAGGGCCAGAGGAAGTGCCAGGCGTCATTAGCAGAGACAAGGCTTCAGAGGAACACAAAGGAGCTTTGTCACTGAGATATGAAGGGAGAGAGAGAGAGAGAGAAAGAAAGTTTGGGTGAAGGGAGATAGTGATAGAAAAGGAAGGAGGGATTAGGATTAGTGAATGGCAGTAAATTGGAGAGAGACTATGAAGTTAAAAAATATGGAAGACTGGACAAATAAAGGAGGTGAGAGAAACTGGGGTGACAGATGGACAGACAAAAGGAGACAGGATGTCATTAAAAGAAAAATAATTAGAAAGGAAATTAGGAAAGGCTGCATGAA
This sequence comes from Lagodon rhomboides, assembly GCA_039737535.1. Classification (NCBI taxonomy): domain Eukaryota; kingdom Metazoa; phylum Chordata; class Actinopteri; order Spariformes; family Sparidae; genus Lagodon; species Lagodon rhomboides. The sequence continues at coordinate 31,648,489 of CM077794.1, forward strand.
GGTGAAAGAAAAGAAGAGACGATGAGGGAGTGAGGGAAAGACAGAGAAAGGTAGAGAGAGAAAGAGCTGAAACATTTGACTCTATTATTCATTGTTTTTTTCAAATCCAATGATCTATCTTTCATTTCTCATAATTATCTTCCATTTTCTGTTCTAGGTTCTCTGTCAGGATATTTCTTTTTTTTTTTGATCTGTCGATCTGTGCCTCTATCTCACATTCACTGTCTGTTTTTGTCTCTCCTGGTTTGCCTCTCTCTCCTGTTTTCTTTCTGTCTTCTTCATTTCCTTCCACCAGTTTGGACTCGTGGCAGGTAGGCTGACAGATTTACAGGTGCTTCTCATCTCTTGCCTCGAGAGGAAAAACACGCACACACATACACCACACAGAAGAGGGTGTCTGGTTGTGTCAACAGTTTTGAATTCTTGCCGGCGAGCGTGAGCCACTTCATTGATTAAACATGGCAGGAAGTGAGGACCAATAAATAACCTTTATAGATTGGGACTAAGTGCATTTTTAAAATGGCGAGTAGCCTTGAGCACGGGTCCAGCCCCACATCCATTGCAGCCAGCTGACAAATTCTCATGCTGTGCTGTGTTATTGGTGACAGGTGACTACAACTTGGTGGAGAATCATGGTTGCATGAATCAGTAACTTACCAGTATTCGGATTTGGTTAATTTCATGAGCAAACCTTGTTTTCTTACAAAGTGGATACTATTTTAAAGACTACTCTAACTATTAGACTTATAATACAAAATTATAATATATAAAACTGTGACACATAATTCTACATTTCATGATAAGAGGCACTTCAATCAAAGATGTCAAAATGTATTATGCTTAGCAGTGTACTACATTTGAATCATCTGACCAAGGGGCCACATAGAAAAGTTATAGAGACAGTCTGTTGGCCTTTCTGTGCTCCTTGCTGCAACATTTGGTTTCATCGACTGGTTTACCAGGAAGCATGCTGCATATTTGGCCTTCCCCATCTGCCGGCAGACTGGCACAATGAAGTGTTTGTGTGCCTCCGGTCTGTGTCCTCTGTCCGCCCCCCATCCTCTTTCCTTTAAGCCACAGATGTTCCCAGTGCCATCCCAATAAAGCACCTCCGGAAAAAGACTGTGTTCTGTGTTCGCCGGTAGCAAAAAGCCACAAAAGTCTAGGACACCATGGGAACCGAGGCTCTGGCTTTCATAGAGCAGCCATGCAGACATTTTGGGACGTTTGCCCCATCCATTCATAAGTGAATCTTTGTGAGACGAACTGGTAAATTAAAGCAGACCACAGCGATGACTGTGCATTTGTCAACACCGGACAATGAATGACCACATTGCTGAAAATAGCAAACAGCGGACAGTAGCAGTGGTCAACAGTGACCAATCACCCATAGACATTCAGACAGGAAGTGAAAATTCATCAAGCGGGCAAGAACTGTGTTTTAAATTTTCTATTTGCATCTTTCCTTCTAATTATATACCTCTTTCTATTGTGTTAGGAAAAGCAACACACTCTACCTTCCTCTTTCACTGGCGAGAGCATCGATCTCGTCAAAGAAGACGATGGAGGGAGCGACGGCCCTTGCTTTCCGAAACACCTGCAAGTGTAAGCAACAATAGAAGAGAGGAAAACAGGACAAATCTTTAACAGGACCAATGAATCACTCTATGCACAAACATGCACAGGAAATACAGCACGCATTAATGTCAGGTCATCTGTTCATTTCATCAAGAGCTAAAAATATTTACAAAGTGCAGCACTTTATGTTGAAGAATGTCAGCTTGCATAACTTTATGTCAATAGAACATACTGATGTGACCCTTTTAGGGTATGGGAAGTGAATGGTACGTACCTCTCTCACAGCTCTTTCAGATTCTCCAACATACTTGCTCAGTAATTCTGGACCCTAAAAAAATGATTTGGTATATTATTTGGCATACTGGCAGCTAAATATTTTGGTTTTAGGCATCACAACTGCTGATGTAGTGAAAAAGCAGTGATGGAATGTAACTAAGTACATTTACTCAAGCATAATTTTTAGGTACATGTACTTCACTTGAGTATTTCCATTTTCTGCTACTTTATACTTCCACTCCACTACGTTTTAAGCACGTTTTACTCTACTACATTTATTTGTAACTTCAGTTACTAGTTACTTTGCATGCTGCATCAGAGCCAAAGTAGCACATTTTTAAATGAATCTATTTTATTGTCAATTGGACGAAAAAAAACAAAAAAACAAAACACAGATTTTGAATTGATGATTGAGGACAACCTTAAAAGTATCTGATTTTGAGCAGTGTTAAAAAAAAAAAATGACTCCATCTTCTGAGAACTCAGGACTAATCATGGTCGTGTTTTGTACCCAACTTTAGTGTAAGTAAAGAGATCATGTTAAAATATTACTTTGGTAAAAGTAAAAGTCACCCATAGGAATAGTACTTCAGTAAAAGTCTTAAAGTATCTGATATCAGCTGTACTTAAAGGGACTTGAGGCAGGATTTGTGAAAAAATAAACATACATTTTAAGTTTTTTTTAATGCTAATGGGTGATGAAGCGTTCAAAACCAAAAAGAATGAGCCCACTCACATATCTCTCCATTGCCTTGAACAAGCTGTGTGCTGCATAATGTAATGCAATTCCGGCTGAATTTCCCACGCAGTCCTGCGGACGTTGTGTCAGATGACGCTGAATGCGCATCCTCAACGGCTTAGAAACAGGAAGAAGACAAGCGCGGTGGACCCAAACGAGTGTTTGTGTAGTATGGATTCTGCTACGGCCAGAAAACGACCCACCACCACACAAAGTCCACTATAAAGCAATTTAAAGAAGAAAACGAAGGTTTTATCAGCAGCAAGTCGTGATTCCAAATGACATAACGAACAAAGCCGGGCCGGCACCCGGATATATTGGATACGCGAAACAGATGCTGACATGGCTCATTTTCTAGTAGTAAAAACATTACAGGTCATGTTTAGAGCTTGATTTGAAAATCACATGAGATCTGCGAGGACTCGGAGTGACCTAACGTGCAAAGTAGCGTTAGCTGCAAACATGTAACCAGAGCCCGTCTACGGAGAGCCTTGGCACTTCCTATATGCCCCATTGTACCGATCTTGGTTGCATTTCCATTAGACATCCACTGGGGGTGATCATGAGCGAGCGCAGATTGAATGGGGGTCTATAGAGCTAGACGGCTAAATTATCTCTTTCATCTGCTTGTCGTTGAAACATCGCAGATTTTATTGTAGATTCCGCAGGCGAGCACAGAATGAATGGAAGCTATGGGGTTTTACCCTCAGAATACACTATATCATGATGTAATTTTTTGTCAAGTAATTTGAAAGTTGCATTCAAAAGGGGGGGCTAAGATAATACAGTCAGCTGAATATTGCATTTTTTAAGGTCACTTATCGATTCTAAAAAGCCTTTCAAAAAATGCGATGACGTCACATATTTTCGTACTGTCAGAGGTGCTGCTTTACGGCAGTTTCTGAATCACTTTGGCACTTCCGCATCATGGCTTCCTTTCTTCTCGTGGCATCTGCAACGCGAGTTACAGAGAGTTTTAGTTAGCTATTGTAAAAAAGAAATGCTTCAGATGCCATCAAGCGGGGGTCGCTGGTCGTAATCAGTCGCAAGTCCGTCACTGACCAATCAGCATTCATTAGCAGAATGCTAGCGTGTTCAGGCCAACAACGGCCCAACCTGTAAGAAATCTAAAGGACATAAGTACTCATTCATTCGACTTTTGACCTATAATCTATATTGATCTCTCGGAATCTACAATAAAATCTGCGATGTTTCAACGACAAGCAGATGAAAGAGATAATTTAGCCGTCTAGCTCTATAGACCCCCATTCAATCTGCGCTCGCCCATGATCACCCCCAGTGGATGTCTAATGGAAATGCAACCAAGATCGGTACAATGGGGCATATAGGAAGTGCCAAGGCTCTCCGTAGACGGGCTCTGGTTACATGTTTGCAGCTAACGCTACTTTGCACGTTAGGTCACTCCGAGTCCTCGCAGATCTCATGTGATTTTCAAATCAAGCTCTAAACATGACCTGTAATGTTTTTACTACTAGAAAATGAGCCATGTCAGCATCTGTTTCGCGTATCCAATATATCCGGGTGCCGGCCCGGCTTTGTTCGTTATGTCATTTGGAATCACGACTTGCTGCTGATAAAACCTTCGTTTTCTTCTTTAAATTGCTTTATAGTGGACTTTGTGTGGTGGTGGGTCGTTTTCTGGCCGTAGCAGAATCCATACTACACAAACACTCGTTTGGGTCCACCGCGCTTGTCTTCTTCCTGTTTCTAAGCCGTTGAGGATGCGCATTCAGCGTCATCTGACACAACGTCCGCAGGACTGCGTGGGAAATTCAGCCGGAATTGCAGTACATTATGCAGCACACAGCTTGTTCAAGGCAATGGAGAGATATGTGAGTGGGCTCATTCTTTTTGGTTTTGAACGCTTCATCACCCATTAGCATTAAAAAACTTAAAATGCATGTTTATTTTTTCACAAATCCTGCCTCGAGTCCCTTTAAGTACAAGTGCCTCAAATTTTTACTTAAGTACAGTACTTGAGTAAATGTACCTAGTTACATTCCATCACTGGTTTTGCAAGCAGATTCATACAGTAAGGTGTGAAAAGTAGAACCTGAACTTTTCAAAAATATGAGGTATACTGCACATCATTATCAGGTGTTGTGTGGCACTAAAGATAAGAACCTTGTGACTGCATTCTTGAGCACCTTGATCAAATCACTTTATACATATGTGTTTAGTTATCTGACAACATCAATGGATAAATACAGTCAATGGCTACAACTGTAGATTCATTTACAATTGCAAATTCAGTTGTATTAACTACATCTGATATTGGATACAATTAGCATTCATTCTCACATCAAATGACTCTGCAGCAGTCGGGGTGTGTTTATCAGCTTTAGTTCTGATGGAAACATGACACCTGAGAGAACACGCCGATTTTGCCACGATGCTCATCAAAGTTAAGGACATTGGCATGTATATATTTTTAATCCTTCTCCAATCAAGCAGCGCTCAAGGTCAAAATCGGTGTGGAGTTTGAAAGAGACACCAAAGTGAAAGATATTTAGGGAGTAATTACCGTTATATTGTCAGTGGCCTCCATGCCAGTAACCGAGCCTTGTTAGATGCCTAATTGCTCATGTGCAGAACAGAACGGCAAACTCATGCACTGGCAATGGGAAAGAAGTCAATTGCCTGTTTTTAGCAGGTTTAAAAAAAAACTGCATATACATGCTAATTTTGGTGTAAAAATATGTGTGATGAGGGGGAGTGATGAGTGATGGCAGGAAAGAGAGCCATTGCTGGCCACAACAGTCTTTCAAAAACAAAAAAGGGGGAAGAAGGGATCAAGTCATTTTGTAGTTGTTTAGGTATTTCAGTATGGGTGGGAATCATTAAGAAATTTCATGAAGACATCGATGGCATATATTGATTTCCCACATTACTTTGTTTTTCAGAGTAGTTTTTCCAGCTTAGTGTGGATTATTAATACTGCACAAAAACCCAACGCCACTTTTACTAACACCATAACTAATTTTACACTTTATTACTAACCAACAACCCTCTTGCTCTCTTCTCCCGCTCCTTCATTTCTTTCCTTGCTCTTCTGTCCTTCACTCACGAGCAGATAAACATCCACTCAGCCCTCACAAGAACTTCCTCCAATGCAATCCACCCTTTCAACACCTCTGTGCTGACGGAGGAGACGACACTTAACTCCGAGCCCTTTTGTCTCCAGCAGTAAGTGTGGAGGTTCCTCTCTCTGCGGCATAAACCGAGGGCTGGACACGGTGAGTTTAAAACCATTGACAACGCAGAGATACGGAATGTGTGTAGAATGTGTGTGTGTGTGTGTGTGTGTGTGTGTGTGTGTGTGTGTGTGTGTGTGTGTGTGTGTGTGTGTGTGTGTGTGTGCGGATGTGAGTGAGTATGAGTGGCTGCAGTGGGAGGAAACAGAAATTGACAAGATGATAATAGGGCTTTTTCGCACAGAGGAAATAAGGCAGAGGCTTAAAGTATCCACATTTAAATCTGGATAACGTATCTGTGTCAAAGCAACCGCTGCACTGGAAAAACCTGATACTGTTACTGTAGATGCTGGAGAGCAGCTTTCAGCAGGAGGAATAGGATGTTTTTTACCCTTTTCATGATGCAGAAAGTCTTCTTGATGACTTCAGAAGAGCTGCACGAGATTAAAGCGCAACAATTAAAGTGCAATTCTTTTTCTTTTTTTCGTCTTTGAATCCAACACAAAACAAAATTCAACAACAACGATAATGTCTCCAGGTTGAATTAAAACGAAGTTTGAATTACATTGTGAAGTAAACCAAAACAAACAAGCTTGAAAGCACTCCCGCATCTGCAGTTGGCTTAATGACCACGGTTGACAGAATCTGTCCGAGCTTTGTGTCTGGCTAAGCAACAGCTTTGCAAATATCCTCTGATTAAAAATTCAACAAGCATCAATCAATCTCTGTCAACCAGGCCGGGGCAGGCTGTGGTGAGGGCGATAAAGCGAGGGCAGAGAGGATGGGGTGATGAATGAGAGGGGACAAATGCAGGGTCAAAGGTCAGACAGGAAAGCTCTCTGCAGAGGAAGTTGGGCAGTCAGACCATCTCCAGTTCATCAGGGAAATCTCCAATACTACTGCGACACACGCATATACTTCATATGAACTGTGATGATTATTTCAGTTTTTGTCTGTTAATCTTGTCACACCGTGGTGAGGTCTTGTCTTATTTTGTGTTCTGGTCTAGTTAATTCCTGTTTTATTTTGAAAAGTAACTCTCCTCTCGTTTCAGGTCACTTGCCCTTCCCCGTGTCACCTGTCTGATTGTCTTCCCTAATCACTGATTGTGTTCACCTGGTGCTCCCTTCCCTCCATGTGTTCAAATAGTCTGCATTTTCCTTGTCTTGTGCCAGTGTGTTCGTATTCAGCGTCCCACCAGCCTGTGCCACAGTTCTTGCCATAGCCATAGTTTTGCCTTGCTTCGCCGTCTTAAGTTTTTCCTCGTAAGAGTGATTTTTCTTAGTAACTTTATAGCTCAGAGCTAGTATTTAGTTTGACAGTTTATAGAAAGCCGTTTTTGCTTTCCTCCGTTTGGAGTAATTTTGTGTTCATTCAGATTTCCCCCCTCTTAGCTTGTCCTCCAGTTTTTCAGAGTGTTTCTTTTTGTTTTTGCATTTTCCTTACCAGGTTTTGTTTCCTCCCTTTTTGGAGCGCCTTTTGTTTGTTAGAGTCTTTTATTTGTTTTTTCCCCCTTGTTAGGATAGATCGATCACCTTGATTCATAGTTCAGGATAGATTAGTTTGTTAGTCAGTGTAGTTAGCAACTTAGTGTTTTCTTCCTTTTGGAGTGACTTTTATTTTGTTAGATTTCACAGCACAGCTCCAGTAGTTTTCATAGCACTTTTATTTTTCACTCTGTTCGAAGATTTCTCTTGCTGCTAAGTCTGAATAAAAGTTACTTTGAGAACACCTGCTCTGCATCTGAGTCCTGCCTTGAGCCCGGCCTGACAAAGTTTTATCTATTTGTTGTGTAACATATTAGATGTATGTCGTCCTCTTAAATTCCACTGATTCAGACTTCAATAATCACATAATCTACACAAATTATTTTAAATTAAAATTATTGTAGAAATATCAAAGTTTCCAAAGACACAAAATGTGTCAGACTGAATTTTGGGGGAACATTAAAAAAATATGTACAAGACATCCTAACCAAAAAAACATGAAGTCTTGGTTTTGAATATTTAACTCTAGCGCTTCAATGATTTGTCTCACTAATTAGTTGACAGAAAATAATCAATTATTTTGATAATCAATTGATAATATAGAACTGATAAAACAAGATATTTAAAAGACATAATTTGGACTTTGAAACTGGGCTACTCACTATTTTCTGACATTTTGACAGACTAGATCATTAATCAAGTAATCAAAAATTAAAATACAGTAATTGTAAGTTGCAGCCATAACTAACTAAATAAATAATACATTCAAAAAATGTATTTAGAAGTTGTACCTTGTATTTGATAATCTCAGTCATTGTAAAATAAGATAATTTTTTAGCAAGCTTTAAACTACTTTAGGCAAAATAAAGGGGAAAACTGAATGTTAGGGGTTACAACAGGTTGACCTCTCCGCTATAATGAAATATTGACATTCTTTTGTTTCTGCAACTTCCCTTTGGTTATATGGTTGTTAATAAAGTCGTTGTAATTTCCAGAGAATTATTTCAGCTTCATACAAAGGTTCACCTTAAAAGGCTTCAACCGTGAGATGAAACTGAATTAACAAGTCATCAGTTATCAAGCTAATGACATCACCACGAAACACTTGCCCATATCACCAAAACTGCACCATAGCAGAGTTGAAGTGTTGACATGTTTTCTTTGAGTCTTTAAACTAACTCAGTTCCTTTACTTTTTCCCACTGAGTGATATGCTGTATTTTAGCCCATCACTCAACATGATAATAATAAATATGATATCAATATGATATAAAGACACACACCTGCAATAAATTGTTTGTTCATATTTATGAATAAAAATTGACCTCATCATGCACCCAAAAATTAAGTATGTTTTTATCTTATCTAGACAAAGACAATATAGCAGTATGATAATTAAAACTTACTTTAATAGCAAGGAAGTTGAGACCACTTTCATTAGCCAGGGCCTTAGCTATCATGGTCTTGGAGCAGCCTGGGGGCCCATAGAGCAGGACTCCTTTTGGTGGTTGGATCCCCATGCGGGTGAAGGCCTCATGGTGCCTCAGAGGCCACTCCACGGCCTGCTTCAGTTTCAGCTTCACCTCCTCCATACCACCGACATCCAACCAGCGGACCTGTAAGCGGGTGAATGCAGGTAAAATCAGGGAAAACAGAATTTAGTTTTTTAATAAGTTGAAAGACATAAATGTTTACTTACACTTGCGTTGCAGTTATATGGCAAGATGAAACAATATAGCATAACATAGAAGGTTACATTAATTCAGCACAAGCGTGGGCTTCCAGCATTCTCGTATTTAACCAAAATCAGTTTTTAAGGCAGATTTAATACAAGCATGTTTGACTGAAGCTGGTGAACACGATTGAACACACTATTTTTTGTGCTAAAAGAAAATAACAATTGTTTATTGATTCCCAAAGTGATTTATCAGGCTTTATTATGTGATTTTTTTTTTTTTATTATGAGATAGTAGGGGAGACCGGGGATGGTTGTAACACTTTTTGTCTCAGCTCCTATAACTTGCAGAGTGTTCATGTTTGGGCTCTCAAATTTTGACACAAAGTACCCTCATTTGTCCTCTACAAATAGATATGCCTCCCACTCCTCCAACTATATCACAGAAATAATTATTTAATGTCAAATGCAAGGAGTGCTGCTGTTACAACCTACCCCACTACCAGGGTAGGTTGTAACACAACCCGGGGTAAATTGCAACAATAAGATTAAAGAACTAAAAACTGAGACCACACCACAAAATATGCCTCCACATAAATTTAATTGTGCATGTGCTAACACTCAAACATCTTCCAGTGATTTACTAAGACCAAAAAGAACTTATCACTGATGGGTAAATGAAAAACATCCTCAGTGGCATTGATCCTAAGACTCAAAGAACATTATTTGAAAAAATATTCAATAATACATATGAATGGACTACTCACGAGAACAGAAAACTGCAGTGGGAGGTCAGAAACAGTTCCCAATTCACAAAAATAATTCAAGGAAGATGTTTGCCATTTCAAGAAACAACAACCATGCGCACAAATGATAAAACGTGGATGTGAGAATGTTTATCTGTTTGTGCTTTGAGTACATGTGCAGACACACCACTATTCGTTTTCCGCACCCAGCGTCTTGGCATACTTAAAAGAGGGAGTAGGATAGAGAAAATATATGAGATGCCCTTACGGGGATGGTTGTAACATTTTTTTGGAAGGTGTTACAACCCTCCCCATCCCTGTCAGCCATTGTTTAGCTAGCTGTACTAGCAAGATAGCTTAAAATTAGTGTTGATGAAATGACTCATATTTTATCTTAGAAGCTACTCTTCAATCCAATATAAGTTTCATAATTCAAACTTCAACAGTGTCAGTACTAACCAAAATATAAACTTGGTACAAAAGATTAGTTTCTTACCTGATTTTTTCTTTTTTGGCTTTAAAGCCCACCAGGCTCGTCGTTAGACCTGGGCATTCGGGGCTATAGCCCCGGATCTCGCTGCCTTAAAAAATATATATAATTGCCTAATGATGAAAATAGCCCCGAGGTTTCTATGTGGTTTCATATCGAACGGCCAGCAGCCACAAATGCAACAGTGTCACCAGCGCAAATTGTGCAGAAGCTGACCTGGCTTCCATGGCAGCACATGCCCATATATGGGCAGAGTCCGAATAATTTGTTGCAAATTCAACATCAGTGTTATTCTTTCCCCCTCTATGTGTCACTGATATTACCAGAGCCCGTCTATCAGCCTGCTGTTTAGTAGGCCTATAGTGAGGGAAAATTAGCTTTATCTGTAATTAAAATATGATGATGAGGACCCCAACGATTGGCCTTCATGTCCTTCTCAAACCACTTGAAATTGCATCTTTAACAGCCCAATTTTCAAAATTTGCCGGGGGAGAAACCATCGGACCCCCGTTAAGAAAAAGACTCTATCTGCGGGCAGTGATGCCGGTAACACGTTACTTACTTTTGACCACTTTTTTCAGTAACGAGTAATCTAACGCATTAATATTACGACAAAAGTAATCGGATTAAAACTTACTTATTCAAGTCACTGTGCGTTACTATTATTTTTGTGATTTTCCTTAGTAAAAATATATTTTTTGCTTTATGTTTTCCATCTCGGGGAGTGATGTCACGTGCTACAAGTCACGTTTTCAGCATGAGGACAAATCACGTGTAACAGCAGGCAGTGACACAAACACATGGAGGGAGGAGAGAGATGCGCGTTTTTTAGCTGGAAATGCAGTCATTATGTCAGCTAAAGATGAGGAAATCAGAAAGCCACGGCCTCGACTTGTGCAGGAGGTCTCTTACCGCCCAAACAACAAAACTGGACTTCGGTGCAAAACAAGTAAGCTGGGGAGAGTTGAACAAGCTGGTCAGGCAGTATGTTGTAGAGGAAATGCTGCCCTTTAACACGGTTGACTCGCCCTCGTTTCGTGCCATAATTGCTACTAGTATCACTGCCGCGCTGCGTTACTGTTAAAAATGCACTTCCAATAAAGTGAGTATTGCAAAAACCCGTGGTCATCTGTATGTTGAGTTGACGTAGGTGTTGGCGGCAGCTGCTGGGTGTAACTAATAAAGTAACTTGTAATCTAACTAAGTTACTTTCAAAACAAGTAAACAGTAATCAGATTACTTTTTTCAAGAGAACTCAGGCAACACTGTCTGTAGGGCTAAAGCCCCGGATGTTTTGCTCTCCTAGCGACGCCCCTGAAGGCCACACACGTCTTTCCACAGACATGCAAATCCACATGCAAGGTCAGAGAGGGAGTGGTAACACATGAAATTGATCACATGACTCTAATGACATCCCTTATTGGTGAAAGTGATGCTGTTACAACCATCCCCTTGTTACAACCATCCCCAGTCTCCCCTATTTCTACCATGAAGTAGAAGAAGTAGTATTAGTAGTAGTAGTAGTTGAGGTAGTAGGAGAAGAAGTAAAAGTAGTAGCTTAAGACGAAGAAGTACACTGTGTTCCAAATTATTATGCATATACTGTTTTTGTTCTTTTTTCCAAAATAGTATATACATTTGGCAGTCAATAGGATTTCTCATTCCTCAACAGTTATATTGTAATCTGGATTTTATTAAACAAATAATAGGAGGTTCTCAATAGGGTTGAGGTCAGGGGATGATGGTGGCCACACTATGTTTTTTCTCCCTTTATGCCCATAGCAGCCAAGGCCGCAATGGTTTTTTTGCGGCATGGGAGTGGTGCGTTGTCTTGCTTGAAAATCCATCCAGTGTAGCACGGCATTCATCAGTGAATAAAACTGTTTGAAAATTAGTCTTCATGAATTTCTGAGCCCACTGCAATAATTTCTCTTTGTTGGCATTGGTTAAGGTTGGCCGAAGTACAGCTTTATGCACATCAGCAAGCCTCTGGAAGATCCTGCATGGAGAGGTTCTTGGGACTCCAGAGGCACCAGCAGCTTCAAATACCTGTTTGCTACTCATCAGTGGCTTTTTCACAGCTGCTCTCTTAATACGATGAATTTGCCTTACAGAAACTTTCCTTAACCCATTCAGGCCGGGAAAGCATTGCCGCATTTCTACCATTAAAACCGGGGGCGCTGTTGTGTAATTCTACCATTAAAGCCGGGAAAGCGGGTATGTCTTTCTTCAGAAGGCAGCGATTTCGAGGAGTTTCTCGGCTAAGAATAAGACAGCCTCGATGACATAATTACTGAGGAGGGCTTTGACCCGATCGACCGGGAGTTATGGTTGAGGCACATGTTTGAGGACAACGACGATGATAACGATGACGAGTTTGAAGGGTTTGAAAGTGAGTGGAAGACTGACAACTACCACAGTAATCAGCGTAGTGTTTTCAATCGCACAGCAGGGGGGAAAGTCGATTTGCCTGCAGACGCCACACCGCTGCAGGGATGTGATCAGATTTTTACGGAGGAACTTTGGGCGCATCTTGTTACCGAGACGAATAATTACCGTGACCAGGTTCAACAAACTCCAACTCACATTGAGTGCTTCGGGAAGCACTATCGCCGGTACATCTAAGGCAGACTGTTAGTCATTACATTCTGTTCTTGTTCTTTTTTTCTAGTTGATTTTTATTTATTTTCTCACAGTTTTTTATTTGAAAATAGTGCTGTTCCTGCACTGACACTTTACTTTGACATTGACAATTTGTGTGTTCACTTTATCTAAATAAACTCAAAGTCTGAGGAAAGCCACAGGTGTAAGCTCTCAAATACTTTTTTAATTTTGTTTCTATCTGCTACAGAGGCTGAGAAATCAATCATTTAGTAGCTGTTGAATTTCCAGAAAATCTTCAGGTTTTAGGGGTTTTTCTGAAATCGCCCATAGGTTTTACAGGCAGTTTTTTCAGGCGTCTTAGGCCTGAATGGGTTAACACGCCTTTATCTGAACAAACCCATCTGTGCTCTGAATCACACACAAGTCTTTTCACACTACGATTTTTCGTGAAATATCCAATGATTTCATACCTTTTGCAAGATTGTTTTTCATCTGCAGAAAGATCTTTCTTTTTCCCCATATTGCATGAAACCTGTGACTTGCTTAATAATGTGTAACAACCTCCTTAAGTAGTTTCCCTTTAATTAGGCTCACCTAGCAAACTAATTACCAAACCTATCTGAGATTGATGTCATTGATCTAAACAGACAGGAGGAGCAGCACATTTGAAAACTTTCATTGAAAAACTTTAAATCAAATGTTTGTTTAATTGAAATCGTATTTGAATAATAATTTGAAACACAGTGTAGAAGAAGACAAAGAAGAAAATTATGAAAAGTCAACAAAGACAACAAAAACGACAGAGAGGATGAAGAAGAAGAAGTCAAACGATAACATGCAATCAAAAATTTTGCATCTTATGTATTAATGTCAGCGGGGGGGTCTACTGTGAAAGGCTCAAGTATTAATAAATTATTGGTTTAATTTACTCTCTAGATCACTCTGGTTCTCTATACATTTCTAATCCGTGGCAGCTCAAACATAAACACACTGCCAACAATAAATGCAACAGAACAAACTGCACACTGATGTCTCTGACGCTCTCATGTAACCCACTCCCAGGACCTTTTTAACTTTCTGACCGGGTGAATTGCAGAGAACTCGAGGTGAGAGAGAGGAGGTGAAATATAAAAAGCATATTTGGAAGGAGACAGAGGAACAGAGGGATCAGGTTGAATCAGGGATGGAGTGCACAACAACAGAGAGAGTCAGCGAACAGCTGTCTGTCTGACAGATGGAAGGAGGGGAGAAGGGAGGGAGAGAGTCCAGCAGTGAACCGGAAGAAATAAAGCAGATAAGAAGAGAAGCCCTGATCCAAAACTCCTCTCAGACCTCTTGCCCATCCTTCCTGTTTCTTTCTTCATTAATTTCCATTATTCCCTCCCCAGCTTGTTCATCTACCCCATCTTTCTCTCTCTCCTCTATCACTTTTTTTTATCTACCTTCATACCTACTCTGTTTCTTATCAGCCTTATCTTCTGCACTCCTTTTCTTCTTCTCCACGCTTGGCTCTCCCTCTGAGTATATTTACATGCACAGAAGAAACCAGGAGAAACGCGGTTGTGCAGGAAGTCGTGCAATAGCTTTGCACATACATGCGATATATCAGTAATCAGATTTCTCCCTTATCTATATCCTTATTTTAGAACTACAGCTTATTTCGAAAGGGACATTCCACTGATTTTACAAATTGAGTTAAGATCAGTTTACTTGTCATAGAGTACTTCAATAAGAAGTAAGACGAAGCTTTCTTAAGTCTGAGAAAATAATTCTGATGAGGTTGGGCATGAGAAAGCCCGGTGTTAGGAGTTTGATAGATAAGGGGATTTTAAGGTCCCATATTGTACATGGGTTATAGTGTTATTAGGGGTTATAGGGTTGTGTTAAGTGAGGGTTCCAGCTTAGGTTGTATATTAATACTGTGAAAGTATCAAAATGCTCAATCCATAGAGAAATCCACACCTTCATATTTAGAAACTGGCTTTAAATGAGCTGTCTGTCAGGACTTCTGAAAAATTCTGATGTCATAACTACACAGTCACAGCCCTCAGCCATGCCTCCAGCATAACTGTGGTTGCATAAACACTGGCAGATCCAATGCAGAAAAAGTAATATTTTAACATGTTTTAATGTTTAGCAAACATTTTTCACTAGACACAAAAGTTTGAACCTAAAAAATGGGAATTTTAGGATGCAGCATTTTTAAAGGTTGATTTGTGGTACTAAAAGAATCTAACTGTAATTATTAATTGTAATTGTTGGATTTCTGCAGCCCCTCTGTGCATAGAGAGGATAGTTCAGTGGTGGAAAGCAGTTTATTAAGATTCAGATACATTGTGTTAACTTCAATGATAGCTTAACTTTGATTTGAACAATTCTGATTAGAAGCATGCACTGCAACATCTCAGCCCACTTCTGTGCTTTGAAAGTGATACACTTCCTGCCAGAATTTGTCAATGTAAGTGTCAAAAGCTCATTATGGTTTTATTCTGAACTTGGCAAATCTGTCTTAAGTTTATGTATGTGCGTCATTTTGAACACCCATTAACTGTAGAAACACAGTATTTAAAATATTAAAAAATATTTGCTATCCTCTCTTTTTTTAAAGAGTTGTAAACCAAATATCTTTTCAATTTGGAGTATAAAAAGCCTTTTGATGTCATCATCTTGGACTGGAATGTTAATGGGCACTGTTCATAATTTTCTGACATTTTATAGACTTAAACTATAGATTTTTATGAATCTAACCAATAATAAGAACAATCTTTAGCTGCAGACCTATCAGGTAACTGCAGAAAACCAACAGTCACCATGTCCGCTAAATGCCCTAAATGTAAATGTAAATGTTACATAAATGGAGAGTTCATCTAACTTTCTCTCCTCTCTTTCCCCTTCTTTCTGTTCCTTACATGTCTTATCTCTCCTGCACTCTTTTTTCTCTCATTTGACCCTCCCTATCCATCATCTCTCGATCCCTCCCGTAAATACTACTGCTTAGCACTCTCCCTTCCCCTCCTTTTCACTTCTTCCTCTCTCTCCCTCTCGAGCTCATTCCCTCCCTCACTCTCTTCCTGCTCTCCATCCAGAGGTAACACATCCCAGGCCACCGGCACCGTCTCCAGGGAACGAAGCACCTAATGGAAACCTGGCATCTGGCCACATACTGTAAATACCGAACAATTTATGGACAGCGCCGAGCGAGAGAGGGGAGAGGACGGGTGGAGGGTAGGGGAGGTAGGAGAGGAAGGGAGGGAGAGGGGGAGAGAGAGAGAGAGAGAGAGACGGGTGTTGCAGAGATGTGGAGATGGCAGGCGAGCAAAGCAGAGCACTCATTTGAAGGCCCAGAGAGAAATTAAATAAAATAGAAAGAGCAGAGATAGAGTGAAACAGGCTTATACTGAAACAGGCTTATAGAGACAGAAATGGAGGAAATTGGTGAGCAGCATGGATAGACATATGGAAGAAGCTAAAGACTCAGAGAAGCCAAAAATTGACTCAATATAATTAGTTACTTGCTTGCCAGAACTTTTTACAGTATCTCACTGTTGTCATCAACCAATGGAGGTAAGCTAACATGGATAAGAGTGCTTTCAGTGCACAAAGTAATGGAAAGTTTAAATAAATTGTTAACTTAAAAACTCCATCTGCTTATTAAAAATTGTGTGATACAATTCGAAAGCTGTGGAAAATGCTATTAAGCGGACCTGTTGGATGTTGAAGACAAACATGGAAAACATGATGGGGGTTGTGTCCTGTAGTTTTGTTGTTTAAAGATCCTTTATTGAAGAAAGTGAAGTTTCCAGTGTTTTTTTTTTGTTTGTTTTTTGATTATAAAGGGGGTCTTCATTTCATTAATTTACATTTAGGGCATTTAGCAGACACTTTTGTCCAAAGTGATTTACAATAACTACATTTCTGGGAGGGAGTCATGCTATGCGGGGATTGAGGCATTCTGGATACATTTTCATGAAAATATAATTTTATGAAAGATAGGAGGACAGTTGGTTGTAGACTGCACGTTCCAGGGTTTTAGAGAGGAATGAAAGAAAAGATACAGGTCTGTAGTTTTGGATGTCAGCTGAGTCTCGGGTGGGTTTCTTTAGGAGTGGCTTTACGGTGGCTGCCTTGAAAGGAGCTGGAATAACTGGTATTTTCAAGAGAAGAGTCTTAAAGTGACAGGCACTAAAACAAATAAAAACATGAACCTGAAAATGACAACAATATGGGAATATGGGAAAAGGTTTAAAAGGAACATTTTAAACAGAGGAATTTTTTGGAAACCCAGCGACAAAAAACAGCCATTTCGGGAAAGGTTCTGCAATTTTTTTGTGAATACTGTCTGTAATCAACAAGCTAAAATAGCAAAATAACTGATTCCTAAAGGTATAAAGAAGCCTTGTACAAAATTTGCCAGACGTCACACTTCAGTAAGATTGTATTTGTACTTGAATGTACCTGCTGCTATGATAACCTAATTTCCCCTCGGGGATTAATAAAGTTGTCTATCTATCTAAACTATGATTTGTGACATGACAGCTTACCCAATATAATATGAATTTATGAGTTAAGGAGGGGTGAACAACGTGGTGGATCCTGTCATTTATAGCCAAACAAAAAGTGAATAAACTCCCACCATCAGGTATAGAAAATAAATTAAAAATAAATGTTCTGAGGGATTTGCAATCTGAAACTGCTTTCCGAACCAGATTTAGTGGTTTGGGGGCTTTAAAGTGAGTAAACCAACAACAACCTCAGACCTGCCAATCATCTGAGCACAAATCAGTCACTAGCATCTTTCCGCCAAGGAAGCAGATGTGCAACACAACTCTGTAAAGTCTCCTCTTCCCCTTCTTTCTTGCATTTTTTTTGGTTAGGTCTCTGCAGACTAAATGGAGTCATTGTAAGAAATAACATTATAACGTCACATTAATTGCAAGGTGCTTTTAGTCACAATTGAAGCATCTGTGGAATTAGAAGGCAATGTTTTGACTCGCTGCGCTGCTTTTTTATCCCCTTCTTCACTCCCTTGCTTTTTGTACGAGACCCAGTTATTATCTTTTACTGTTGTTTTCTGATCTTTACAAGGGGCCTCTCAGGCTCTGGCCCTTTGATGGGGTTGAGAGGAGGGTGCGGGGTACTTCTCAGACAAAAAAACAAAAAACAAAAGTGAAATGAGGAGTAAGTTTAAAAGCAAGAATAAGTGGGCTTGTTATACAGCTGCCAAATGAAAATATTGAAGCCAGGCTGTACAGCTGAGGATGATAGCAATGCTGGGTAAATAAGAAAGATGTCAAAAAGAGGAAGAATGTCTTGTCTCAAAACAAAGAAAGGATTAAGAATAAACCTTGAATTTATTTACTTATAAATTACACATAAATCAAGAGGCAGAATTTGTAAAACTGAAGCCTCTAGATACTTGATCTGAGAAGGTTTTTGAGGAACTTGAGGCGTGTATTCATCCGGCAATACTGAAAGTTTCTTATATAAAATGGATTAGAAACAAATGTTTGCACTCATGTGGATATAATCAAGTCCGAGGCTCTGCGGCTGGTCTTTCAGCTGAGCTGCGCTAGGGGGATAGAGGAAAAAACAATTTAAAACCCAAACTCAGCCCTGTGTCATTTGTAGGAACTGGCCGCACGAACTGTGAGCTCTGTGCAGCAGGGGGATGGAAGGACTTGTTCTTGTCCTTGTCCTTGTCCTTGTCCTTGTCCTTCTTCTTCTTCTTCTTCTTCTTCTTCTTCTTCTTCTTCTTCTTCTTCTTCTTCTTCTTCTTCTTCTTCTTCTTCTTCTTCTTCTTCTTCTTCTTCTTCTTCTTCTTCTTCTTCTTCTTCTTCTTCTTCTTCTTCTTCTTGCTGGCAGGAACCGTTAGCAACCCGGTCTGCTTTCAATTACCGGTGGAGGATGATGTTAGCCCTCTTCCTGTCCGTTTTGTCTTGCACATGCAAACTCCAAAACATCCTGGAGTCTCACCACTATCCTCTCATCCCTCCTCCCGCTGTCTCTCCCTCCCTCCATCCATCCGCTGAGAGCAAAGCGATTCATCTTCATTGCAGTGAAGGGTGAAATGGCCATGGGGTCATTTCCAGTCTTCCTCAGCCTGACCCCATCTTTTAAGTGCTGGTAATGCTGGAGTTAAAGAGCATATTGCAGGTTATATATTTTTTAAAATGCATGCGTAATCTGGTCTAAAAATGACCTTTTAAAAACATGATTGAGGATTTAAAATGTTTTTCAAGACATTAAGGCACAAATTTAACCAAAAAAGTGACAGTTTTGAGCAAAGCCCCAAAAAATGTTTTTTTCCAACATCGCGTCATAATACGTCACGAGAGGGAGTTGTATGCTAGCTAGGCGCTGCCGTCAGTGTGGGAGTAGGTCAGAGCGGTTGTGTTTTCGTGAGTCAGTGTGTTTTCAGTAGTTTTAGATTGCGTTGATTTACCTTCAGAATGGTAAATTATGGCATTTGTGGAGGTTGCCTGTCAAGACACCGAGTCAACCGGTTTTGTAACAGAAAAAACGGGGCTCTCCTCCGTGCCTGGGTGCGTTTTGTGCAGCTAAAGAGACGGGACTTGACCGCTGCGTTAGCAATGAAAAACGCGGTCATGTGTGGCGCGCACTTTAGACCGGAGGATTATTATCCAAGTGATCTGATGGAGTTCAACATGGGATGCCGAAGCAAGAACCAGGCGCGACTCTCACCCGGTGCGGTGCCTTCAGTGTCCACCGCTTCATCAGGACCGCTGTCAGCAGCAGCGCCTGGTCCTGCCGCAGGCGGGAGACACGGTCACGGAGACTCAGCTCGGCGTAAACATGAACTGTGCACTGAAAGTCTTGTTTTCTGTGTTGGGAGTAACGTAATTACTACTACTATTTGCTGTAACGCAGTAATATAACGCAATGTGCGTCAAGACTGTCTCTCTCTCTCTCTCTCGGACGGTAAAGTAAAGCGCTACACGTAGTGTGGGCGGATATTAACGAGTATGAGACAGGACGTAAACAAGCTCTTTAGTTTCTGTTATTGTTAAGTAGGCTATTAATACTCAGTCCTGTATAAGATGACCAATACTAGTTTTTTTAATTGCCAGATACACGACAGCAATCTGTAAAATATTGTGATGTGAGCACAGTATTTCATATGTTAGCTATGCATATAAGCTGTCCTGGCACCGCTGCTCAATCTCTCTCCTCTGGCCATGAATTCTCCCCCTGGTCTCTCCCTGCTCTCTGGGGCGCATAACGGGCTCATAATTGTAGGGCTGCGGTCCGTCGTATGTATACATATACATACTGTATACATTTACAGTTTCCTCTGGGTCAGAACCTGCACCAGGATCCATTGTTTTCCTATTGTCTAAACTGACCAGTCTCCCTCTGCCTACGTCACTTCCGGTCAAGCGTTTTCAAATGGGGAAGTAAAATTTTATCACAAAAAAGGCTCCTGAAGCCTCAATACAGTATGTATAAAGATAATTTTAAGAAAAAATTGTTCCCACATTATTTTTCTAAACATTGGTGTAAGGGGGTGTCTAACCTGCAATATGCACTTTAAGGGATTTTTGAATGTGCATTAGAGGAAAAAGGGAGGCATGACTGCTGTTAATGAGTTTTTAGTTTTTCTTGTGGCAATAAGTGGTGATGTTCTTTGAGTTATACATTTGTTTTGGGCTTTAAAAGAGTGATGCAAACCTGATACCTAATACTGATCCAATAAGGATAATATCATAAACTAGGCGGGAACGTGGAGGGAGGATCTCTATATTCATCATGAGTGATGAATCAATAGCCCTTTTTACACAGAGACGCTGCATTATCACCTCAGCGGCGGTTTGCCAATTCTCCGCCATTGTTTGTTCACACAGACCAAGCAACTGTGGCGTAAAGACGAACCACTGTGTAATTCACAGGAGGACACACTGTGTCCTCCTGTTAATCTAAACATGTACCCGCTGACAGTTTAATATCATATGGATGCCGTTATAATGTGTTGTGATTGAGATCCTGACCAATCAAACATCCTGGAAAGTTAATTGCATAATCGTAGTAAGTAAACAGGACGCTGTCTGACTCTGTCATTTGCGGGGAGGGAGGCTGTTTTCTGGAGGAAAGTTCACTGAAGTCTCGGTCCAAAGGGCTGACCGTTGCGGTGATCTTTTTCAACACAAACACTGGGTGAGTTAAAGTTTTTTGCCGGTGACAGATGCTGTTTTTCAGGTAGAAATGTGGCGAGGAATCGGTAGGACAGACAGGAGGACAGACACTTCTCCATGTATAACTGCGTTTTTTTCCTCATATCAGTTGCCAGAGACAGCTACAGTTGCTATGTCACTTCTGTTTGGTCAGTGAGTGAAGGACCTGTGTAGTTATCAGACTGTCAGACCGACACGCCCTCGCTACGCGCCGCCGGCTTATCCATTCACAAAATTTCACCCCTCGCCACCTCTGAGACTTTCATACAGAGAAGGAGGCAGAGAGTTAGCGCAGGATCCCCACATTCAAATGGCAGTGTGAGTGGGGCTAGTGTTCATGATTAATCATTTAGTCTGAAAACAAATTTAAAAAATGCTCATCACAATTTCCCAGAGCCCAAAATGATGTCTTCTTTTGACCAAAACCATAAAGAAAAATATATTTGGTATAATAAATGGCAGAGCAAAGCAGAAAATAATTTAATTTATTTGAAAAAGTGTGGCATTTCTTTCTTGAAAAACTACTAAATCATTTAGGCATTTCTCGAAATAGTTGGCAATCATTTATTTCTGACTAATCACACTTTAACTTGAAATTTACCCTCAACGGTTTCCTTTTGTCCCCCTATATGGCTTAATTTTGTTTACAGCTGAGGAACATTTCTAAACTGAAGCCTATTGCATCTCAAGTATAAATGCAGGTGATCATCGACTACGTTTTGAGTTGCTTAAACAAGACATTTCTGTATCAGTAACATGTGATCCAGAATGCCGCCGCAAAGTTTTTGACCTGGTCTTCAAAAAATGTCTAGAACACAAATCTTGATTTTGTTTCCCTCTCAAATTCTGACATTTGTTAGCTACTGTGGTCTTCTTTTATCTGAAGATCTCAGAGTTCTTCTGGTTCATTGCAACTCACTCCAGGAAGAAAAGTTTAGGCTAAAATGTTGCGGTTGTGGCTGTTAAACTTTGGAACTCACTCACTTTGGCCTGGAAATCTATGTGCACCTTCAAAAAGCAGTTAAAGGGCCACGTGTTTTCATTGGCTTTATGTACATTAGTCTCATTGTGTCTGTCTTCTATTGTAAGGCACTTTGAAATGGCTGCTCTTCTGATCGTTCGATCCACACTGAAAATTTGGTATCAATTCAAGAAAAATTTCAAGTTTGACTCAGCATCCACTTTGACTCCTCTACTGAAGAATCATCTGTTCTCTCCTGCATCTTCAGATTCTTCATTTCTTTTATGGCATAACAGGGGTATGAGACGCTTCCGGGACCTTTACAAGGATGGCATTTTTCGCAGTTTTTCAGATCTCTCAGGGGAATTTAATCTTCCACCATCTCATTTGTTCCGATACTTTCAAATTAGAGACTGCGCTAATGCTTTGTTTCCAGCTTTTCCTTCACGACCACCAGATCTTCAGTGGGAGGAGCTTCTAGCCAATGACCCACTTCAGAAGTCACTCATCTCCAAAGTTTATAACAAAATCCTATCATTTGATTGCTCTCCAATTACCAAAGTTAAGTCAGCTTGGGAACAAGAATTGGGTCTACATTTTGATAATGATTGGTGGGACAATGCACTCAAGAAGATCCATACTAGCTCAGCTTGTGCTCGTCTTACACTTATACAATTCAAAGTTTTTTTTAGGGTCCACTATTCCAAATCCAGAATGTCACAGATCTTCCCCAACATCACTGATAGCTGCGACAAATGCCACGCCTCACCCTGCAATTTAACTCATATGTTTTTTTCCTGTCCGCTACTCTCTCCTTTCTGGCAGAGCTATTTTGATATCATGTCAAAAATACTCTCCACTACAATAACAGTCTCCCCTCAGGTTGCCATATTCGGCCTCCCAGAAGATTGCCACCGATTTTCCTCCTCTCAGTTAGATATCTTAGCTTTTACTTCTTTACTTGCCAGGCGCCATCTCCTTTTTCTTTGGAAGTCCATTAAAGCCCCCTCTGCTGGCCAGTGGCTCAGAGACACAATGTCCCTTCTTAAACTTGAGAAGTTCAGATATTCTACGAAAGGCAACTTAGACAAATTTTACAAGAAGTGGCTTCCCTTTCTGAACTTCTTTCACTCACTTCAAACCTTACCTCCTGAGTAATAGACCCCTCCACCTCACCTCACCTCTTCTTCACCTCTTCTTTTCCTCTCTCTTCTCCTCCTTCTCTTTTCCTTTTCTCTCGTTTTTTTTTTTTCTTCTTTTTTTTTTTCTTACATAATTTATTCTCTATTTGTTACTTTTGATTTTGAAAAATAAAAATAAAACATTTCGGGGAGCAAACTGTATCCGTTGAAGCACATACTTGTATACTTATGACATTTATGCGGGGTGTATATCTTTTTATGCTTATTTTTATTATTTTTTGTTATTTGTGATACAAATACCAGCCCCTGTTTAATTTATTCAAGCTACTTTGTGCTAATCCTTCTTCCTTTGTTGCCTGTTTTGCCTCCCAATAAAAAATATTAAAACAAAAAAAAAAAGAAATGGCTGCTCTAGAAAAAGCTGATAAACTTTCCTGACCAGCTGCATTTCTTTAACTTCTCCTGGCTAACTTAGCACAAAACACACACATTTAGGACCTGTATCTGTCATTTTCCGATGCCTAGAAAGCATCAGGCTCTAAATTGTATATCTTTTCTTTTACTCCCTGACCACATTACCTGCAGACAGTCTTTTATTCACAATTATAGTTTGTTTCCACAACAGGAACTTTTTCCACAGGACCAGGAACCATTTCAGGGACACTTTCCTGTGTTTTGACCAGTGGAACCATGAACTAAATTTAGTCCTTAACCTGTAGTTCCTGGTGCAAAAAAGTACAGTTGAGTACACTGCATTGTGCAACGCCAAAGATTAGTTTAAGACTGACTATATGTCTCCCTGCACCAGTCAAGTTGCTGTCCCTGTGCTATGGCGTTGAATTATGGGTTTCATTATTTTATCCTGATTTTGGCGAAATTATCATGTGAATTCCTGAGTTATTGCCAAAAAATTGTTTTGTGGGGTCACAGTAACCTTGACCTCTGACCTTTTACCATCAAATTCTAATCAGTTCATTCTTGAGCCATAGTGGACATTTGTACCAAATTTGAAGAAATTCCTTCAATGCATTTCTGAGATATTAAGTTGACAACAATAGTACAGACAACCCGAATAGAGCTCAGGATGAGGGAGAGACATTTTATATATGTTATTTAATTAATAAACAAAGCAATGCAGTTGAGATCTTGTGTTCATTCACAAATGAGGGAGATAAAGTGAGATGGAGCAGTAATTGACAGAGGTAACCGTACCTTGGGGACATCGATAGCCACCTCCCTCATGGCGCTTGGCTTCACCACAGACATGGCCCACTGCAAGTCCTGCAGAGTGATGGTCATAGCCCCCTTCATCTGCTGGTCTGATGGTTGGTGGGAACCTCCCAGCGCTCGCCTCAATGCATGCAAACCTGAAAAAAGAGGGTTTACACATTATGAATCTCACACTGGATCAGAAGAAAGAAAGTAGCTCATTCTGAACTTTTCTCAACAGAGTCATATTGTGCAAAGACGATAAAATACAGACAGTACACTGTCTGCATTGACACAGACTTCAGCAAAAGTTACAAAATTTAACCTCGACCGCGAAAACCAAAATAATAATGCTATGGCTTAAAGAGAAAGAAAAACACTTAAGCCTTGCTAAAGTAATAAAAAAAGAAAAAATATTTCAGTTGATATTCATATTACAACAGAAAAGGTGGATCATTTCCAGTAAGAGACTGATTTGAGGCATACAAGGGATATGAAACTGCTGTTTGTTTGCCATGTGAAGCAATGCTGGTGTCGTTGTGGTTTGAGGGTTTTAATTCAAAACCCACATTCAAGCAGTCCAACTTTTTACTCAAAACATTCAGGCTTGTACAAGCTGTGATGATACACGCCCAGCGAATGCAAATCTCAAAATGAACACTAATTCCCCTTTTGACCGCAAAAAAAATTGGGCCTGCATTATTGGGGAGCAAAGATTGTAGGCCGAAGGGAAGGGAAGTGTAATTGAAGTGCTTAAGGTTTGAATGCCCTCAGTTCCAAAGACTTCAGCATCCAGACAAAAAGACGACAGCAAAACAAACACCGGTGCCTCAATATCAAGAATGAGCGTTTGTTTCGCCTTGCAAGAGAGTTCATAGCAGGCTGATCCTGAGGAGAAAGATCTCAGAATAGACAGTGCTGAGGTGATGAGTGAGTACAGACACACAACACATACTTGCATGCAGAAGTCAGAAAACAGATTGCATTCATTCACAGGAGGGGTTAATAAACATGCATGCTCTTCCTGCAGCGTGCTTAGAAAGTTGTTAAGTGTATTCAGTGTTCCAAAAGTAAAAGTCCTATTCATGTTCTGCATAAATGATGTGAGGTGACTGGCAGTTGGACCACTCCCAAGGCTTTGATGGACACAAAACTGTACTGGTTGAAAAAAAGAGTAGCAGCTGTGTCAGAAGTATTAAACTAAAATCAATGGGCCAAATGTGTACTTAACTAGTATGAGTAAAAGTCAACAACAAAACATTTTATTCTGTTGCATGCAGCACTAACGATGAGCTAAAGTTAAAGAATCTTCCACCATCTGAAGTTCACCTTGGGAGTGTTTTGTTCCATATTATATACCATTCTGCATTTTTGTTTATTCTGACTTTGTTTAACTGGTTCCTTTTCAATAGCTCTTATGGCTATGTGGGCGGTAAGACCAACAGCCCTACAGTAAAAAAAATCCATAATGCTGTGTTGGTGGGGGGAAGGGTTGTTTTATGTACAGGTGGGACATAAAAGCTTAGCTTTTCTCAACTGTCTTCTGTAGTGTTGTTGGGTGCCTTTGGAGTCTCGGTAGCTTAGCGGATAGCAGCAGGCTAGAATGCCAGGTCCTATTCACAATCGTTAGTAAACTAAGGGAGGCGAGCCCTGACATTAAAAGGACTAAATCCTAAAAGAAAAAGGTAAGAACTGCTAGCTTGTTCGCATTCCTACCATGAGCAACCACTTTGGTGTTAGGGTAGCTTACTATTTCTAAGCTAAGGGAGGTTGCTAGCTCGGAGTTCGTTAGTGCTGATGGGATTTTGAACCTGCTGACACGCAGAACATAGGAGAATGCTTACTGAAATAGTTGGCCAATGGTCGGCTTATGTTGGGCCTCATGCCACATGGTTCAAACAAAGAGAAGGCCTTAAGGAGAAATCAGAAGCCTAACTACGAGGGGCCTTCCCAACCTGAGGAGTTCAAGAGACAAAGGAGCTGAGCCAACAAGAAAGGTGTGAAAAACTGTGTTTCAAGGTACGACCCGCCCCCAAAACCATTACTCGTCTCCTATTGGATCAAAGTGTCCACAGACCACGAAACTCCCGACAGGATGACCATGACGTCACGGATAGCTTAAAGGTCAGGAGACCCCTCTGCACGTCGCATTTCCCAGGTAACGTGATTTTGTGAAGGGGCTCCGGTCTCATCCAATAGTTACCGAAAGGGTGCATTTTGAGAAACATTTTTCATTTCGACCTAGGCTTCAGTTCCCTCCTCGCTGGACGAGACAGAGACTGTTTTTGTTTTACTTTCATTTTTGTTAGAATATTCGCTATTGTTTTGGATCCAGGAACGCTGCACAACCCAGCGTTTTCTCATCGCCTGCAGAAGGAAGAGATCATCTTCAGAAGGAGACGAAACCCTGTCCCTTCCACCGAGTCGACATATCGCTGTGAACAGCCTGCCGTCAGTTTTAGTTCACTAAAGCTTGACCCCGCTCTCGCGCTCCCGAACGGATTGGAGCATCAAACCAGACGGGCAACCACGCCATCCGCAGCAAGAGGCTACATGTAAGAGGCTTCTGTTTGGGCAGAAACAGATATCGCTGTGAACCAGCCTGCCGTCAGCTTTAGTTCACTGCAGAGCTGCCAAGCGTCACGCTTTGAGTGTGACAGTCACGCAATTTGACCCATTCTCACACCACACGCCACACATGACATTTCTCACGCTTATTTCCCCATTCAATACTCGTACGCGGCTTGCCCAGAGAATGTCTAATAGGATAGGAAGTGGACGAGCTCTGGCTTGCCGTAGTTCGAGTAACTCTGATTGACTGACCGAGATAACCAATCCCAGACCAATCCATCAGTCCTTTGTGCCTAAATCTAACCAACCACGGAAGGCACCACGCAAGATAAACCAATCAGAAGCAACGTAAGGCGGGTCTTGGCGTCTCTAACTATCTTTCACTCACAACGGCGCCAACATTTAAAACCCACTCGACATTCTCCTGCTAGCTAGAAGACGGACGGAAGGCAACTACCCAATTTTGTTCCCTGTTGATTCGCTGTTTCTCCTTGAGTTTCCTAGTTAATATGTACTACTTTAAGGCTGCTATAAGTCTATCATTGGCCTGTATTTGTTGCAGAGCTGTGTAACATTTATTTGCCTCTTCTCTTGCCCAGTTCACACTTGAAAAAGAGACTCTAACGTCAGTTACAGACTTGTAAATATCAATTTAGACCCCCCTAAAGCAGTGTTTTTCAAAATTCTAAATTTCAAGGTCGATCCTTAACTCTGACAGTGTACAGGCTGTCAAAATCGCTCTAATCGATGAGGAAACTGTCCCTGTAAGCCGCACATCTGTCAGCTGCACACCTGTAAGCAGGTGTGCTCCATGCTGAGACTGCTGCCTGCTGAACAGCGGGTCGCAGGAAGAAGGATCTGAAGTGCCCGTGTTTCGGCTACAAAAACCCGCCGAACTGATCCGAAACCAGCACTGATGTGTTTTTTTCCACAGTCGAATATTAATTTTCACAATCGAATATCCGTTTTTAAAAAAATATTTGAATATATATTCAAATTTAGAATATTCATTGAAAGCCCTAATTTGTACACTATCAGAGTTACAGACCTTTGCCGCGTTTCCCAGATTCGCTCTTAGCGCTTAAGAAGCTCTTAAGCGCTAAGAGCTTCTTCGGAACGCTCTTAAGAGCGCTCTGAAAGAAGGACGTGTTTCCCAGAGTCGTTCTTAGCTTAAGAAGATCTTTCACTAAGAAGGAAGTGTAAGATCGCCCTGACCCACTCTTAACAGCCTTCTTAGCGACCAAACGCTCAGTGCAGCCGCATCAGGTAAAGTTATATCGGACACTCAAAGGAATACTAAAACCATGTGTAATGATGAATGTGCACTCAGAGCTGCAGAACACTGACGCAAGAAAAATAATAGCATAAGAAGAAAAATAACGATATGAAAATAAAGAATTGCCCATGTGTTCCTGTAGCTATATAAATAAAATAAATCATCATTACTATCACTCGTTACGTTTTCACACACATTCGGCATCTGCATATGAGTTTACAGTAGCTATAAAACCATCAACCACCCTGTGGTGTTTAACAGATATGAGGGAAACTGACAGGTGTAACTGAACTCAGCTGGAACCTCATCAAGAGAGTCTCCACCTGCTAGTCTATAGAAAGGCGTTGCCGAAGCCCACGCGTGTGAGACGCCATGGCTGCAATACAGCATATTCTCGCTGCTAACCAACAGCGTCGCCGTGCGCGAAGCCAGACGGTTTATATAAATGCTTCTGTGCGTCAGCACTTCTCCCCACTCGACGTGCTGTCGGACCGGGCTGTCCAGTCCAAGTACCGGCTTCCCCGTGAGGAGATCCAACGCCTCGTCACGCTCGTGTCGCCACACATCCAGAGGGCAACCCGCTGCAGCTCTGCCCTCAGCCCGGAGGTGCAGCTCCTGGCCGCGCTGCGTTTTTACGCAGTGGGGCGCTTCCTGGAGGTGGTGGGGGACGACCACAGGGTGTTGCGGGTGACTTAAGCGCTGATAAAGTGGTGGGTGATCGATTTGCCTGGCATCGATTGATTCATATTTCAGCACCACGGCGGTGGACAGCTCCCACTAAGAGTTCATTTGAACTGTTCTTATTTGTTTATTTTTGTATGTAATAGTGTTTTTCTATGGACCTTGAGTCTGCTGCTAAGACATTCATTCAATCAAAAAACACTTAATGTTTTATTAATGTTTTTACATAATTTGCTTTTTAAACCTAAACAAAACAAAAACCAGAAACAGTTTGGCTCTTGAGGGAACTCTGTCATCCATCATGACAGTGAAGATGGCGAGCCTCGAGCCACAATGTTTCAAGTGGGAGCCCCCTGCCTCTGTCATCAAGGCATCAAAATCTGCAACAAACACTTACAACATTCGACATGAACCCAGCTAAACATTTGAAATTAAATATTGTCAAATAAATGTGTTTTGTCAAAATTTTTGTTAAAATTTTCATTCCTAATTTCTAGTTAATTAAGACTAGCATTAGGAGGCTACAGTGCAGGGAGAGCAGCTGGCATGGAGGTGACGACATCAGTCTTAAGGTATAAATAGACGTTAAAAAAGGCCAAATTTTTTTCGCCGAACGCATCATGACATGACATTCTTTGTTGTGTTTTGTTTTGTTTTATTGTGAAAGGACCTCCGAGTCCGATTTGCTGTACCGTGTGTTAACTGTGTATTACGCTCACAGTAACTCATACAGGCTAGCCAAGCCTGTACAGTCTTGCCGCCGTGTGTGACCACAATACGTCGTATTCCGGCTCGATCAGCGGACTATAAACGAACCTCGATTCGTTTGTCGGCCACTGTTTGAGGGAGAGACGACCGCTGTGTACCGCATGGTCATTGTGTTTCCCTTTGTTGTTCGCTAAGCACTAGCTTAGCTTCCTTTCCCTCTTGCTAATAACACACACACACACACACACACACACAGAGACCCACCGTCTTATGAGCGATCTGTTATTATCTGTAACTAAAAGCTAATAACACCGCTATAGACTACGGGGCTGTGTTTAGTGATACTCCTTTTATTGACTTCAGAGACGGACTCCTCGTAGTAGCACGTCTACCCCTTTTTGGAACTGTGGGTAATTCCTCTAAATTCCCCTCTCGTGCAACCAAACTGCACGGGAGACCAAAGACGACATAACCGCCATCTTTGTTCAAACCTTGCGCGCATGTGTGTGACCACATTTGGCCAATACATTCACTGCCGCCATTTTTAAATCCCAGGTAATTCAGTACGACCTGAATCATCAGCTCGGGACTCGTGCTCTCACGTGACTTCACCAAATCACGTTCGGTGCTTCCTGTAGTCTCTTCAACGAGAGTTCTTAGGTTACGCCCACTGATTTGTAGTCCGGCGGACGTGACCTCACAAGCCACGTTCGGCCATCTTTGTTGTTTTTAAAAGGGATTTCCTGTTACACACACACACACACACACACACATACATATGTACACACACATACCTTCCCTCATTTATATGTTTGGCTTGTTTATGTTTTGATGTTGCTAGCTGTTGAAAGCAACTGTGGTTTGTTAAAGTAGGTGGTTTGGTTTTTGGGAGAAAAACTTTAATAAATACTGTTGATTTTAACTGAGCAGTGTCTGTGATTGTTTTGCACAATATTATAATATTTGCTGGTTGAAATGGTCAGTGCTCGGATTCACACCTTCCCACTTATCTAATTATTGATATTTTCACAATATTGACTAGAGGTATATCGTTTGATTATTGATCCCTGATTTCAGGGTGGTGCCCCGTGTTCATTAATGACTCATAGTTACCTAGGTTTCATTAATTAACTTTAATAATTTTAATTAATTAATAATAATATATTAATTAATAATCAATAATTAATATCGATTCCCAACACTTATAACCACCGTCGATATCCAACATTACTGAGAGAATCAGTCAAGTGCACACAGAATCTTTTTGGTCTTTTTCTGCTTGCAATTTCCTCCAGTTCACATTACAGAAAAACAGGGTCTGCAGGTAGGTCTGGTTGTAATATTGCATGCAATCATTACTAAATGCTCAGAGAAGAATGTGTGAGAAAGAAGAAAAAAAAGTTAAACGGCGACAATGCAGAAAACGCCATGTGTGCTTGAATCAAGCTGTGCAGATTTAACCCCTACAGGTGTGAGGACAGGTCTTCTCTGAGTGAATTACACGCTAAATGTGGGCAATTACCAGTTACAAAACCAGCCCACAAACACGTTTCCAGCCCGAGTAGGGAAACTGTATATTAGACACATCCATCCCCAGTGCACATGTACACACATCACACAGACGCACACACAGAATCTCTTGGCTTCATCTTCTGAGCTAAAGGGGAGGAGTGGTCTGGGCGGGAGTTGGGGTGGCAAGAGCTGGAAGGGAACGGACGTGGTCCAGGGCTTGGGGCCAGGGAGCAGACGAGAGGGGATTTACGATCAGACATGACTGCATCCTGTTTTTATTTTCCCCGACCCTTCCAGCTAGGCGAGGGACAGACAGACAGACAAACAGACAAGACAGACAGACAGAGAAGAAGAGGAGAAGACAAGTAGGAAACACACAATTAATGCAGGCAGTTTTTTTTTTTCTTGAGTGAGCACACCAAGCTGAGGTCAATGTGTTCCCCAGTCCTGCCTCCCTGGTGTATGATGTCTTTTTTCTCCCTCTTTCACCCTCGATCCCCGTCCTCCCACCCTCCTGCTCCGCACTCTCAATCCCTGGAGGTCCAATCATCCCATCATTCCACCTGGCTGCTGCTTCAGCTCTTTATCTGCGTTAATGCTTCAGACCGGTGCTGCTTAAGACTGCACAAAAACATCTGGTCCAATCGAAAGGGACAAGGCAAGACAGGACAGGATGTGGAAGGAAGTAGGGGAGAGGAGGGAGATGAAGAGCATCAGCCACAACACCATATGCACTAACCCCAAACCATCAGCCCTGTGAAGGGTGGAGGGCCCCTGCCTCCTTCAATGTTGACGAGGATGGCTGAACACCAGAGAAAACTTGAGAAGCGATAAACTTTTTACTTTACTCATGGACATATCATAGACTCTATAAAATACGGAGGGCACTTCCGGTGCCTTAAATCTGCATTTTCTTTAATGATCAGCAAGGGCAAATCCACTGGTTTCAAAAGGAAGTCTGATTTTATTTAAGCTTAACTATTTTTATTATCTCAGTGAACAGTCTCCTAATGAGTTTTTGGTCTCAGTTTTCAAGTCTTCATCAGTACAGCATGATGTTCATTTTGTAAATTATGTTCCTATTTAGGGTAAAATAGACGATAAAGGGCCTGGCTCCTATTGACAAGACGCTTCCATGGCGTGTTTCTCAGGTTCTCAGTCAGATCCAATCAGGATATCCATTCAAGATCCGCCCTCTTGTCTAAATCTGAATTATTATACAGAACAACAAAAAAAAACAACATACCTTTAAAATTTTCTCATTTCCAACTTGTAAATCACTGCAGCTTTGGGATTTTAGGCCGAGTTGGTATCCAAAGCGTCAGTTTTTGACGAGTTGGGAAATCAACTCAACTCAAAAATCAACTTTTCTTACAAAAAGTACCTTTAAAGTCTGTTTGGTCAAATAGTTGTTAAGAGTCAAAGTGGAAATTCCAAACATTTTTTGGAGGAAACTTTTCTTTAGTACTTTTTTTAGTAGTAAAAAAAACTTAGCTTTTTTGGTTATTTGGAGGTCTTGCAAACCACTTTGCCACAGCAGTTTAATCTCTTGATTTCTAGCCTCAGTCCAGCATTAAAGTTAGAATCAGATTTATTTCTAAGTGGGTTTTCACAAAAAAGTAATCTGTCATGGGTTTATATGATACTTCATAGCAGAAAGCACAGGCTAATGGTTATTTTGAAGGTTCTCATCAATAGTATTGCTGCAGAAAAGGCCCAAGGACTGAAAACAGCAGCTGACAAATGTTTAATAAATGTTTCAGCAAGAATAATCTAAAACTGTCTAGAGTGAATCTAGCACTCTGCCAGCAGTAATGAAAAGCCTCACAGAGATAAGCCCGACCAGAGGGGAAGTAGGTTTCATAAGCCACAGAGCTCCGAGTCCAGCCTGGATGCCCAGAGGGCAACAGAAACTTGATTCAACGATGTGACTTTAAGATTTCTGCTTCAGGGATTCTATCTCTACTGACTGCTCTTGGCTGACTCCAAGCACACATTTGGTTTAGTTACAAAAACATCCGATGGGAAGGGAGGAAGAAAAAGAAAAAAAGAGGCACAACGCAACATTTAATCTGAACCTTATGTGGACTCCTCCTTTCCAGAATGCCTCAAACTTGAAAGAAAAAGGGGCCCCCTAAATGTACAAGAATGCACATTTGCAAAACATCACACCAGGGCCCAAACTAGGTATGGAAGAGACGGAAGAACTCATTTCACAAAGTCAAAGCTGGCCAGTGTGGCAAGAGAAGAATGGTTATTTGTGGTTTTTCAATGGGGATGGTCTTAAATATGAAAACAGACCTTTCCACAAATCAAGGCCTCCTCTTTCAGGGGTCACCTCCGCTGACCTTCGCACCAGTTTGGCCAGTTCTACTTAAGAATCAAACCCCTGGATGCGAAGCTTTATATTCAGAGATACTTCAACTTGTGATGATACCACAAGGGCCTTCAAAACAAGACAGGACATGAATCTTCATATGCTTACAGGCTTTCATGCAGCCAACATTAAAATTATATTCAACGAGCATCACAAGAACCATAAATCCACATCTATCTGTGACCAGGATTGAGAGAATCTTTTAAGGTTACAACTAGGAGCTGTGCATTTGTGTTCCACAACACAGTAGTGTCGTAGTTCTGTGCCCCAGGAATATTAATAATGAAAGTAAATATTGAGCTATGGTTACTTATTAATACCTTTGTCCAGTCCATATGAATATATGTGTGCTTGTCAACACAACAGGAGGAGCACATACTGTCTCACAGTTCAACACTCATGCACTCCTGATCCTCAGGACATTAGGAGCATGGGGTTTAGGGTCAGGAACAAGGCTGATTCAAATTTTTTTCTTAAGAATAATCCCCTGGGAGAAGCATCTGGGATACAGCATACATTTTCTCCAGGTCAAAAACGGCCAATTAAACTTTGCAGTTCTACAGAATCAAAATGCAGCAAATATAGACGGCAATGCAGACAGCAGTTTCAGTGACTGATCAATCAATCAATCAATCTAAGCTTCACTGTCATTTAGCTGTACCAACAAAAGTAGTGCAACATAAATGAAATTACGTTTCTCTGAGATCCTATAACACAAACACAATAAACACACACAATATATAAATATAATAATTTAGAACTAAAACTATGACAAGGGCTCATGAAGTGCAGCAGTGTGCATGCTCCAGATCAGCAGTTCAGCAATCTAACAGCTTGTGGAAAGAAGCGACGTCTCATAACAACAACAAATATGGCAGACTACATGCTTGTGTTCGTGCTGCAGACGATATTGAGTCTATTAGGGTTACTAGGGCAAAATATTCTGTTCCTCTGCCACTACGCTGAGCAAAAAAAGGATTATGGACAACCGACTAGCCATTTTCGTCTTCTTCTTGTTATGTTCGGTTTCTCCTTAGGCTGTCTGTTTGTATACAGTGCTAAAGCTGTATGCCATGCTCCGTCTCTTCTTTTCCGTTTTTGGTGAATTTTCAGCGCCACCTATAGGCCTGGCATATGAACTACAGCATATTGAGTCGTTTACAATGGATCTGTGTGGACGCAAATATTCTTGAAACGCTGCCAAGGAAGACGGGGGAAAAAAAGATCGTTTTGGTACGTGTGGACGGGCCTTAGTCTGTTGATATGTCTGCATTCAAAAGGGTGCGAGAACATGCCTCAACGGGATAAAAAGGTTTGTTTGCCTCTACTTCAGCTAGTGAGTGCAACTAACCTCTGAAAAGCTGCTCTTGATGTGAAATTACATTTTAACTTGAGTAACTTGTTCGTGCTAAGGTTTTTAAGTGCATAGGCATACATTTTTGGGGGGTTGGAGGTGGTGGGGCACGGT
Organism: Lagodon rhomboides; assembly: GCA_039737535.1. NCBI lineage: Eukaryota > Metazoa > Chordata > Actinopteri > Spariformes > Sparidae > Lagodon > Lagodon rhomboides. Next base: position 31,683,392 of record CM077794.1, read on the forward strand.
CCACTCAATAAACAGCAATGCTTCCAGTAAAGTAGATTGTGGCAGTAAGCAACTTCAAAAGCAATGGTTCCAATCTGTCACAAATGGTAAAGAAGAAGAAGAGAAGGAGAAGCCAGAAAGGAAAAGGATGAGAAGGGTCCAGCCATTTTTCTCGAAAAGGATTTTCTTTTAAACATTTGGACCATAAATTGATGCAGAGAATCCCAATTTGGTGTAGAAACATTCACCAGAACACAGAAAATGAAGCATTTGATGCTCAAAATGTAATGGGAGAGATTCCCTAAACACCCTGTTTGTTGAACACATGCACCTCTGTAATGTTGAAACAAAGCCTGCACACCTGGAAAGGAGCTGTTAATATCCTGCCCAAACCATATAGCCACAAAACGTGCCAAAAAATCCTCCTGCCATCTGCTAATGTTAGTGTATGACATGTATTTATGTGTCAGTGGAAAAGTGACCCAAAAATACCAAAGACATGTTTTCAGAAACATTGTGCACCATTCTAGGAGACAACTAATTTTAGGGCTCATTATTAAGTATATGTTGAAAAGACAATTTGTCAATGACTAATGATCAAATCTTTAAAACTGTCAAACACTGATATCGGCCCCAAAAATCCAGTATCAGTCAGGCTATGATCCACACTATAGTTCCTCTTTCCATGGGTATACAAAACACTATCACATTGCGCTGTACATGCACTCTGCAGCTGTAGGAAGTGTTTGGAGGTTAAGTTCCAGTAGAAGACTTCAAAAGGGAAACCTCACAGAGCTTCATTGTCAGAGACAGCAAATCATCACCCACAGAGTCCAGGAAGGTGTGTCAAAAGAAGTCTGTCTGCACCTCAACAATGCATTCCACATTTCAGCAGGGAAGAATTAGGACTGCGTGCAGCGTTATGATGCATTGAGCAGGCTGGAGCCGCAGCTTTCAGGCTACGTTGTCCTCATATGAATTGTGAAATACTTTGGACATTACAGCATTACAAAACTGCACAAACATTTTCATCACTCGCCAGGGCTTCCGGAACACTCTGCACCTGTATTTACAATACCCAACATCTGTTCCTGGAGCTGAAACTGCAATATAATATGTGCTCTTTAAGTGCATGCACGCATGCACGCACGTGCGCACACACACACACACACACACGACAAAGACTAATGACAAAGACTAATACACATGCTTACACACTCCAAAACGTGTGCAGGCATAGACACACATGCATGCTTCAGAACACACACACAGACACAGCTGTCACTGGGTAAAGGTAAGTGCTGGGGTTAAGGAATACAAGCAGCACATTTCCGGATTTTATAAACAGAGGCCTCAAATAAACTTCACATGCTGATCTGCCTGCTGTAAACATCAGCCAGCATTTTAGCAGTGTTTGGTGTGTAATGTAGAAATGATGTCAAACACACAAAACTCATTTTTGACGCTGTTTTTCTTTCTCGTTTCGACACACTGCAGTGAGTATTTAGTGCGTTAGCCAAATCACTTTGCACAATTACTAAGTAAATTGTTTGGGCCATTTAGTCTACGTCGGGGAAGTGGATGTTAAATATTGAGCCTGATCTTCGCCGTCAAATGAGAGGCTAACCAAAAAGCTTTCAGCCGACAAAGTGCAGAGTTGTGTGTTTATTATTCCGCATAATGAATTTTACTGGCCCTTTTTGTTCCAGTGGGCTTCCCCTGTTTAGAGAGGCTTGTAAACAGTGTGTCCGGATGTGGCACAAATCAAAGCACACACACACACACACACACACACACACACACACTCACACACACTCACACACACACACACGCACAGACGTATGCCCTCATACACACAATTTGTACTGTTTAGACTGTGGAAATGAGTCATCTGCTAGTGCTGGGATCACTTGAATGCCAACAAGACAACCGAGAGACGCCTGGAGTCTGTGAGGTACCACGAGACTACATAATAGCTTCCAATACCGCACAAAACACCTAAAGGGATTTATTATGAAGATCTGTTTTGCATAATCTGTTCTGTTCTTGATCTGAATCTGCAATCTGCAAATTGGGTCTTAAAAATGTTGGCTTGTGACCCCTAAGAGGAGGCATCTCAGTGTGTCCGTGGTCTATTTTACTAAAGACTGCTTTTTCCCTCACAGGACATCTCATTTCAAGGATCTATAGAGGCCTGTGAACACCTGGAAATATGCAGTATATATTATAGGAAAATCAGAAATAATTTTCTTCTCTGTCTGTCTGTGCAAGTAGCTCAGTATAACCCATGTTTACATTTTTTTTAGGCAGCAACCTCTCGTGGCTATAGTAATTATGACAAGAGAAAAGGAGGAAGTGAGATGATGTAGTATAAAGAGCTACAAAGTCCACAGATGGAGGAGGATGTGGTGGACTTTCCCCCAGGAGACAACTATTTGAGTCCTGTCTGAAACCAGAAGGCATCTGTGATCTTTTTTTACTCACAGAATGATCTTTTCCTAGCCCTAACCGGTTTTCCTGCCTGAACCAAATAATGAGCGTTTTGTAACATTTAACACTCGAGGTCCAACAAACGAAGGCCCAGTGAAGTGCTGTCACTGGTATGTACACTGGCGCAGTCACTGTAATGATCACAGGAATTATTGAGGCGAATAGCTCTCATGCTGCTTTCGGTTTACTAAATTTTAATTATACAACATTATTGTATATCTATGAGCTTATAAGATAGTTAAGCCAAGTCAGTTTAATTTATACAGCCCAGAATCACAAATCTGTCCAAAGTGCTTTACATCATTTTCTAAATTATGAGGCTCTCAATTTGGTTAAGGAAAAATCCTCTTGTTTTGCCTTTTCGCCTCAGCTGTGTGAATCAGACATGGAGTTAAAAACCAATAAAATGCTAGACATCTACAATGACTCCATCTGTGTCAGCTGATGCAGTAACAGCTTGCGTGCCAACACACGTCTGACATAAGCCGTGTCAGAATGACGTCACGAGGAGCTACATCAGATACAACAGAAAAGCTGTCAGAAAAATGTTTATAAAAAGAGTTACATGCTGTACATTTTTCTGCTGTGACTAACACCGCGCAGCACATCATCTGAATGTATTCATATATAAATCTGACAACCTGCAAGAAACAATGATGAAAGTCATGTCTACTTCAGAGTAACTGAGAGTCACTGAGAGTGACACAGTAACTGAGACAGAAGAACAGCGTCAACATCTGAAAAGAGACTTTAGATAATGTGGTTTCATTATTCTGAGGAGCTTGAGTAGATAACTGATACAATCTTACTGGTTCAAAAGTTAGAAGGATAAAACACAAAATAAGGATACTGATGCACTTATTCTCTTTAAAGCACAGCTAAATAAGCCATGATTGGCTGTAATCCATTTCACTGTGCTGGTAGAATTCAGATCAGTGTGTCTGAATGGAGGTCAGTCTGTCTGCCCTCCACGCTGCCAATACATCCACTGCTTACAGCTCGTGTGTCTCTTTACCCATTTAGCAATATCACATTTGCCCACTAGATGTCCTCATTTAGGGTTACTACAGTTCAGCTTTAGTGGGTCTGACCTTTTCTCCTGCAGCAGTGAGCAGCAAAGCAGTTTTTTTTTTTATAACAACAATGCCTTCATCAGCATTATCAGATTCCGTGATTATCTAAAGGAGCAGTTCCCAAGCTAGGGGTGGTTGACAAAAAATGGAAGAACATTTTGGCCTCCACAAATGTATTTTGATTTTTCCTGACTTTACAATTTTCATGAAATACAAGACAGAGGCTTGTTCTGCCTCTTTGCCTTGAAATTAAAAAAATATGAGAAAGGGAACATAGTTTTTTCGTTTTGTCCTCACACCTCTGATAGGTGCAACCTTTCACAAGAAGTGACAAGAAGGCATTGCTTGGCTTTAATTGGTCCCAAGACAAAAAAGGTTTGAATCCACTACGCAAGATCACCTGCTCCCAAATCGTGAGACCCCATGGGTCACAGGATAAATATTAAACATGCATGACTTTTTATCTATATTCTTTTGTCATTTTCGGAAAAAAATCATTTAAAATGTGTGTTTTGTTTTAATGTAAACCAGGCTAATGTCAATACTGAAAGTCTTCTGGAGCCGTGTATTGGACAAATATCTTGCTCTGACACTCTATGTTGGTTTTCCTTTTCTTTTGTCTCCCATCTGTTTGTCTTTTTGGGGGGTAAAATGTATTTATTTATTTTAATCAGATCTTTATCAGGAATTTGTACTTTCAGTTTTACAGAAAACAAACATGAATATTTTTTACATGGAAAAATGATGATGTCCTCTTCATATTAAGCTGAATTCCTGTTTTTTTCTCTTCAGGTTTAAAAATCCTACCTTTCATTAACGAATCACAGCGTTCAACCTGGATCCCCTCGGTCAGTGCACAAGAGGTAAAGCACAGATTTTCATAATAATCTGTGTGCTCAGTGGAGGCTTAAATTGGACCTGGTATAAGTGTGCTCTGGCATTATGTTACATTTGAAAGTGGCTGACCCGTGATCAAGTGTAATTAAGTGCTGATTATATAACACATCTGCCATCAAGAAGTTGTTTCTGGGGCTCGGTACAATTCAGACTGGACAAACAAAATCTTCCCTAATGACATCAAGATTTCCATCCATTCTTATGCACACACAAACAAGCTCACAGAGAAAAGAAGCGCACACGCATTAAACATCCACTTGGAGATGAAAAATTGATTTAAACAGTCTTGTTTAGTCATTGTAACACAGCCAGGATGTGAAACCCCCACAACAACATGCTTTTCGTGTCTGTGTGCATCTAAAAATGACGTCACAAGTGTGTATGTGTGCCTGCTTCTCGCAGCTGTGCAAGGTAGGGATCTTGTGCGTGACCCTGGCGTGTTGCAGCCGTCGCAATGTCGTCCCCCCATTTTTATTTTTCAGGAAATGGTGCATTGGAGCGTACGTTCCCCCAGCAGCTCATTGTTACCTGAGCAGCAAAAGGAAACAACTGCATTTCCTACATGATGTGTTTTTGTGCCTCTTCAGCTTTTGTTCCTTTCAATGAAACTAAAGGAGGAAAAAACAGGTATCAACTTGTGGGTACATGCGTGTGCGTTTGTGTGTGTGCATTTGTGTGTGTGTTTTGCGTGGCTGTATGTCTATTTATGTGGATCAAGGCAATGTGTGGTGGTATGGGAACCATATGTCAAACGCACACAGGAAGTTAGTTACTTTCAAACCTCTATTTAGAACTTTTAATGTTTGGTTTTACACCCTGTTGTATATCAACAATGGGTAAAATGTTTATACGTATGGGAAAGGGGTCACCTGTAGTGTTATAATTATCACCCGCCTCTGAAGTTACACTACACTACAGAACATTTCAGCATCTATGTGGTCCAAAACTTCAAGGTTTTGAACACAAGTCATCCAGCACCAAACAGCAAAAAATGTTTTAAAAATTAAGCTGCACGTAAGGGATCATGGTGGACACAAGCACAGTCTGTGGATGGTCCCAGCATGTTTAAAAGGATCTCAGTGAGACTGACAGGCAGAGATTTGATGTTTTTCAAAACATATTGAGCAACTTCGAGAGTCCGACCGATATCTCAGTTGTACGGGGTCCATTTTGGCCAATCACAGCTATACCGGCATTAGCATATATGCTGTCCAATATAGGGCAATAGTAAAACTTTCTTTTTACAGATTATAAAATCAGGAAAGGATGCTTGGGACAATTTACGATTATTAAATTACCAGCAAAGTTTAGAAAATAAAGTTTATTGTTAAGCTGCAAAATATCCTGCCTCCATTATACATATATCTTTGTCACAAGTGTTCGATTGCTATAGTACATCTGTGGGATTATTGCCACAAAAGTGTGGAAATCAGCCCATACTGATATTGATATGGTAATATTTTACTTCCTAAAATCAGATGGACACACTACATAGGGCTGAGTGAGGGCAGAAAAAGATGGCCGAGTTTGTCGGTGTCTGTGAAACTAAATAATCGATAAAGTTACTGAGCAATGATCAGTCATCTGTTTTGTAACTTTAATCATTTCTGTCACTCGGTCTGCTTCTTCAATCTCTCATTAGCTATTATGGAGGGGAACAGGAGACAGGAAACAAAAAATAATAATGAAAACTGCCAGCTAGAGTCATTTCTTGTATACTGGAAGTGTAATTAAAAACATATAGACTATTTATGACATATTTCTGATCACAGTGAAAGCGTAGTGTTGCAGCAGCCACTCTGCAAACAGTCTCATCTAAAACGGTTTTACATGTGGATGTCAGGAGATTTGTCACAAAACTCCCATGCTTTATAGCTGTACTGTATTTTACCTAATTTTGCATTTTATTTATGCTTTATTTCAACATCGGATGGGCCAACAGAAAGAAATTAAGAAGCAGTGAAGAAGTGAAGCATCAAATGCATTCTGACTCTTTTACTTCTACCCTGGCGTACTTGCCAGGGCCTCTGTTTGTGTAGTGATTTTGGTTTGCAGATTTTGGGGGGAAGCGAGCAGAGTCAATCGGGGTTGGGGAGGTTGTTGTCTCCCTCCAGGGCGTGAGGAGGGTTTCAGAAAACACTGCCAGTCACGGCCATTCCACTCTCCTCTGCGGACAGTAAATCATGCTCTTCGCTGGAGTGTTTCTGCACAGCAGCTCCAGCTCCCTCCTCAGCTAGAAATGCAATATGCCACGTACCCCTGACGCTGGACCACCCAGGAGGCATCCGGGGTAACACACAGAAAAACAAATGTGCATGTACTCGTACAATCACACACACACAATCAAGCACATTCAGATACACACATGTATGTATGAGCCAGTATGCCTTTCCATGGGATGTGAGGTGGATTGGTTTGTGGCATCAGGGGTGAGGGGGCAAAGGAATTTCAAAACAAGCCGTGGTTTGAGTGGTTTCTCTCACTGGGATCTGAATACCACAGAAACTCCCAACTTCCTCTTTGGCAAATGTCAAAGGATTGGTGACCCTCTGAGTTTAAAGGGCTGCAGACATGTCAGACACTCCAAGAAAACATTCAGAAGTTGTTAAAGACTAATTCAGGAAGGAATAAGTCACAAAGAATTGTGGTTTGGACAAAGTATTCCAAGCAGAGGCACCTAAAGCTCAATAACAAAGTGTTGATGCTTTTTGTTTGTTGGTTGGATTTCGGAGTCCACGAGGCAAACCAAACTGCTAAAAGATGGGGAGCATTTTTGGGACAGCTGCTATGTGCGACTTTGTTTTGGTTTCCCAAATTATATGGGTTTCAGGACATGCAAAGAGGAAATCAGAATAAAGAACAGCAAACTGCTCTGAGTAGCTGTGGCTGTTCTTGGTTTCAGTGGCATTTTTACGATAAAGGTTTGTGAATTCTTCTATGTTAAATTCGATGGAAGGCCAAAGTCTTTTGGTTGTTTGTTTGTTCGCTTTTCTGGTACATTTTGTGTTGTATAATGTCTTTATGGCATTTTAAAATGATACAAAAAATCATTAACACACCATCTAAAACATTTTGGATGCCACCAGGTTTCTACAGTAATGAAACAAAAGAAGAACATTTTGTTTTCTAGATGACCGTAGGACAGTGTTTACTCGCCTGCTTCTTTGCAAACAGCTGCGAGGTCGGCTCCTACATATCCGTGAGCAGCGTCGGCCAGCTGCCTCAGCTCCTTCGTGGTGGCACTACACAGGACAAAACTCAGCTGCTTCTGCAAAATATCTGCACGCTCAGCAGCACTCGGAACTCCCACCTGCCACCATGGAGAAAACACAAGACATTGTAGAAGATAAAGTTTCATTTACACAGAAAAGTAAGAGAAGGAATCTCAAGGCATTTTTTTATAGATATTTTTTAGCAATGTGATCAATGTTGTTCATGATCAAACAGCAAATATCCTTAAATGTGGACATTTTAAGCGCTACTCATGACTCACAATAGGAACATAGGAGCGTGTTGAATGAATAAAGAAGGCTGCTTGTGTGTTATAACAACAAAATGACTGAATGCATCTTGTTTGCAGCACTGAGTAACTAATGTAAAGTTCTCCAAACAATTCTAATTTGTAGTTTGTATTTCTACAGTTTTCTAATAATTGTTATTACTGTGATTAATGCTTATTTCATTTGTCATTCTTTAATTTTTAACCATTTTGCATCAGTAATAACTGGGGGTTTCATGGTTTTCATTTGCATCACAATTGTAAAAATGTTTTACCCCTAATATATTTTTATAGTGTGCACAAACCTCCAGCTCCTTGTCAAAGCGTCCTGGTCGGCGCAGGGCGGGGTCAAGGGCATGGGGCCGGTTTGTTGCCCCCAGGACCACTAGCTGACCTGAGTGACCCTCCTGCAAAAATGAGAAGATGACAAAAAGAGCAGGGAACAGTTAGTGCTACTTTAAATAAACACATAAACAATGCATTTTATGTTTTACCTCCTCCACTTCCGTGATTTTTGTAGATACATTTTTATTTCAATTTAATGCCAGCAACATGTTTTAAACTAGTTGGGACAGGAGCAGGTTCATTGGTGACAGGTGATGATATCATGATCGGGTGCAAAAGGAGCAGCCAACAAGGCTGGGGCGACGTTGAACATTTCGTGAAATACGTGATTGTACAAAAGGATATTACTACATGGGAATGCTCCATAAAACCCTTGTTGGTAAACATAAGTCATTTGTAAATTACTGAATTCTGTTTTCATTACATGTTATGCAGCTTCCCAACCTTTTCTGGAATCAGGGTTGTCAGAAAATTAGTGTAAATGTGTTTTTCCTTAGTTCTGCAGCTTCAAACAAAGTCAGTATCTAATGGATAACAATATTTCAGTGGTGCTAATGGTACTCCAGGCCACACAGTAACTTTTCCAGTGTTTTTTCAGTAAAAACTATACAAGTTGAGTGTGTTTGTACACTCACACAGCTGAGGTAGCTGTGAAGCCGCTCTTCAAGCTAGCACTGCCAGATCTGCTGTGCTGGATAAACTAGGAATTACATGCAAATTGTTGCTTTGAGTCATCAATATCAACTCTCTAGGAGCTAAGTAAAACAGCCTTGTGTTTAACTTCACAACCATGCAACTGTAACTCTATCCATTTAGTTTTCATAAGCAAAGCCTCAGAGAATATTTGACCCCTAGTGCGATCCTAACTTGTGTCAGTCCTGTGCATCTCAGGGTGGTCTGCCTGCAAGATGAAAAATCTCTATTTCCACCTTTCAATACCGCAGGGGGAATTGAAACGCATACAAATTACAGTGCGAGCAAGAATGCTGAGGAGCAGGAAATGCTCTCTCCACATTCCACAAACCAATCAGCACTGATGACCTTGGATCATCTGGTCTGGAAAACAGATGGGGAGCAGGGAGGGAGTCAGTGTATCTGTGCAGTATCACCGGTCCAAATGAGGGCTATTTTATTCCTTGGGTGCATGGAGATGTACTTTGCTGATAAAGTTATGCCAAATTGGCAGGTCATGGCAACCTTAGGTGATTTGTTTCCCAGGTCCCCGTTGGGTGTGTGGGGGGAATCGTCTTTTTTCTCATCAGGCACTGACAGAGCGCTCAAAGGACAAACAACACCCCAGAGATACAGCCCACAGTGTCTGAAGGGCGTCCAACACACAGAGATGGTTTCTGCATGACAATCTGCATTTCCAATGAGGACATTTCCTGACAGAGCCACGTTCTGCTGCAGCAACCATATTATAAAGTCATGTGTATGCTGAGTGAGCAAGTGTCTGGGTCAATGTAAAGCAGACCTTCCTTGTAATAATGATAGTGATGCAAAAAGGTTGAAGGACTAAGGAGAAGATGTGGATCTGTCTGTTTCATGCTTTAAGTGTTGACAAAGTGATGAAAAAGGGACACACAGAAGCTTCTATCATAAGCTAATGTTTAACTTTAAAGTAGAGTGAGAACCATTAGTTGATTAAAAATCTATTTTTTATTTTAAGAATGAATTTATCCATCTAGATTGTTTGGTTGTGAGTTTGGGAGATTTGAAATATAATGGAACTAGATGGCACTAGGCTTGGGGTTCTCAAAGTTGCTCTAATTACAAGACTCACAGGTGTGCACAGCCACTTGAAATATTGGTAAATTGCGAGTTCTAAGAAAAAGGCTCCACACAAACACAGTGACTGTTATTCAATGTGAGAATCAACATCTGCAAGGATGAATTATGGTTTAAGGGTGAAAAAGAATACTTACTGAACCAATCCCATCCATTAGAGTCAGGAGGGATGCAACAACTCTTTTCTCCACCTCATTCTGCGCTCCATCTCTCTTCGGGCACAAAGCGTCCAGCTCATCGATAAAGATGATCGCAGGTTGTCTGTTAATCAAGTGAAAATGTAAGAAATTAAGGTAATAATGACATTCTGCAAATCCTTAACACATTATTTCCTTAAATTATAAATCAAACTGTATTAGTTCTGTTCTATCAAATGAGCCACAGGTTTGATTTTAAACTGTAAGCACATCAACTTTTTACCTATGATTGGTGCACTTCCTTGGTGTATTTGTACTGTTAGTTTGATGGCTTTATGTCTGCCATGAGTGCTTCTTCATTGTGTAAGATGAATATAATTCAACATATTGCATTTATGACAAATACAAATTACAATTTACACATCGTCTTTGTCTTCTTTACACATTAGAAGACAACAAAACCAGAAGATTTAGTGTTTTGCATACACAGAAAAACATTTGAGTTAAACATTAGGACACTGTTGATGATGATAATTTATTGGCTGTGGGATTCATTAAAAAAATTCACCTCTGTGATGCTTCAGTGAAGATCTGCCTCAGCCTCGCTTCTGTTTCACCATAGAATCTTCAAAGATAAACAACAACTCTCTTGATTAAATCTAAAGTACTTATAATTTGTAATTCTTCAATTACAACCACAGACCATGTACAGGGTCGTGTGCATTATAATACAGTCATCCATACATTACTTCAGAAAAATTATAGACAGTAGAACATGGTGATAGATAACTTGTTTTTTTTTCGTGCCATGAATTACACATATCATATTCATCAACTTAAAAGCTAGTTTTTCAACTTGAGAAAGTTTCAGTTTGTTATAAAATCAATAAAATATATGACTGTGGAGATACAAAATGAGAAAGACTACAAACCCAATAGTCATGTAAGTGACAGAATCTAGTTTAACGCTCACCAAAACCCATAACTGACACCTTGTAGAGTCAGTCCTGTATATTAGCCACTCACAGAACTGATATTACTCTCCTCTCACATAACTGCAGCTGACAGTATGGCCAGACTTGTGGTTTTAACCTGTATCATAAATTTCTGTGTCGAGGTGACGCCCATGTTGGTGTTGGCAACGTATATTGCGCTTGGCAATGTAGTTCACTGAGCAGTTTCATACAAAACTAAATGGTATTTTACTATCGTTATGACAAACTTTACTGACTTGCAAAATTATCTCTTAAATTGACAAACATCATATGTGTAATTTATAGCACAATTCAAACGGATTAAAAAATATATATATATTTTTGTCTCTCGCCACTAAACACTGTACAATTTTTATTTGGAAATAAGTTCCCATGAGGCACACCAGAAGTATCATATTATTATATTGAGATGGAAAAGTGATGCAAAATGGCCATACTTGCTCATGATCTCTGGGCCATTGATCACCGTCATGTAAGCTTCAACCTCATTGGCTATGGCCCGTCCAATCATAGTCTTCCCCGTGCCCGGGGGACCATAAAGAAGTACTCCTCGGGGAGGTGGGATCCCTGCAAAAAAAAAGCCTTTAATTAGATATTTGGTCTGTCCAGTCCTAGTTTACATAAAATCATCTCACATGGAATAATATTGTGACTTACCATAGTTGGAGAATAGCTCAGGGTGTTTCAGAGGAAGCTCAATGGTCTCTCTGATGACGTCCAACTGGCTACTGACCCCACCAATCATGCTGTACATGACCTTTGCTCTTTCAGCATCTGCATCTGGATCCTCCTGTCCTGCTCTGTTTCTGAAGCTGACTTTGGTGGAGCAGGAGAGGCAGTAGAAGGTGTCAGAACTCTGTGCACCACCAGGGGGGGCTGTCGGGATTTTCTCTACCTGCTCAGAGCAAAGTGAGCTCTCCAGACTGACAGCTTCCTCTGCTGACCCTGCAGGAGGATTCTGGGAAGTGTAGGAGGGAGTATAGGGAGTAGGTGGTGTGGAGAGATAAGGGAGGTTGGCTGGTCGGAGTGGGGTGCTGGCTGCAGGCCTGGGCTCTCCAGGTGTGCTTGGTACCCTGTTAGGATTGTTGTCATCCACAGTGAGCAGGCTGAGCTGCAGGGAGAGGTCAGCTGACGTGGACTCCAACACGGAGCTCATCACAGAGGACTCCACCGTGTCAGGAACCAGCCCTGCCAGAGGAGCTGGTCTGTGGAGGGTGACCCCATCCTCCCCTCTTATTGTCTCGACCCGGAGACTGCATGACCGGCCAAAGTAAGTCAGGGAGATGACATTTCCTGGCAAAATGATGGTCCCAACTGGCACAAGACAGACAAACCAGTAGGGTTATTCCACCAAATGAACCAGGGCAGAGAGGACAGTAATAAAACTAAATATAAACAGAAATAAACTAAAAAAAAAGACGCAGAAAAGGACTGACGACAGTACCACATGTTTCTGCAAAGGAACAGGGTAATACAAACCAAAACTGCAGAGTATACTCAAATTATTTCTAATCTAATTTTGTTGTTAATAAAGAAACAAAAAAAAGAACACAAACATCAACTTGATTTTGCTAAAAATATTTAACCTGTGATGTTTCTTCATTTATTCATTTTTTTTGTTTGGTCAGAAGTGACATTTATTGGACCATTCAGTTAAGTACATAAAAAAAAGAGAATCATAGAATTCCCAAAGATTCTCAGCCCCACTCTGAAAACACTCTGTACTTACATGAAAATAAACATGCAGCAGTGTGAAGACGTGACTGGCTTACCCAGAGATCTCAGAAAGAAGTTCTTGAACTCATCTGTCTCTAGTGTATCATCTTTGGACCTGAATGAAAGTTAGATGTGCAGGAGAATCAACTATACACATTTTGTGACATTTTTAACTATTAAAGATAAAGATAAACATTATATATAATATACAACTTTTTTTAACTATGACAGTCCCCTACTGACATTAAAATTGTCTTTTGAAGAGGCAGCAACAAATAAAACATAAAACACAGGTTACAAAACACATAACATTGATTTAAAAATACTAAATAATGAATTAGATCAAAGATGAAGAGAATAATCAAGGATCACAAAACATGTATGACTGACAAAATAGCAACAGCAATAAATATACCAGTATAACAGTAACAACAGAATGCATAATAATGATAGATAAAATCCAGACGACTACAAATCATTGATTTTATTTGATATTTTGGCATTTGAGCTGCAGTTCCCAAAAATGACCAGCAGATGGAGGCACTTAGCTATGATACACAACCTAAAGGAGCCATCAGATATTTATTTTAACAATTCAAATTTCAGCTGCTGATTTTGATCAATTAAATTGTACTGTATATTGCATTGTTTAATAATACATCAATAGTGCAGTTTTATTATAATAATAAGCAATGTGTAAAGGTGAAATATAGAATAAACAACACCACCACATATTGTGGATGTAGGTAACAAGTAACTGTATTATTTTCTTTTTATTATCCTAGATTTCTTATTTTCTGGATTATTTACACAATATCATCATATGTGAATTATTAACATGACATCAGTATTTCATTTTCAAATATCACAGTTAGCCATGATTGATAAAAAGGGGTGGAAAAATATAAGAAACACCTATCAATATAACACAAATATAATTCAACAGGACCACAAGCCTACAGCCTCCAAACAAAGTTGAATCAACACCTCTCTAAAACAGTTTCAACAAAAAGGCTACATTATAAACTTCATGAATTCATAGGGTTGATTGCAGGACTGTTGTTTAAGGTGGCATAATCTTAATTAGGTGTGCTGTACCTACTAAACTAACAACCAAGTCTATAAGAACTGTCATATAATGAAGTATAGAGTGAATATGATATTTCTATATGTATAATCAGTATACTAGGCTTTTGGTCGATCTGAACTAGATGGAGGTTACCTGTTAGAGAGAACCACCTCCTCAACCTGAAGCACAGGACCTGTTAGAGGGTGCAGCATCACCTCGGCCCCAGATTTCACTCTGAGGTTAATCTGTGCACTTTTCTGAAGACCAACTTTTCCACCAGGAAAAGAGGCAACCGGCCACCCTAAACACACCTTTAAGAAACAAAGGAGGAAGAAGAAACAGACAAATGATTATGAAAAGGTTTCAGAGCAGCAGGAAGCTTAATGTCAGGTAGGTGGCATCCTGAAAGCATCCATACATCCTCATTAAGTATACAACTCAATTTGTGACATCCAAACTGATAAGGAGGAAAGAGAAGAGAAAAAGTCACCTGCTGTTGTCCTGTGGGACTTATCAGAAGGACTGGTCTCCCAATGCAAACATCAGCTGACTTCATTGAATTGAGGCTCAGTTGTGCCAAAAATGATCTGCAACTTTTGGGTATTTTGTCATCAGCTGTGAGGAAAGCAAACAAAAATATGACGTGAAATCATGACGCAGAAAATCTATTTAAATCCTGCATCTGAGAAGAAGCAGCACAAATGTCCCTGATAACAGTCAACAAACAAAGTAAAAGTTGTTAAGTGTTGTAGTAAATGTTCGTAGGAATCATTCGTAATTCATTCATTACAAATCAACTACTCTTTATGATGGCAATGACAATGCAAAAGTTTTGAAGCATTGCATCTGTGGTTGGTGCTAAATCTGCACACTAGACATGGCCTCTATTGTGAGTAAATGGTGTACGAGAAAAGTGTTCATACTGCTTTTGAAGATACACTCAAGTGCTGAATTGAATTTTTGATGTCTTAACACGAAACTGAGGTGCCCATATGTACACTGAAACTGATTTTACTTGCTCTAAATCAAATCAAATTAATTTTATTTATATAGCCCAAAATCACAATCACATTGCCTCAATGGGCTTTACAATCTGAACAGCATCCTTTGTCCTTAGACCTTCGATTCAAGTGAGGAAAAACTTGCCATGTTGAGAAAAAAAAACTTTCAACAGGGGGGGAAAGAAAGATGGAAGAATCCTCAGGAAGAGCCCCAGTGGAGGGATCCCTCTCCCAGGATGGACAGACATGCAATATATGTCGCATGTACAGAACATCTGATACAAATTATGCTGTAATCATTCCTCCTATTCATATGGCCATAAGAAAAACTCTTTAAATCTGGTCCTCTTTCTGTGCAAAAAAATACATTTTAATGGAGAGATTAAGTTTATTTAAGCTTCTGAGTCGTCTGAATAATCCAAGATCAAGCAGGTATCTTCCAGAGTGTTAACTTCCCAGCTTGTAGACCCCGAACCATAGTAAGGGGCCTCTGGTTTGATGCAGTAGAACACAAAATAAATCCTAGGACTTCGTCTGAACGAGAGAACGGTTCTTTATTTTCAGCTCTGCAGGATTTCATAACATGGCACAGTACATGGCCTGTTTTCGCTGTGGCTGCAGCCCATCACAACGACAACATACATGCACTCCACTTCGCAGTAACTCCGTCGCATGACACTGACATCACACATACACCTGGCACACTAACGTTGCTTACCCCTTATGTCACAGGTACACACACACACACCCAGCTCCACATACACAACCAGCCATACACATCAGGCTCAGCCTGTAACACCACCCCCACTGTGGATGATGATTAAACCCTTAACATCCCTCCAGCGCTGTTACATAACAGAAGGAGATGTTCAACATCTCCTTCTGTTATGTGTGTGTTATGTGTTATGAAGTGGAGTGCGTGTATGTTGTTGCTGTGATGAGTTGCAGCCACAGCGAAGAGAGACCATGTATTGTGCCGTGTTATGAAATCCTGCAGAGCTGAAAATAAAGAACCGTTCTCTCGTTCAGACGAAGTCCTTGGAATTGTTTTGTGTTCTACTGCATCAAACCAGATGCCTCTTACTATGGTTCGGTGTCTACAAGCTAAAAATTAACAAGAGGTTACTGTCTTTTTGGTAGAAAATCTCCTCTGTGTGTTTTCAACTGGCTTTGCAGAGCTGCAGTGGAGAAAATGGCTGAACTTTGGAAGATATCCACATGTTTGACTGACAGACAGTTTGGATGAACATCCTCGAATAGCCTCAAAGCTGAAAGCCAGTTAAGCCTCAGTCAGTGGCTCATTTTATTCCCCAAACTATGACAAATGTGTATCTGTCGTTGCCTTCATACCGAGCAGCACAGGTGGTTTAGTTACAGTATCTCAGCCTCCAACAGCATCACCGAGTGCAACAGAGACTAGGACAGATCATCATCCTCCATCTTCATACTGCAGAATGGTTCATTCGCTGAACGCATTTTCATACGCAACTACTACGAGACAAAGCCTGTTAAACTTTTGGGATTGTGCAGCAAAGTCTTACCTTTTTCTATGAAATCGATGACAGTGAAAGAGTTTAAACTTTTGCAGCTTCCGCCTTCATGGCTGAATGTTTGCAGGCTGGAGGAGTCATCCGAGCCCTCCTTCAGTAACAGTGAACTTTCCCCTTCATTCGCTTTTTTCGATTTGCTTTTATTTTTCTTTGAAGACATTTTAATAGTAAAAATATTCACCACGTGAACTTGCAGACATGTGTAAACATGGAGCTGTGCCGTTAACTTCCTGGTTGAACGTAGCCCCGCCCCCTTTTACCGTAAACCCTCATATCCCTGGCTGAGATTTTACGGAATAATCTTTACGTTATTTATTTATTGCATTATAAAACATCCATGTGTTTTTGTTTTTGTTTTTTGTTTTTTGTTTTTTTAAAGGCAGGCTGGTTTTATCTGGGAAAATGTTAACGGTAAGAGTCTGGAGCTTATCTGTCTTTGACAAAAAAGAAATACAAAACTCCATTAACAAATCATACAATTTTAAGGTTTTTCTTTGTTACTAGCCAGTGGGAACATGTAATTCAATATTTTTAAATGCACGACAAACATAACTAAGGGACGTAGTTTGATTTGGCATAACTCTTACATGCCAGGCAGCGTTTCTTCATAGTTTTTATAGGTAACTTTGGATTTCTTGTTAGCTTAATTGCGCCGGACGACAGATTGAAGAAAATGCGCAAACGAGCCACAATAAAAAAAAAATTGCTTTTTCAAAATGGTTTACTGGCAGATTTGTCAGCCGAATGTAACACCAGACCGTAGTTGTTATTTTGAAGTAAGGTTGAGAACTGCAAATTACACTTTAAGTATTAATTTCTACTATTTTGTCTCATCCTTCCTACCTCCCTTTGGATACTGTAGAACATTCTGCCTTTATTTTCCTTGTTCCAACCCTCCTGCCACTTCGTTTTCATTTCTACTTTGATTATGCTTTTAACTTCCGCCTTGCTATAGTTAACTGTCATATTGTCTTCTACTTTTTTTGTTGCGTCTTTTGCATATTTCTGCCATTTCATTTCCGTCTACACCTATATCGGCTGGAATTGAATTTAACATTTATTCCTGCTTTGGTAATTCTGTACGCAGTTTGAGCTATTTCCACCAGAATATCTTGTATATTATGTCTATGGGTGAAGGCCCAGCTCCCCAAATTCGGAAATGACGTCACACCGGGTAAACGTTCTTCCGGCGAAAAGTCATTTTAGCTGCTCGCCGTCAGTGTTATCAACAGGAGGCCGCACAAAAATGCAGCGTTTCTTTGCAACTTCGCTGGTGGGTCTTCCAAGGATAACATTTGAAGATGTACACAAGATTGTGGAGTCATACTCACCAACACCACAGTCCAGGTTGAGGAAAGGGTACAAGTTCTTTGTGGAGGAGTTCATACATAATTATTAAGGTAAGTTGTCTAGCTAACGTTTTTGTTTTTGTCAGTAGGCTAGCACTCAATAGCCTTGCTCATCCATGCTTTGTAATGATAAGCAAACCATATACGATCCATAGAAATCGTCTGAAATAATGTCTGTGTGTGAAAAGTGTGTAAAATGATCATATTTGTTATTTGTAGACTATGATATTATATTACTAATATAATTTGCCATGGTGGCTATGAAGTCTCCATGTGTAGCGTTAGCGTTTTAGTATTAGGTTAGCCAAGGATAGGTTAAGCTAGTTATTTGCGGGCGCGTTTTTGTCCGATCAGCGAGACTAATTTAATTGTATCTTCAACCAATGAATCAAAAAATTTGTCTTCTAACAATTGTTTGTGAAAATAACATTATGTGTATGCTCAGTGTCAAATGTAGTTGATGGAAAGGTGGTAGTGAGAGGTAGATGCAACCGCTCGATGAGGAGGAATGAGGAGCCCCACAGACTACAGGTTTCTGCTTAGTGATGGGCCCGTTGGCCGAAGTTTGTGTTCGTTTTGATAGTCTCTCTGGACTAACAACTGCAGTTGCAGTTGCACTTTTCCTCTTCTTCTGAAGTTCAGATCATTTTCATTGTTCTTTCTTACAAACAGTACAGTAGCGTGCTTAAAACTTGGCCCACCTAGCTTGCTGCAATGTTATGGCTGTACAGACCTGTGTATTTTTTTCCTCTTCATTAAGGCATTCGTAAAGGAAATCTGTTCAGTGCATTACAAGGACAAACATCTAGGCTAGTTCATGTTATAAAATTGCTAAAACAACAGATGTAATGGTGACCCAAGAGTTTTGCACGGAACTGTACTGTACTTTTCTGCCGTTGCAGACTCCTTGCCAGTTTCCAATGGCCTTATATCAAGGTCCTGCATAGGCTATATGCAAGCGAACTTCCAAATCTAAGTTCAGTAACTCAATGCTTATGATGTTCACAGATCACCCTGGAGGCTGTTGGACAACTTACCCTCTCAGAGCACAGCTGTAGCTGTGCTGCGCGCAAAGGCTTCTGTTGCCATGTAACCGCTCTGCTCTTCCAGACAGCGCATTATGTGCAGCTGGGCCTTCACGCAGTCCCACCTTCCCTGGCCTGTACCAGTCAACCACAGATGTGGCATCGACCTAGAACACAGGTGTGCTGTTGTGTCCGCTGTTCAAATCATACACTTTAGTATTTGTCTAGAGTATATGAGCATTTCCTGTATGACTCAATTTTTTTATTGTTTTCGTTTCAGGGAATCCATCCAGAGGCTGTGAGTGACCTTGTGGTGAAAAAACCCAAGTCGGTGGGGAAGACTGGAGTCAAGTCCACACTCTACAGAGCGTATGCTGGTAAGACATTTGTTTTGCAATTTGCACACTGTTAAACTTGCTCATTGCAACAAGATGCATATTAAAATGTATCTGTTATCATCATTACAATATAAAAAAACAGTCCCACTTTTATTTGATGTTTCCTCTAGGGCCCCTACCAGAACCACACATCTTGGCGTCTGGAGCAAAGCTGAGTGAGATTCGCCCTCGCCCTTTGATCGCCCACATCCTGGAGGGAATATCCAGCTTGGAGTTGGTACCATCTCAGTTTGGACCTGTGCCTTGTGGTTGCACTCTGTCTTACCAGTGTCCACCTTTAACCCCAGATAAGCCAGTCATTGATTTCCCCCCACTCCCCCTGCCTGGATTTTCATTTAGCTCTAATTTGGTCTTTGTCCCAAATCTCCATCAAGCACTGCACTCAGAGTCACTAAAAGTTTCCCCAACTACAGCTTATGAAATTGAAATGGGTACCAGAGAGCAATCTAAATGTGCAGCTTGGGCACAAGTACGTCGGTCAAGGGTCACGGCAAGCAGATTCCGTGAGGTATGCCATGTGAGAGGGGAAACATCAGGGAAAGCATTAGCAACCAGAATAATCAGAGGCACAAAACAAACTCATGCTATGAGGCGAGGCCTGGTTTCATGCTACATCCGGAGGCACCACATCTAGGGGCCAGTCCTGACGGAAAAGTGTTTGATGAAAAAGAGACCTACCTGGCCTGGTGGAAGTTAAAAGCACCTCAGCAGAAAATGTTGCCATTGTCCCTTACATAAAACTCACGAACGGCCAGGCCAAACTGAAAGAAAGCCACAAATACTACTGGCAGGTTCAAGGCCAGCTTGCAGTTACCGGTCTACATTGGTGGGACTTTGTGACAGATACAGCAGAAGACTTAACTATTCAGAGAATTTGGCGAGATGATGAATTCATAGCATCCATGAAGGACAGACTAGATTTGTATTACCACAATGTGTACATGGATGTATATCTTTCCTTATGTGAACATCAATAACTACCACTTCTTAAAATCAATTCATATTTAATGGCTTCTCACAAACTGACAGTTGTCGTTGTTATTGATATTTATTGTTGCTGATATTTGTTAATGAATGTCTCTTGTCTCTACCGGTCAAATTTGATAAAATTCTGATACTCATTTCAGTTGTCTCCCTCTTTTCTTCTAAATCAGTCCAAGTATGTGTGTCCTGTTCTACTGTAATTAGATCTATAGAAACAGCAATTTAGCTTTTTGAACATTCTTTACACAAATTATGATGGTTTGCAGAGGAAAAACTGGAAAAACTGTTTGTGTGGTCAGAACAATTGTAGACATATCTTATTGATGTAAAGAAATAATGGCAAAATTCAGCACACTTAAAGTTAGATTATTAGTTTATTTCATGCAACAGTTATGAATGAATGAGGCCTAATCCACTCACTCCTCCAAAAACATTGGCCCCTGGTAATTAACCATGATGCAGTAGTTATGCCAGATCTGGTTGATGCTTCCAGACAGACTGAGTGGCACAACACTATCCCAGATGTGGTATTCCTTAACCCGACGGATGACCCTCTCAACCGTGCTGAGCCGTGCAATTGCTTGCGTTTGGTCACAGTCACTTTTGCTGAACTGCGCTCCCCCTTTGAATGGTGGAATTACAAGGGAAGCGCCAACGCTGGACAGCAGATCGTCAATGGTAAAGCCCTTGTCCACCATGACTTCATCGCCAGGCTCAAGCAGGTTCAGGATGCCAGACTTCCTGGTGATCTCTTTGTCAGAAATTGACCCAGTGTAGAGGGGTGAGACGTATGTCACTGCTCCACATGGAGCAACACCAATAAGTCCCTTAAATGTTGTGGTGCTCTTGTAATTGGAGAAGATCGCAGAGTGCAGTGTCATAGAAGTTGGACTCTCACAGCGTATTTCAGTGCAGTCAAGGATCACTCTCAGCTTCGGACTGTGCAGTGTGTACTTTTTGGGCAATGACAATGGTACTTATTGCCTAGACATCCAAATGGGTACTGAGCCCAACACCACAAACAAGTCATTTGCCCATGTAATGATGACACGACTCACTGTGGAAGTGCTGACCTGGAAGATGTCAGCAATGACCTGTTTTATAAGGCCAGCCGCTACTCTACAACAGTAGATGAAAAACTCATCAATGACTGGAATCTTCCTTGAAGGGCTTGGTGTTGGAATTGCCTCTTGTCCAATCCTCTGTGCTTTGGTCCAATAAACTATATACTGTGTCGAGGGGCAAACAGACTCCCAAAACACTCGAAACACTTCTTGAGATGGAAATCGAGTGTAATATTTCATGGTCTGATCAGATACACAAAATCGGTTGAGGACAGTTTGTGGCCCCATGGACATTTCCTGCAGCCTTGCCTCCAGCTCTGCGATATACTCCAGGGTCTCATCCAGTGCACCTACAAAAAAAAGAAAAGAAGACAAAAATCAGTCTTCATTAACCCTCTGGGGTTCAGGGTATAACTGGCTGTTTTTTACTACTTTTGATTTTACCTTTATATTTCACCTTAAAAACTGTTTACCTTGCCTTGTTTGGTGTCATTTTTCTCAGCAGAACCTCACTTATGTAACTGTACACTTATTTTTTAATTTTAACATACTGTATTAATACAGTGGACCTAAAATCACACAAAAATCCTAAAATCCGAGTAGGAAAAAGTTAGATTTTTTACTGTGAAAACCACAAATATATTTAATGAACCACTTGTATTACTTAGAATGCAAATTTAATTTGTTGTTTGCTAATTTTGTACATAAGTTTTTGAAATTTACAATTTTTTTATTTATATGTAACTATTTACATTTTAATGCAGGCAGTGCCTCAGGCTCAGGCCTCCCTCAGGTCCTTCCAGCTCAATGAGGAGCTGCACTGCCTGCTCCGCATTCAACAATCTACTCATTGTTTTGACACACACAACAAAAACTCTCAACTCTCAAAACTCGCTATCACTAACACTAGTTGCGTTCTTGATCGCATGCATTTGCGCCTATGCATGCACGAGACTTATTAAGCATAGTTTGGGAGAGGGCACGCCTCTTTGGAAGGAGTTATTTCATTTCTCACGTGGGAAATTCCACGTGGTAATTCTAACCAACTAGGGCAACGTTGAGGGGAGTGTCTTATGTCCGCACTTATTTGAGACCATCTGCACAGAAAAGCAAACGGAGGGAGGTACCCTGGAGATTCCGCGAGATTTTAGAATCATGTGACATGTCGCAAAGGGAAGTTGTCACCAGCATTTCTGACGTTTTTAATCCCAGAATGCACGGTTATGCGAGGCAAATGCATGCGCATGCTTGATCAGAAACGCGCCTATTACTGAGAAAAGCCCGTTTTTACCATTTCTTCCTGCACCAAACACGCACCAAACGTGATGGCGATATTCGCGAAAAAGCGTCGCGTACATTATATATCACAAGTCCGGTTTTACTCGGCCTATCAACACAATTTAAAAACTGGTATATAACTGGTATTGAAGTCCGCACAAGTTGAAACGGAGAATCAGTGAGGCTGCATCTCGCTGCTCCATCTTCTTAAAGCGTACACGTGGTGTGGACGCGCCAGCGCGTCCGTCGACCCCAGAGGTTTAATATACAACCCCTGTGACACTGTTTGTAGTAACCTATTATAACGCATTTATTTTAAGTCATATGTTCTTCTTTTTTTTAACATTTTATTTATCAAGATTTTCAAATTAATTCACGACAAAAGACAAATAAACAAAAACAATAATTAGAAAATTAAAATTAAAAAAACAACAATGACGTGGACATGAAGCAAAGAGAAAAGGAAAAATAAATAAATAAATAGAGAAAAAAAAAGAAAAAAAATAGAGAGGGGGCAAAAGTCACATCAGTATCACGATATCAGGTAGGTGGGTAGGAGAGTATCATTGGTTAATTGTATGTTCCAGCACTGGACTCCATATCTTTAAAAACCTCAGGGGGTTGCCAGAAAGTTCATATCTCAGTCTTTCCACATTAAGAATGCTCATGAGTTCCTTCAGCCAAGTCTCAAACTTGGGAGCTAGATCAGACTTTCACATTTTCAAGATGCATCTCTTACCAATCATCATACCGAAGGTTAAAGCAATACTTATGTTACAATCCAAGTTTTTCAAAGTGTTGGAGCATCCTAACAGAGCAGTTTCAGGGTCAGGCGTTACAATGATGTTGAAGACAGACGAAAACCATTGAAAAATGAGAGACCAAAAATTATGTAAAATCGGGCAGGTCCAGAAGAGATGTGCAAGAGTACCTTAAGCAACGTTACATTTATTACAAAGTGGAGAGAGGTTAGGGAAAATTCTGTTTAATCTAGTCTTAGAGTAATGTAACCTATGAACTACCTTGTACTGGATCAATTGGAGTCTGGCATTAATCGAGCAAGACTTAATATTAGCTAACACTTCATCCCATGTTTCATCCTCGATCTCGATACCAAGTTCACCCTCCCAGGCTTGTTTTATTTTAATAGTAGATGTATCTAGAGTGCTTGAGAAGTAACAAACCAGCTCCGAGATGATATGTTTTGCTTCAGGGGGGCCCAGAAGAGATTTAAACAATGTGTTATTTTCAGGTGGTAATTCATATGTCTTAAGAGCCTGCTGGACATAATGTCTCATTTGTAAATAATAAGTATAATATAATATAATATAATAAGAAGAAGAACTGAGAATTGGAAAGAGAGAATTTTGACTGTAAGTGTTCAAAAGGAACCTAAATGTCCATCAACATAAAGGTCCTTTAAACTAACAATACCCATATAGCTCCACTCTCTAAAAGCTGCATCTGTAAGGGATGGCAAAAAGGCGTGGTTCTGCCATATTGGGGCATACACTGAGGTGTTTGGGAGCACAAGACATTTTCTAATTTGTTTCCAGATCCTCTGAGTGTTTGACAAAACAAAGTGATCCTTCCTGTAGGCTACAGGGGGCCTTGGGGGTGAAAAGAGGAGGGCGGGGAGAGAGGTCTTGTGGGTTAGGCTTTTTTCAATGGCCAGCCAAGGAGGCGGGATAAATCTATCCTCTCTCTCAAAGCCATATTGCCAGTATACCATGACTCTGACATTGGCAGCCCAATAGTACTGTAAAAAACATGGTAAGCCCAGGCCCCCACAGTCCCTTGACTTTTGAAGGTGGCTTTTAGAAATCCTGTGTGTTTTATACCCCCAAACGAACGGCATAATAATAGAGTTGAGAAGCTTGAAAAAAGATTTAGGGATGAAAACAGGGACATTCTGAAATAAATACAAAAACCTCGGTAGCGAAACCATCTTGACAGCGTTTACACGTCCGATCAGGGATAAGGGCAGTGTTCTCCATTTTCCTATGTTCTCTTTGAGTTTGTTCAATTTTTCCGTAAAATTCAGTTTGAAAAGGGCGCTTGTTCTTTTTTATATTTTAATACCCAGGTATTTCATATAATCAGAGGTTATTTTAAAGTGAAGGGAAAGGGGGGTGACCTATCCAGGTTAGTGAGTACGGATGCCATAGGTTGGACATATAGCATGCGCACCCAGGAAACAAAAGACAAACCAAGACCAAACTCCTCCAGAACCCTCAAAAGATACGGCCATTCCACCTGGTCAAAAGCCTTTTCTGCATCGATGGCTTGCTTAGAAAATTTGTCAAAAGGGTAATACGTAACACGTCGAACATTAAAGAAGGAAAACCTGTTTGGGATGAAGCCTGTTTGGTCAGTGTGAATGATGGATTCTATACACTTATTTAACCTTTTTGCAAGTATTTTAGTAAATATCTTAAAATCTAGGTTGAGCATGGAAATTGGACGATATGATGAAGGTTCGGTTTCATCCCTGTCTTGCTTCAGCAAAAGCGAGATATTAGCATCATACAAGGTTGGAGGAAGTCTTTTAGATTCCATTGAGTGGGATAACATCCTGTGTAGGATTTGCATTATCTGATTTGCAAATTTCTTATAAAATTCCACACTGAAACCATCCGGTCCTGGGCTTTTCCCATTTTGCATTGATTTGATAGAGTCTAGTATTTCTGCCGGGGATAGTTCCGCATTTAGGGCCTCACGTGAGGTATCGTCTAGTCTTGTTATGTTGAGGTTGTTTAACCAAGTATCCACATCATCTGTGGCTTTAAATCTGTAAAGCTCCTCGTAATATTCTTTAAGGCAAGAGTTTATCAGCTTAGGTTCTGTTAAGATTACTGAGCTGGTCGCAGACCTGTCGTGATAAAATTGTATTATATTCATATTTAAGATTGAGAATGTTCTGCAATATTTGAGAGTTGCCTGTGCTTCTGAATAATAATTGTAATCGTGAGATCTCCGAATCGATTTCCTCTAAACGTGTCTTATTTGACTTCTTCAAAGCCACCTCGTATGCAATAATATGGCCCCTCATAACAGCTTTAAATGTTTCCCACAAGATGGAATCTGAGACGTCTGGGGTGTCATTATTCTCAAGATATTCTGTAATTTTTACTGAAACGCCATGAGGAGCACTGTCTATTTTTTTTAAAATTGAGGGTTATGGAGGTTGGGGTGTGGTCCGAGATCAAAATATTATGGTATTTGGTATTTGTAACATTTGGTATAAGTTTAGCATCCAATAAGAAAAAATCAATACGGGAGTATGATTTGTGTTTCTTGGAAAAAAAAGAATATTCTCTATCTGCCGGATGTTGGAGCCGCCATATGTCAACTAAGTTATATGTTCTTCTTTTGACAGAAACTTCACACGTTTTCACAGTTCAATGGTGAATTCCAAGTAGCCTACAACAACAACAACCTTTTTTTCATTCATGTAAAGGGTGCCGCGACTGAAAAAAATTGAGAAACGCTGTACTAGGCTATTGGGCAGCAGCAACAAAGTTCTGAAACAGGACTGAACTTTAATAGTACGTCTGATGTTGATTGAATGTTTTAACGTTAACCATGCCATGTTCGGCTAACGTATACAATAGCCCAACAAGTGTTGAACACAAATAACAGTTAGCTAGTTAGCACACATCTACTTACCGACAGGGGGGCTTGCCGTGTAGTCGTGTTCTCTGGTTCCTCCCCAGTCTGTTTGTGTTTTGTTCTTTACTTCAGCTTTTCAAGCTGACACCCGTTCATACACTGTTGTTTTTTTCGGAGTTGTGGTGTAGCTGTTCCAGTCAAAACGACTGGGAACAGCTCCAGTCTTTAACCTAGCACTCCCGTCGTTATAATCAGCCACTGAGAAATGCCGACTACAGACCAGTGTACTCCCCTTACGAATGACAAAATTCACTCCTCCATCCCGTTTGATCGTCCTTACCCACTGCTTTCTTTGGTCTTCATTCGTTGGGAAGTCATGAAAATATAAGTAAGGTTGTTTTTGTTTAGAATTAGCGCATAGAGGGATGCAGCAGAAGCTCTTGTTTTTTGACAGCGCCATTTTACTATCATAGAATACGCGACCGGAAGTAGCTTTACCCAGTGGAGGCAAAATCGAACGCCGAACCAGGAAGCTGTGAGATAGGCCTCACAATACAGTCATTTTGAGCGGGATTTTTTCAACAATAGAAAGAATAATCTCTCTTTGTTGATGGTACATTTTGCATTAGGCCAATTTCCAACACAGATTTTTCTATTTTTTGTTATCATGCAGACAGAGGAGGACCCAACATCTTTATATCCTCTATAATGACTACCTGAATGTTTCCACACAGTTTTGTTGCAAGAGGTTACTGACAAGATTCCACACTTTCTTCAGTCTTTGACATCAGCAAGGTAAGCTCATTATTTTGCAATTGTAACATTACCTTAGTTTAGCACAGTTTTCTCATGTAAAGTTACGGTGTGTGAAGAAATGAGATGAGGGGATTATCAGTTGTGTTGAAAAATAAGAGCTGTCAACACAACACTCACACACAGTGCTTAACAATGATGACACATGTATCTTTAAATCGACATTTTATCACTTCTGGCACAGTTCCTATCAAAACAAACCTATCTCTTCCTCTATGTCGGGACTCCTGTCACCTCCTCCTTCAGCTGCCTCTCCCTCATACAATATTCCGCTATCCCCTGTCTGATAATCCGCATAACCAGAGACTAGATTTAGAGAGAGAGAGAGAGAGAGAGAGAGAGAGAGAGAGAGAGAGAGAGAGAGAGATGGTAGCTGACCCACATTCTATAAATTCCAAATTGTTATCATCAGTATATTACCTTTTCATTCATCTTCACCACCTCTGTTGTTATTTTCACGAAGATGAGGTCTCTGGTGTCACCATCATCGAGGAACGTCAGGTCTTTAAAGCGGGGGTCGAGGGGCGCCGCACTGTGGAGGAGGTCTTTGATGTGCAAGTATCTGCCAGAGAAATCCTGTCTGAATCTGTCCTTCATCTCAGAAATTACTGCCAGATCACAAAATGTTGGTGGAGTTTGGCCTGTAATGGGGCGATCATTGAGATGGTTGGGTTTTTTTCCTCACTGAGGAGTGTGGTGGCCACTTTAAGAGGGGACAGAAGTTTGATTACTTCTTGGATCAGTGTCATGTCCTCCTCAGTCAAGCCGGCTGCAGCCAAGCCTTCTCCCCTCTTTATCCTCCTAGACAGCAAGAAGTTCAAAAAGGCAGGTTT
This sequence comes from Lagodon rhomboides, assembly GCA_039737535.1. NCBI lineage: Eukaryota > Metazoa > Chordata > Actinopteri > Spariformes > Sparidae > Lagodon > Lagodon rhomboides. Next base: position 31,711,287 of record CM077794.1, read on the forward strand.
TTGTTCCCAGAAACGCTCCAACATGTCCAAGGAGCTATTCCGTCTCATTCCATCATGGATCAGCTTGTGCTTGGGCAGGTGTAACTGGGCTTGTATGTCATGCAAAATTTCAGTTGCTTGTGGGCTTTTGTGAAAAAAGTAACCACCTTCCTCACTTTAAGTAAAAGCTCAGACACTCTAGTGTGTGTGTGATGCACTGTACATGGGGCTCTAGTTGTGCACCAATTCCAGCCAGTATCATAATTTTTGCATTATCTGTGACTAACGCTGGATTCTTATCTCTGATGTTCCACTCAGAGCAAACATCCTGCAGTAAAGCTGCTAGATTAATTCCTGTGCGAGACTGGTTGAAAACTCTCGTTTGTAAAACGTGACCGTGTAAGTCCCACTCATTGTCAAGTGTACTGTTACAGTTATGTAGGAGTCAGTGGCACGAGATGTCCAACCATCAGCTGTAATCGCAACTCTCGTTGCTTTGCTCAGAGACTCGGCCACTTCTTGTCTTACTCTGTCGTACATAACCGGGACTTGCCTGTCTGTGAACACTTTCCTGTTGGGTATGTGATACCTCAGCTCCAAGACTTCGAGTAGGTATTGGAACCCCTCGTTCTCAGTTACACTGTAGGGCTGGATGTCTTTGCAAATAAAGAACGAGATGGCGTCTGTTATTTTGGTCGAACAGACCAAATTGCTAGCCAGTGGGGCATGAAAAAAAGTTGGGATAAGGCTACTTTGCTCACCAGTCATTGTGTTAGCAGCAGCACCCCCGCTGGTGCTAACCACCGGAGCCGAAGGGGACCTCTCTGTCAAATTAACGCCATGTCGCCGCTTCAGGTGAGATCTTAGATTGGTTGTGCTCCCTGTGTGTTTAATCACGGCACGGCACATTTTACAGATGGCATTACTTTTCTCAAGCTGACCGTCTCTTTTATAAAAGCCAAAGTGTCTCCAAACACCAGACTTGTAAGTGACCGGCGAGTGTATCTCTTCTTCATCCATGCTTACTTTCTCTCTGACCGCCTCTGATTTCCTGCTGTTTGGCACTCTGCTCACCCCGCCTCCAACTCAAGCGAGACGAGACTCTGGCTGAAGTAGCCAATGACGGCCGTGGTGATGATGAGAACGTAAACAAGCACTTGGTCATACTTCTAAATTTGTTTATTTTAAGTATAGATATGAGTCGTTTTTTATCGATGCAGAGATTTTATACACGATACATCTCGAGTCCATCCAAATTTTTAACCGATGCACACTTTTGTCATCGATGCAACCACATTGTAAATGTTCATATGGATGTACCGATACGAATCGGTGAATCTTACCATCCCTACTGAGCACACGAAACAGGTTACACACATATATTTTATTATATCAGCTAAGCTTTGGAAAGTCAGGGGGGCATATATTAAAAGTGTTTGAAACATTTGATTGGCTGAGGCTCAGCTTGCTGCTGCCTCACCGTGCGTCTCTTCCCGGTATTTGAACGGAAATGCGAAAATTTGGCGATTTTTAATAAAAAACAATCCAAATTGTTTAAGTTAAATGGAAAATTAGTTTATAGTTCAAACTATTTGATAAATATAACCATTTAATTTATTTGTTTATTATATATTTTACTTTTTCCATGATGACAGGTGAGGCTCTGCCTCACTTGCCTCTCCTGACCGCACATCACTGGCAGAAAGTTATAGACCTATTGCTTTAACTTCACATGTAGGGAAAACTATGGAAAAAGTGATAAATGAAAGACTATGGTATTATTTAGAGACCAGTGAGCTACTGAAGGATTACCAGAATGGATTCAGAAAGGGAAGAAGAACAATAGATCTGGCATTATGTTTAGAAAATGAAATTAGAAAAGCCCAAATTCATAAAGAAAGTTTAATTGCTGTATTTTTTTATGTTAAGAAGGCATATGATATGTTGTGGAAACAAGGACTAATGATCAAATTATATCAGATGGGAATAAAAGGGAAAATGTATAATTGGGTTCAACAAAATTTAACAGACAGGTTGATAGCAGAAAGAATGGGGAAAGAGTAAAGTACTAAGTATGTAGTAGAAAACGGAACTCCTCAAGAAAGTATAATTAGTTCAGTGCTGTTTTCAGTTATGATTAATGAAGTGTTTAGCGGTGTAGATAGATCTATTGGTGTTGCATTATTTGCAGATGGCGGAGTCATGTGGAAAGGGGGAAGGATATGGTTAGGAAAATGCAAGAGGCAATAGGGAAAACAGAGAGTTGGGCACTGGAGTGGGGTTTTAGATTTTCAGTGGCAAAGACAAAGGTAGTATGTTTCACAGAAAGGAAAAGTCAGGATCAGATTCAGTTTAAAATGTATGGATAAAATTTAGAGAGTAGAGTGCAGGGTCCGAAATTTACTTTTTGACTCACCAGCCAAGTGGACTGGTAGATGAAAAAATCCACCGGCCAAGCATATTTTTTTGTGTTACATATAGGCTACATTAATTTCCATACGTTTCATTAAGATAAGGTATTATGTTGAATACAAACCTAAAGAAGAGGCCACAGCAAAGTTGATGTGTAATTATTTTTAATATACTGATGAATGTATTTGCTATCAACAGGAGTTAAAGCAAGAAAATCTATCTATCAATTGTTCCATGTCTGAAATTAGGCATGACGTTGACACAAGTGCCGTCACGGTGGGTGTCGAGAGGAGAGGCTCAGCTTGAGCCCGAGACACACCGCGTTTGGGTGCAGCTTTAGTGCGCCAATTCTCCGCCTGCGCATTGTTGGCGAATCGAACCAATGTGAACGGATAAACCGGCCACACGTATCGAGGGTGTGTCGGTCTGACAGTCTGATAACTACACAGGTCCTTCACTCAAATAATACAGAAAAATGTCCCACAAAGCAACGTAATAGGACCAAACAAAAGTAACGTAGTAACTGTAACTGTCTTTGGCAACTTATATGAGGAAAACAATACCGCAGATATACATGGAGAAGCGTCCGTCATGTCTCTGTGACCGACTCCTCATAACATTTCTGCCCGAAAAACAGCGTCTGTCACCGGCAAAAAACTCTTAAATCTCCGCGACCGTCAGACCGTCAGACCGTCAGACCTCCAGGCCGAGACTTCAGTGAACTTTCCCCGAGAAAACAGCCACCATCCCCGCGAGTGAGAGAGTCAGACCGCGTCCAGTTTACTGATGGTGATTTTATTTATTATTTAGTTTCAAAGCTTGACTACTTCCAAATACCGTCACATACAAAATGTCAGGGTCAGAGCCAATCAGAGGCAGAATGCGGGCGGGTCTTCACACTGTTTGTGTGTGTGTGTGTGTGTGTGTGTGTGTGTGTGTGTGTGCGCGTCCCAAAACGCAGTACACTTTTACGAACTATTGTGGTACAAAAATGTACCCGCCATTGGCGCTTGGCGGGTGTTAATTTCGGACCCTGGTAGTGTGTTTCAAATATTTAGGTGTCTGGTTCGACAAGAACCTTACTTGGAAAGTTCATAGGGAAAATTGTTGGAAAATGTAAAAAAATACTAAATGTTGTTATAAGTTTGAGGGGTAAAGAATGGGGAGCAAATAGAATATATCTAAAAGCTGTTTACATTGGGCTAATCAGATGTTGCCATATGCAGTTGAAACAGAATGCTTGTCTCCTTCATCAGGATGGTGATGATGATGATGATGATGATGATGATGATGATGATGATAATGATGATGATAATGATGATGAAGACACAGTGTCTGCTGCCACAGAGAGGGCTACAGAGGTAGACTCTATACATCCTAATATCATATATGGTAGCCACTGATAGTTCGCTTCACATTTTTTTACATTCTTGTGTGGAAGTTGGAGTTTGACATGTATACTGAAGTGATGCATTCTTATTCTTTTTAACAGAGTGCGTCTGGCCATCAGGAGGCGGGTCCATCAACCTCTGCAGCACAGATTAACACAGTGAGATGTTCAGTAAATATACCAGGTTAATATTGCATGTAGAATTGTAGAATTTAGTGTCATCCTTATGTTTACAGCTACCAGTTAAAGAATTGTACAAAATGCATCTAATAAAGAAGATGGCTAAAACAGACAGAGAAATGGTGTATTTGGAGCGACAGATCAGGAAAGCAGATCTGGAAATAGAAATATTGGAACATAAATTACAGGTGGGTGCATGGTCACAGGTGAAATATGTTGATTAATGGAACAATATGGGCATATGAATACTGACTGTTGCTTTTGTATTTGTAGGAAATAAAGAGGAAGTGAAATCTGAATGATTTGTCTTTATCTTTATTTGACAGTGGGTCAAAAATGATTGTAGCACAGTATGTCCCGGACAGTTCTTCCATCCGGGACATCTGCAACATTGATTGGACGGTCTTCCTCAAGGTCATTCATTTGTATGGCAGGGTGTTGCTCTCCTCTAATTGTGGCAATATTATAGAGAACAACACATGCCACTATAATGTCACAAGCCCTCTCTGGGGTTACCCTGAGTTTACGCAGGCACTGGAACCGGGCTTTTAGAATGCCTATTGTCATTTCAACCCGTGCTCTAGTCCTGCAGTGGGCCACATTGAACCGCTGTTGGGGGCCTGGCTCTGGGTCAGGGTAAGGGGTCATCAGTGAGGGCAGGCATGGGTACCCTCTGTCACCCAGCAGGTAGCCATCAAAGTCTCCTGTAATTAGTGAATACATTTTGAGTGTGTGAAAATACAGAGACAATGGATATTTGACCAAAGCTTTACCTACCATGTGCAAATCTGTTGCTCAGGGTACATTCACGATAGATCCGTGAGTCATGCACAGAGCCAGGCCATTTGGCTTCAACATTTGTGATGACGGATGCTGCATCACATATGATCTTGACAGTGCAGATAATGAAATATGTTAGTTGCTGTATATTGTGTATTGTGTCTGTTACTGTAAGACAGTAATCAATGTACCTGGACATTAATGCTGTGGAAAGACTTTATATTTACATAGTCTCCTTCATTTACTGAAGGAGCAGTGATGGGAATGTGAGTGCCATCAATGCACCTATAAAGCCCTATAAAAGCCCTATAAAATAAAACCGAATTACTGATCCAAGTCAGAGGTTACAGCAGAATCTCATTAACAGAACATAATTTTAAATTTAACTTCAACAGAATTATTGCTGTCAGTCACCTGCAATCTTGTGGAATTCCTCTTTAATTGTCTTTATGGGTTTGTGCCCAGGGAACACTACAAACATGTGGAGCAAGCGTTTGAGTGCCAGCGATACTTTTCTTACTGCTCTACAGACTGTCGCTTTCCCCAAATGCTCTGCGTCGGCAATATTATAGAGGAAACTGCCGTTTGCAAAAAAACGGAGAGCAGCGCAGAGAATTTGCTCTGAACTCAGTGTACGTCCACGGTGTGTTACATTGCAAATGTATGGCTGGAGAATGTTGCAGAGATAAATGATTGAGCGAGACGAAAAACGGTACCGCTCAATTAAATATTCGTCTGGCAATGACAGTATATCGATACGAGGTCTAAAAACTCTCTCCCGACGCAAGGCTATGCGGATTAAATCCACTTCAATATCCACGGGATTTCTTACAAACGGACACCCCATGTCTAACAGCTCAGCAGGAGGGAGGAGACAGGGATAAACTCAGAGTTTATTTAATAAAACCTGCCAGCGAGCAGGTTAGGTTCACAGAGTAAGTTACCGCAGTAACAGACCCAGAGTTTAAGTTACCTCTCTTTCTGGAACTGAAAACTCAGAGTTTCTCTCATCTCAGGGTTAACAAACTCAGAGTTTTCACAAAACCTGCTTTCTGGAATACCCCCCACATGTAGTCCGCCATTGTTGTTGTTGTTGTAATGACACGTTGCGGGGTTCAGAGGTCGAAGGCGAGAGGTTGAGGGGTGGGGCGATGACGTCATCGTATCGAAAAGTATGCAGATTCACCGTCCACACGGAAACGCAGGGGCTGCGTTTTCAAATTTCTCCAGCCTGAGACCCGTTTTCAAAAAAGTGCGTTTACAGGCGATGTGTTTACACACATGGACGGTCGGCCAAAACGATGCAAAACATGTGCGTTTACACAAAACAGCGTTTTCGTGTGGACGGAGCATAAGAAAACAAAAGAGAAAAATGTGCAATGCAATATCTGCAAGATAGAACTTGCCTTCCACGGCGGCACAACTGCAATGCACAAGCACATGAAGAGGAAGCATGTTGTGGTTTGTGACGACGATGAAGAGGGGCCGTCATCTCGGTAAGCTAACTGGCTAGTTAGCTGCTAATATTAGCGTAAACAAAGAGCTAACTTACTACTTACTCATATAGCTGTAAACGTGAACATTTGTTGCTACAAGCATATTTCATTAAAGGTTTAATGAACTATCATCTTAATTGTCTTTATTTTACTTAGCATATACCGTAAACACTTCAAACTGTAAACTAATGATGGTTATATAAGAGCAGCTTCATGCTGGTGTGATAAGCCGTATGTTTTACATTCAATTTACGTATGATCCGATTAATCGAAAAAATAATCGGTGATTAGTCGACTATCAAAATAATCGTTTGTGGCAGCCCTAGTGTGACGAGATTCCAGGTTAGAGGAGATGGTTAGTTGCATGCAGAGACCCTATGTGAGTCTGTGTGAAGCAGCATTAGACTAACGTCGAATTAGCCGTGTAGCAAAGCAAACTACCAATAACCTGACCTGAGGTCACAATAACACCAACAGTGAACAAACACATACATTGAACACATATGCATTACATCAACCAGAGTTTAAAGTCCTGTGCTTAGCCGTGCTATGCTATGCTATCTAAGCTCAGTTCAACGTTACCAGTCTTGAAGAAAAGGTGCTGATGGTTGCAGGAGAAGGTTGGGAATCCGATGTTGAATGCTCTTCTTGCTGTGCAAGGTCTGATGAAAGTCGGCAAAGGAGGAAACAGGTCGCTCCTTTCCTTTGCAAGGATAGCAGCTCGGTGCTAACTTGCTTGGTGTTCCTCAGATTGTGAAGTTAGCTGGCAAGCTTTGCGTCGTAGCTGCTGGTGCCAACTGATCAGGGATACTGGCAGGACCTCGTGTCGCTGCAGTGAGGAGAAGTTCTCTGGGCCTGCTGCAAATGCAGCTTGTAGCTCTCCACAGCTGTTAGGCCCAGAAGGAGAGATCTTGAGGGCAGGCAGCCCCGTGGGGGTAGGGGGAGTGGAGACGAGCCCTTGAAGATCTGAAGTTGAAGAAGCCGAGGGCGTCGAGTGAGAGAGAGAGAACAAGGAAGGCGCTGGAGTTTTGACTATCTGATCAGCAGGGGGTCTGTCACCCTGACCAATCGTAGCTCAAAGCTGAATTTTGCAGCTAGGTGTGAAGAATGGGGAATTCTGGGACACTGAGTTCAGCTCAGAGTCCATTTTGAAATCCACAATGAATGACTTCATCTGTGGGTCCCAACACCATCATTACAGGATAACCATACTCTTTCCTATTTCCAGTCATTCTCTTAATCATACCACATACTCTGTCAAATGGTGTAGTTCTTCCTAGTGAATCACAGTACTTCCTCCAATTGTTCCTTTTAACTTCCTTTATTGTCTTTCTAACTACTGCCTGCTTCCTTCTATATTCAATTAAATTCTGAAAATTGTGTTTTTTTTTCAAGCCTTTAAATGCCTTATTTCTATTATTAAATTGCTTTAGTGCATTCTTGTGTCTACCATGGAACTATCTTTTTCCTTTTATTCCCATTTCTTTTTGGTATTGACTGTTTTGCTGCTCCTAGAATAATACAGCTTATTTTCTTCGCTTGTCTTCAATTGTCTGGTTTATATTGATCTCTTGTCATTTTCCTTCAGCTAATACGCCATACTTGTTACAGTTCGCTTCTTCAAATTTCCATCTTCCTTCTCTCTGGTCCTGTTTTGTCTCCCTTTCTTCTCCAACATCTATGAATATTGGATAGTGATCACTCCCTATAGTGCTTCCATTAAATACTTCCCAACAGCTCATCCCAACCAGTGACTGTGATACAAAAGTAAGGTCTACTGCTGACTCTGTACCCTTCCCCAAATTAACCCTTGTGCCTGCTCCATCATTTAAACACACCAATTCTTTCTCATCTATTAGTTCCTCTAAAATTTCTCCATTTAAATCTTCTTTTTCTCCCCACACTGTGCTATGTGCATTAAAATCCCCACACCAGATGATATTACCTCTCCAATGTTCCAATATTAACTGTAGTTTTACTTTTTCTAACTTTTTGCATGGGTTATGAAAATTTACCATTTTCATACTACTGTTCTTGCTCCATATTTCAATAACTATTACCTCTAACTCTTGTATTGTATCTAACTGTCTATAATTTATACCTTCTTTAATAAATATTGCACACCCTCCTCCATTACCATTGCTTCCATCTTTGCATATACCAGTATATCCCTTAATAATGAAATCCAGAGTTGATTTGAGCCATTTTTCCTGAATGCATATGATATCTGGTTTCCTATCTAACTTATCAATATGTCCTTTAAATTCCTGTCCATTTGCTATCTGACTCCTGGCGTTCCATTGAAGTATCAACATTATGTTATGATTTGTGAAGCAGCCTCCGAGGTCCCTTCTCCGTGGCTAAGGTCATCATGTATCTTTTCCAGTGATAAATCTTTCATGTCAAGGAATTTAGCTGCTGCCTTAACTATGATTTTGATTTTCTCTGTCTTGGTTTTTGCTTGCTCTGAACAGTTGATGACATAATCTAAGAATCTATCCATTGGCATTCCTATATTGTCCTTATGTGCCTGCCCTGAAGCTACGCTTGTTTCATGTTTGCTTTGGTTGACTCCTTCTTCTCTTCTTTCATTGTTACATATCTGCACAGCCTCTGCATATGTCACTTTCCGCTCTGATTTTGTTTGTTGAATTTCAACTGCCTGCTTCCTTACAACGCATCCGCCATATGCTGCTGTGTGGTTCCCTCCACAAAACAGCACTTAAATTGCATCCTTGCTGTCACACTGTCCATACACGTTCTACTCCACATCTTCCACATCTCTGTTTCCCTTTGCATACATTAGCAGTATGACCATATTGCTGACATTTATAGCATCTTAGTGAAGGAGGAACATATTCTCTTACACTAAAACTCATCTGACCATCATTTTCCCGGGAAGCATCTCATCCTTGAACTGTAGTAGAACAGATTCATTATCAACTTTTTCCCCATTTCTAGAGGCCTGAAGCCGTCTAACCAATCCTCCTTTCAGCACTTTCCTGAGCTCCTCCAGATTATCTCCAACAGGGATTCCAGTTATCACTCCCCTAGTTCCTGTCCTCTCCCCAACTATCTTTTTTTCCACTATCTCTTTTTTACATAGTGATTGCACTTTAATTGTTTTATTTCTCTGCTCAGTATTCTTGCATTTTACCAACAGACTGCCATCACATAATATTTTCGCCATGTCTATTTCTCCAATGTGACTGGACTAACCGCTGTTATATCACTGCCCACTTTATATTTAAGAATGATCTTACATTCTTCCATCATTACTCTTCCTCTTCCTTCCTCATCCTCCTCTAATGCTCGTTTTTTTGTTGACTGACTATTTCTGCTGTCCCTTTTCCCTCCTCAACCTTTCCTGCTCGCACTGTATTCCCACTCCGTCTCCATATCCTCATTCTCCGACAATCAAATACAACTTTCCATTTTGATCTATTCACAACTCAGATTATGCCAAAACAAAACTGCTTAATTCGAAAAAACATCACGAATCCCCCACTCTCCACCTTCCCGGAAACCGTCCGACTTCCTTCCTGTTACCAAGATAGGGTTGCCAACTCCCTGAAGAATAAATAAGGGACACCTAGTTGGCAGGGCCGGCCGACCCGATTGTGTTCACCCCTCCCAGCTTGGTGAAATTTTTTGCCTTTTTTTGCGTGTGTGAAACGATTTTTAAATTATTTGACTCAAACCTGAATTTAATTCAATGCATGTTTTTGAGTGATACGAATACATGGAAAACAAATTATTATTCAGCAATTTATTTTTTAGTGCAAACTAACAAATCTTTTTAACAGAAATCTGTCCTGCTTAACTTGACAGAATAAAATAAATATTTATTTAAAAGAACTGTCCTGCTTAACTGAAAACAGTATAAATAACATAAAACAATAGAAAGCAGAAAATTGCTGTAATATTGCACATTTAGTGCAATAAAAAAAGTGCTAACAGAAAGTCTGTGGAAAGGTTGTAAACATAAACCCTTTGTGTCTCAAAGGCCATGACTGTACAGTTGTAGTAAATACGAAAAGAAAAAGACAAAACATTTCATAAGGAGCAAGACATTTCATAATTTAGACTGACAATGAGCTCACTCCTAATTAGTTAAGCAGAACATTTTTTCTGCACATCAGTCTACTTATTTTTCATGAAAGAAAAAATCCTTTCCACAAACCCAGTGGAATATGGGGTGCTGAGGACAAAAGATACAACAGCCTGGATGCTGGGGAGGTCAGCTACCTGGAGAACTTGCATCCACCTCTCTGCTGTTCCCTAGGACTGCCGCTTTTCCTTCTCCTGAGGTACTGTAGTGAGGCGCTCCAAAAGGGTGTTTCACACACTCTTCATAAAGCTTGTCCATAGAGATGTTTAGCCTGCCAATGGAGATGAAAAGTTGTGTGACCTGAATCATAAGTGGCATCATTTACAGTGGTAAATAAATAGAAAAAATATTCTTGTATACATTTATAATTTTGTAAAGCATTTTAAGTACCTGTATAGTTTTATTTATTTATCTATCCATCCATTAAGTATATGAACTGTTTGAATTTGTAATATGTGTTAAATGTTGTATATGTGTGTATACTGTAAAGTAAGTTTCTGATTATGTATTTATTTGTATATACTATCTATCAATTGTATTTATTTGTTTATAACCATCAATAATTATTAAAACATGGTTTATCACTATGCTGGCAACTGTTCCATTCTTACCTGCCAACCAGGTGAAGCCGCTCAGTGTCATCAAAGGAGATCTTTCCAGATGCTAGAGAGAGGGGCTGCAGGTGAAAGAGCCAGTGTTGCTCTGAGAAGTCAAACCACTTCTGGACATCCTGCCTGGCAACATCAGCATCAGATGGCGAGAGACGCTGGAGCTTTTGCCTAGTTAGATACCCATAAAACCCATCATCTCTTCTCTGAATTAATCTTCTCAGAAAAGAGTCCATGATGGAATAGAGGTCAACAGACGTGGTTACATTCTTCTCCAGCTTTTTTACCACCTCTTCAAACAGGGACATGACATTATTACAGAAGAGGAGGTACACTTCCACAATGTCTGCCTCTTCCTCAACTCCAGCAGCATCTTCTGTCAACCTCAGCAATGCTTTCAGGTGCCTTGGACATTCCTCATCAATGCTGATGAGATATGACTTTGCGGAACCCAGTTCTAAGTGACAGCCTCTCGTCACCACATGGCACAGGATTTCATGGAATTCAATGTCACAAAATTCACAGAACTCCTTCAGGGACTCTCTCCTTTTGGCAGAGGTGGAAAATAAACTGTATATCTTGAGGACAATATTTTCCACATCCATTGAGAGCTTGTCCATGTGCATGGCAGTTGCCACGAAGAATCTCACTGTTGGCCTCTCTCAATTTTGTGAAGACCAAGTTGTGGATGCCATAATTGACATTTGCGTTGTCAGCACTGAATGCAGAAACATGATCAAGGGATAGACCCATGTTTTGAAGAGAGTTTTGTATTGTTTTGACTATTCCCTCTGCAGATTCATCTAGATTTTCAACAAAATCTGTTACCTTCTTGACTACCCCATTCTCTGGCGTGAAAAACTGTACAGCCAAGGGAAACATCTTCCGATTTCCCTTATAAGAGGCATTGGTGTGAAGAGAGAATGGGAGTTGATTTCTACCACTTGTCCATTTTTTGATCACCTCCCCTATTGCCTTTGGAGACAGAACATCTGTGACCACTGCCTCAGCTTTCGTCCTCCCACAGGACATTTTCTTGGCAATGCTGGAGTCATTCAGTGTTCGGAGAGTCAGCTTGAGTGCACAGTCAGCTGAACTATAACTTAAAGCATGCTTCACAGTGTGGTAGATATGGGCTACCGCTGCAGCGGTCACCTGCAAAGAAGAAGAAACAATCTTACTGATATATATATAGTTTATGTGTAGTATATCAACTGCCTGTGCAGAATAAATTATGCACGTTATATCTATCTATCTATGGTAGGGGTGGAACGGTTCATCCAAAAAATCCGTCCCGTTCGGTACGCTTGTCACGGTTCGGGGCGCATGTGCACCGTTCGGTTTATGACGCGCAACGTGCGTAATTTCCACCGGGGACGTAACGGCCGCCTAATGGCTGCGCCGCGGTCACCGGAGCTGAACGCTGCCACTCTAATCAATGAGACCATCCTCACCGGGCGCCGCGTGATGTCTCAGCAGCGTCCCAGCAGCGGCTCTCCGCTCTGCAGCGCTGTCAGTCTGTAGCACTTCTAGTTTTTCACGGAGCCGTTGCTAAACCGCGTGAAGCTCAACAGAGCAGATTGCACCAGACAGGAAATCCGACACATAATCAACGTAATACACTTCCGCCCCCTTTCAAAATAAAACACAATACACATTTCATGTAGCCTATCACAACTTCACATCAACATTACGTCATACGTGTTGATGTTGATGCCCTGTGCCTGTAATGTGGCCATAAAAATAGGAAAGTTAAAGTATTTTGTTTGCACTAATTCAAAAGTTCCTCTTTTTACTTTATAGGATACAATGTTTGTCAGAGATAGTTAATTAATTAATCGTCAGTTCAGTGATTGCTGTTGTATTTTAGTGATTTAGTGCATTTTCATTGCAGAAGAAGGCAAACAATTATTAATCTTTTTGCCAAATAAATATATAAACGTGTAAATGCAGCAATATCTTTCCTCTTGCTGTTTCAAAATCTCACATCACTTTAATTTAAGATTGTTACAATGATGTGCTTAATCCCTTATCAAGCTGCCCCATTATTTCAGTTTTTGCATGACTGCATGACATGTCCTTATGTCTGATTTTTTTTTTAAAAAAATGTAATTATTAGGCTAAAGATCGGATTCATTTTTTAGAGTGTAAAAAAATAGAACAAAAAAAACAACTGAACCGAACTGAAAACCGTGACCCCAAAACCGTGATATGAACCGAACCGTGGATTTTGTGAACCGTTCCACCCCTAATCTATGGACTGTTTGAACTTGTAAGACATGTGTAAGGTTGTATTTATGTATGTATGTAGACAGTATAGTGCGTATTCTTTATCTATCATTCATCTATGTATTACTTTTATGTATTATTTATCTATTTTATGTATTCATCTATCAACTGTATGTGTTTATTACACTAAACAGATTTTTGGGCCATATAATACTGACATTTATTGCACTTTCCCATATTAACCTTAACCAGAGAAAAAAAAAACATTCTTATTTTTTTTTAAATACCATATCTGCCTCTGGTGTTGCCTGGTGGACAACAAACCGAGGGGTATTCCACAAAGCCGGTTTTATCACATAACTGGGTAAGTTAACCCAGGGTTTGCGGTAACCCTAGGTTTTCCATTCCAAAATGAACGCGGTATGTTAGTTACTAAAGAAACATATGCTCTGAATCAAACCTGGTCGGAGCAGGTTTTACGCAGGTTAAGGTTGGAACATAACCCGGTTTTGGGTATTTAAACCTGCGTTCACCGCAGATTTCAAGTGTTCACAACGGCATGCCCTTTTGATGAGAGGCTTGTTGATATCGGAGCGCAAATCATTCGTGCAATCCACCGGGAGCGATTAATAAGACCACGGCTCGACATCTTGGCATATCCGGATGACTTTTTGCTGGAGAGGTATAGATTCTCGTGCAAATCTTTAATATATTTAAATAGCCTTCTCCAGCCTTACATAGCCAACACTACCAATCGAGGACCTGGCCTCAGTTCACTCCAGACTATTTGCGTAGCCCTCCGTTTTTTTGCAACAGGTAGTTTTCTTTATAATGTTGGAGATGCTGAACACATTGGGAAAGCTACGGTGTGCCGATCCGTGCGTAAAGTGTGTCTTGCGCTGAAGCGGTTCATGCGCGACTTCATCTGCTTCCCTGGACACAAACCCACGAGGGTCATAAAAATGGAGTTCCACCAACTCATAGGTCAGCAAGATGCTTTAAGTGTTCCCAGATGGGCCAGAAATTATTTTTTTCATCTGGGTGTTATATTTCAGAATCTAATTGGTAAATGGTCTTGCATTTTTATAGCGCTTTTCCAGTCTACTGACCGCTCAAAGCGCTTTACAATACATGCCACATTCACCCATTCACACACACATTCATACACTGATGCCGGAGGCTGCCATGCAAGGCGCCAACTGCTCATCAGGAGCAAGTTGGGGTTCAGTATCTTGCTCAAGGACACTTCGACATGCAGCTGGGTTTTACGATTACTAGACGACCCGCTCTACCTCCTGAGCCACAGCCGCCCCACATCATTGGGTGCATTGATGGCACGCAAGTGTCTATAAAGGCCCCAGCCATAAATTAGACCGACTATGTGAATAGGAAAGCCTATCACAGCATAAATGTTCAGGTAGGTAGGCTATACGCAGCCTATATTGGCCATTTCCAATATCTTCATGATGGTTTGTTAATCGCTTTCGATGTTGATCTATTTTTTGTCATTTCTAGATGATATGTGATGCTTCCTACTTAATATCCACTGTGGAAGCAAAATGGCCTGGTTACGTCCACGATGCTAGGATGTATCGGGAATCCAATTTGAGCTATAAATTCCAACAGGGTGCGTTGCATATCCTACACCTCATATAATTGTTGTGCTTGTGCAAGTTAGCTCAAAGTTTGTATTTGGTTGCAGGCCAATTTGATGGGTATCTCCTAGGGGATCGAGGGTATCCATGTCTCCCAACACTTATCACCCCGTACCCTAATCCAGCTCCTGGAGCACAAACAGCATTCAATGTGGCTCACAGCAGACCCCGCGTCAGGATCGAGAACACATTTGGAATCTGGAAGTCCAGATTCCAATGCCTACGTGGGTTAAGGGTTTGCCTGGAGCGGACATGTGATATAATTGTTGCATGCGCCGTCTGTAAAATGATCGAGGGTCATCTTGACCCGTTTTTATCGACTTTAATGACAGCTTAAAACATCTACAAATACCGGCATAAGAAAGCGTTGCATAACCACGGCAACCACACATCAACTGCTACGCACGTTACAAAGTACCTGTTACTGTGGCAACATTAGTCCCACTATATAACTATATATGACATCTTCCCCTTTTAAGTTGTTATCATAACAGACTATAATGAACTATAATAAACGCATACATTAACAGCCAGAAAATATTTCATATTCAAACCTAACATGTATCCTTAGCATGTAAACTCTACTTCTATAATAAACACATTTATGAAAACATTTCCCCTGTAGGCTATTTAAGGTAATCCACACAAGATGCCATAAATTGTAATAATAATAATAATAATAATAATAATAATAATAATAATAATAGACTCTATAAATGTTATTTACTTAACTCAATCTTTAATTATTAATTCAAATATTATGACATTAAACTTAACTAAGGCACTTTCTCTCTCTCTCTCTTTTCTTAAAAAAAATAAATAATAAATTAGTCCTGTTTCCCTAATCCCCCCAAAGGCCATATGATTGACACCTCAGTGTCTGTCTACAGGACTAGCCTGTTGACTGGTCTGCACAGTCGTCCAGCTCTGGTTCGATACTGTCCTGGTGTCTGTGCAGGTGTGTGTGTGAGGCTTGTGACTTCCTTCGGACTAGAAGAAACAGTCTCTGGAGTGATGACACTTGCTGTTTGGGAAATCACTTCTGTACTCTCAGCTGATGAAAGTGGGGTGTCTTGGGCAGGTTGTGAAGACAGATCTGCCCGGAGATGGCGGTGGTTCCGCCGCAACACTGCTCCTTGCGGTGTGTTGACGATGTATGACCTTGGAGTTACACATTCCTTTGAAACGACTGCCGGTGTCACCCAGGCCTTTTCCCGATCCAGCTTGGTGAGGACTGTGTCTCCCGGTCGTAGTGGTGGAAGAGGTCTGGCTCCATGTCGACGATTATAATAGAAAGCTTGTTTAGCCTTCTCACCAGCATCCTTCTGTTCAACAGTCTTTCTGTTGGGCCATTTAGGTCGAAGATTCTTCTCTAATGTGGGGAGTGTTGTTCTGATCTTTCTCCCCATTAACAGTTCTGCTGGACTGACTCCTGTAGTGGCACAGGAAGTTGATCTGTAGCACATGAGGGCTATTACAGGGTCTTCTTGTCGGAGGATTTTCTTTGCAGTCTGTACTGCTCTCTCCGTGTGTTTCCCTGAGGATCGTGAGGACTAGACGTGGTGTGCTTGAAGTCTAGCTGTCTTGCCAGCTCCTGAAATTCTGCGCTGGAGAATTGAGGACCATTGTCACTCACCACCTCATCCGGGATCCCAAACCTTGCAAAGGTTGCTTTAAGTCTCTGAATGACTTGGCGCTTGTTGTGGATGGTAGGTGCAGCACCTCGAGGAACCGTGAGTAATAATCTGATATTACTAGATAGTTGTTTCTATTGTGTTCACAGAGGTCGAGAGCTATTCTTTTCCATGGACTGTCAGGCAGAGGTGTAGAGATGAGTGGCTCTTTTTGTTGAGCCCGCTTTTGTTCTTGGCATGAGTGGCATGACATCACTGTGTTCTTAAGTTCTGCAGAGAGTCCTGGCCACCAAACCGATGATTTTGCTCTGTCTCTACACTTTGTTAGCCCCTGATGTCCGTCGTGTATTTTCTGTAGGATGTCGGCTCTCAGTGACAGTGGAATGACGATCCTGCTTCCACGTATGAGCAAACCATCAGCCTCTGATAGCTCATTTTTCACCTTCATATATGCTCTGACGTTCGGTGGTGCATTTCCACTGTATTCAGGCCATCCGCTTCTTATGAATTTAAAGACAGACTGCAGCTCGCTGTCAGCTGCAGTGGCTATTCTGATGCTTTCCATTCTGCTTGGAGATGCTGGGATGCCCTGTACCACTGAAGCTACATAACACTCGACCTCGCTACGTATGTGTGTCTGTCTCTTCTTTTGGGTAAGTTTTTGGGCTTCGGGACAAAGCATCAGCAATGATAAGTGTTTTTCCTGGCACATATACAGTCACTGGTTTGTACCTCATAAGTCGCATTAAGAGACGTTGACATATTAAAGGAACATTATCGAGGCTCTGACTGTTGATGAGTGGCACCAATGAGTTGTGATCAGTCTCAAGCCTAAATTCATCTAAGCCACACAGATATTTGTCAAACTTTTCACAAGCCCATACGCCAGCCAGACACTCCTTCTCTATCTGGGCAAAGCGTGTTTCCGCTTCTGAGAGACGTCTGGAGCAGTAGGCTACTAGCTTCCACTCTTCTCTGTGAAGCTGGAGCAGCACAGCTCCAAGTCCGTAGCTACTGGCGTCTGCTGATACAGCTGTGGGCCTTGTGACGTCATAAAAGGTAAGAATAGGTGCTTTTGTCAGCATTCTTTTAATGTCTTCAAAAGCTGATTGCTGTGAGTGTCCCCAGGTCCAGATGTTCTTGCTCTTTAGCAGCTCATACAACGGCTGTCCCACTGTTCCAAGGGCTGGGATGAACCTCCCTAGGTAATTCACCATGCCAAGGACTCTTTTTAGCTCCTGCACATTTTCAGGCGGTGGCAGCTGGTGAATGGTCTCCACTTTGTCACGATCCGGTCTGGCCCCTGACTGGTCGACGAGATGACCCAGGAAGCGTAGCTGGCTCTGTCTGAGGGAACATTTCTCCTTGTTGAGTTTCAATCCTGCCAACTCAACACGCTGCAGCACCTTCTCGAGTCGGGCGTCATGTTGCTCTATCGAGGTCCCATAGATAAGGATGTCATCCATGAAGACTGCCACGCCCTCCAGTCCTTCTAGAGTCTCCAGCATCTTCCGCTGGAAGATCTCAGGTGCACTTGTTATGCCAAAAAGTAATCTCTTGAAACAGTATCTGCCAAAGGGTGTTATGAATGTTGTCAGCTTCCAGCTGTCTGGATGCAGAGGGATCTGCCAGAATCCACTGGCAGCATCAAGGGAGGAAAACACAGTTGCACCACTAGGCTTGGCTGTTATCTCGTCTGAGGTAGGTAGGATGTAGCGTTCTCTTTTGACTGACTTATTTAGCTTTGTTAGGTCAACGCAGATTCTGGCTGTGTCTGTGTTCTTCTTCAGGACCGGTACCATGGGAGCGCACCATTCAGTAGGCTGTGTCACCTGCTCTATGACACCATCCTTCTCCATCCTCTGTATTTCCTCTTTCACCTTCTGTAACATGGGAAAGGGCACACGGTGTGCAGTGTGCACAGCATATGGTACAGCATCATCTCTTAACTGGATTTTGACTGGTTCAGTTTTTAGAGTGCCAAGTTCATTGTGGGTTTGTAGATGGCTGGTGATGCATTTTAGCTCATCTACTCGTTTCACAAGGTTCATTCTTACTGACAGGGCCCGGCTGAGGAGATTGTTGACTCTGTGTCCACGTACTACGTAGGCTGTGAACGGGTAATCTCTTCCTTTGTGACTGATTGTTGCATTAAAGCAGCCCAGACACAGCAGGTCACCTCCAGGGCTGTCCAGAGGAATGTCAGATGGGTCCAGTGTTCTCTCAGGGGTGAGTGTGTGAAATGTGTCCTCGCTTATGACAGTGACATCAGCTCCCGTGTCAATTTTGAATTCTACTAGAGTGGTATCCACCTGTAGTTGCACAGTCCATTGTTCACTTTGCTCGTCACACACTGAACCCAGGAAATAAGAGGTCTGCTCACATCTCTCAGTCTCTGTGACCTCATTCACTGACCTGCTGCGACATACTCTGGCCCAGTCCCATTCTGTGACAGTTGTGGCAGGTAGCTCTCTCTGCAGGGTACCTTTCATCTCTGTTATGCTGCATTTTCTCACATTTGCTACATTTCTTCTCATTTCCCCCCCCCCCATTTCCTGTCCTAACTTGCCTTGTTGTCGCTGTTGTGATTTCCAGTTCGTGCTTTTCCGTTTGAACTGCACCTCCTGTACTGATCCCGCAGCATCTCCTTGCAGACTCACTTGTGCCACGACCTCCTTTGACTGTCTGACGGTCTGTATTGTTTGCACCAGCGTCAGGTCTGCCATCAGCTGCAGCTTGCGGGAGAGCTCTTTATCCAGTATCCCGACGACGATGTGGTCGCGGATATTTTCCTCTCGAGTTGCTCCAAACTCACAATGCTCCGAGAGATCATACAGGGCTCTGATGAAACATTCTGCCCTCTCACCCGGCCGTTGGATCCGTTGGTAAAAACATGCCCGTTCGTGGATAATATTCCTCCTCGGAAAAAAGTAGTCGTTAAACTTCCCCATAAAGATGACAAAGTCATTGCGGTCCTCGTCTTGAGCAATCGTGAATGACTTAAAAATATTTTCTGCCTCGCTCCCCATGGCATAAATCAGGCAGCTCACTTGTACTTGTCCCCCGTCTTTGTGAAGTTTTGTTGCGATCCTGTATCGCTCAAACCGTTGTTTCCACTCGGGCCACTCCGTCGGCTTGTCAAACGTAAAGTTTTCTGGAGGGTTAAACTTAGCCATTTTTTCGCTGTCCATCTTCTTACTTCGTCTCTTGAAATGTTGAAACTACTTCTGACACCATGTAAAATGATTGAGGGTCGGCTTGATCCGTTTTTATCGACTTTAATGACAGCTTAAAACATCTACAAATACCGGCATAAGAAAGCGTCGCGTAATCACGGCAACTACACATCAACTGCTACGCACGTTACAAAGTACCTTTTACTGTGGCAACATTAGTCCCACTATATAACTATATATGACACCGTCCTCCACAACATCGCCATCCTATGCAAAGAGGTGCCTCCCCCCTTTGACCCGTTCCTCGAGGAGGAACCAATTCCACAAATGGATGCAAGGGCTGGACAAAGGATGCGAGACCACATTTGTCGGAATCATTTCAATTAAAGAAAAAAAAAAAAACTTTTTCATTGGTCATTATTTTTATTCTTTAGTTGCTGAGGGAGGAAAGAGACTATAATTAGTTCCATGAATCACAATAGCATGTCCATGGAATTTGTACCCATTAACCTCCTATTTTAATACCTCTATTAGCAGTTTCATGTAGGTCATCTCCAGATCGGCCTTCGCGATTTCCCGCTGGAGATGCACTCTCTAAAGTTCTTTAATGGTCATCTGAAATAGAGGGAAATATTGTTGTCTCGACCACAGTCTGTTCAGAGACAATGGGTATGTGAACACTGCTTAGTTTAGTTTCATCATAAATTAATTGTAACTGGCAAGAAAAATGTGCCTCAGTCCTTTCAGATGACTGGTCCACGTATGGACCAAGATTTTCATTGGCCTCCTATCATACAAAGCAATATTGGCTGAATATGCTGAGAGTCGCTTACAACAGAAAGTATAAAATATTTACTTAGATCAACTGGAGAATGTTCCATCGTAGCCAGTGGCTCCATTGAAAATACTACTCCATCTTGATCTGTGAAGTTGATTAATTGGTGACTTTTAGGTTTTCTACCCATTTACTAAAAAAAAAAAAAACATTTGGAACATTTGCGCTGTGGCACGCACACGGTTTGCATGTGTTCAAACACCAACAACATCTAAAATCCAAGAAAAACAGAAAAACCTACATTCAGCCTGTGGGGTACCCTCACCTGGCCCCTGACTCTCCGAGGAGGTATCTCCTCTGCCGGCTGTCGGCCTTTTTACGATTGGCTTTAAAAAAAAAAGGGGGGGGGGGGGGCTTACGATGGTGGGAAAAGCTTACCAGTTTGTATGTATGATGTTTTTATATTTCATTTTTACTTGATCCGCCGACCGCTTGGGACCCATCGTGTACATCCTTTTTTTTGGGAAGAAAAGGGTTATGTGGTAGGAACGTTAAGAATGCTTAACTGGGATATTAATAGATTCATGGCTCAAATATTAAGGAAACTTACGCATTTACGTGGTCAGTGACCCGCTGCCAGGCTTTGATTCTCTGGGCTGCGCTGGCTTTAGTGTTCCCTTTTCTTAGTATGATCTTCTTCTCTTCGTCATAGTCCTCAAGGAGAACCTGGAGTTCCAGTTCACTGAAATATGTGGCCTGTTTCGCCATTTCGATCAGGGTTTCCATGATCCATACATCACGTCTTTATAGGTTTGGCGTGGACGCGCACAACCCTGTGTTAACCAACCCCGTGTTGATTGAACTAATGCATAACCGGTGCGGTGGAACCGACAGCTCTGGTTTAATCGGCACAGGGTCAATCAACCTAGAGTTCAGCGTTAACTCTGTGTTTGTTAAACCTCCATCCGTGGAATACCCCTCTGGTCAAGAGTCCCCCCTGTTTTGTTGTCCCTCACGTTTCTAATGTGTCCACCACTAGAAGCATGCTGTTTCACAGTCCACCATGGGCTACAGAAAAAGTGCGCCGGCAGACAGTGCAGTGCGCCTTGTAGACATTATCCTGCACTCTTTCGAGCCACTTTTTTTTTCCCCCAGTCTCTTTTCCCAGTTGCCCCAGCCTCTTGTTTTCCGGTATCATCTTGCAAGCGACAGTACCTCGACCAATGAGAAGAGCCGGATTCATTGTTATTCTTGTGTTGTGAGTGTGCTGTCAGCTCATTGGTCACAGAGCAGGAGAGGGCTGGCAATAAGATTACCGTAGATTTTCATATAAAACGCCCTGTCATTCATTGATTCCATTGACATTTTAAAGACCATTTTGATTCTCACGGAAATGTGGGACAAAGTGCGTCCCTTTTCAGCTCAATAGGGGGCGCGTAATTGTGTCCCTAAATACGGGACGATTCCGTTTTTCAAAGGACGGTTGGCAACCCTACACCAAGTTCCTCGAGCTCTTTCTCAGGTGCATTACGGTATTTATGCAACTTCCGGGGCGGACTTTTACGTAACCGTGTTGTATTCACCCACATGCCGGCTGAGTATTGATCAAATACTACATGTAAATGGTTGTTGGTAGCAATATAATGGCTGCTTGTGCCTTTGTTGTGAAGCTTATACCGTTGGTCAGAAGACGGTTTTGCAGCAGAGCGTCGTGCCCCGCACGGTCAGCTGTCCGTGCGTTTTCAATGCAGACAACTCGTTTTCAACTGCACAGAGTGGAGGGGACAAGTGCCCTTACAGGGAGAGTGGACCGGTTCGGTGGAGTGACAGTGAACCTGGCTGAGGTCGGTTTACCTGCGGACATCTGCGAAAGCTCATTCAGCAGAATGCTGCAAGGTTAGTCCTGGAGTTCGATGTACTGGAGATGGAGGTAATCTGAGGAGAAAGGTCATCAATGCACAAATCATTCACCTTAACCTCTATACACAAACTAGATCATTATGCTATAATGTGTAAAACATGGATTTAAACTTTGCAATGTATATTCAGGTAAATACACAGATTACCTCCTGAGAATGTCTTGGGTCCATAGCAATAAGTGATGAAATATTGTTTGTAATCATGTAGTGTAGCAGTAATTAAAATATGAATTACTAAAAGAATCTTTGTATGTAGTTATCCCATTAAAAATTGGCAGAGGAAAAGAAGGGAGCCACTCTGTACAGGAAATGTCCCTGCCCAAAGAAAAAAACATGGTAATCTAAAGACAGAGGATCTTCAGATTGCTTTCTTTGTCCAATTAACAGTCCAAATATATAACTTCAAATAACGATATTTGATTTAGAATGATCTTAAAATGGGAGCAGAGCAACACATCTTTCCATCAAAGTTTCTGGAATTCCGAGCATCTTTGATTTATAAATGACTTAAACATTTGGTCAGTCATCAATGTAGTTTCTACACAACCATTACAATTGAAGAAGTTTATGAATTGTCGAATTGTTTTAGCACTGTATTGTTCCTCCATGCATTCTTTCAGTCACAGTTTCCTGGTTGAACGTAGCCCCACCCCCTTTTACCGTAAACCCTCACATCCCTAGCTGAGATTTTATGGAATATTCTTTATTTATTTATTGCATTTTTTTTAAAGGCATACAAACAGCTAACAATTGATAAAAGTTGGTTTTATCTGGGAAAATGTTAACGCTAAGAGTCTGGAGCTTATCTGTCTTTGACAAAAAGCAATGCAAAACTCTGTTAACAAATCATACAATTTTAAGGTTTTTCTTTGTTACTACTAGCCAGTGGGAACATGTAATTCAATATTTTTAAATGCACGACAAACATAACTAAGGGACGTTCTTTGATTCGGCAAAACTCGTATATGCCAGGCAGCGTTTCTTCATAGTTTTTATAGGTAACTTTGGATTTCTTGTTAGCTTAATTGCGGCGGACGACAGATTGAAGAAAATGCGCAAACGAGCCACAATAAACAATTGTAAAAGCTGATATTTTGCTTTTTCAAAATGGTTGACTGGCAGATTTGTCAGCCGAATTTAACACCAGACTTTAGTTGTTATTTTGAAGTAAGGTCAAGAACTGCAAATTAGACTTTAAGTATTCATTTCTACTATTTTGTCTCATCCTTCCTACCTCCCTTTGGATACTGTAGAACATTCTACCTTTATTTTCCTTGTTCCAACCGTCCTGCCACTTCGTTTTCATTTCTACTTTGATTATGCTTTTAACTTCCACCTTGCTATAGTTAACTGTCATATTTACTTCTACTTTTTTTGTTGTGTCTGAGGATTGGACGCCGTCAGATACTCTGATTGGTTGTTAGCTAGCTGTTCAGTGACCATTTTGATTGGCGGTGTGCCAGCGAATCAGTGCGGCGCGTGGGAGGGGCGGCGGAAGTGACGATGGTAAACAAACCACATAAACAGAAACTGCGCAGAGTTACAAACAACACTTCGCCGTTTGTTATTTTTGGGATAAACCAACTTATTTTTGGAAGCCATGGCTGTGTGGACTGAGGACTTTGAGGAGCAGCTGATTGCCCTGGTGGAAGAGAGACCAGTTAAACGACATCATGCAAGTAATGCCGAGCCAACACTATGTGCGCTTTGTTTTTGATAAGCTACGGTCCGCTCTCCGTTCCGTCATATCCTGTTTTTATGTTTTGGGTTACTGGCACGAGACTAATGCCACCCGATGTTTAGGAAACTTATTGCATTTCATGCAGGTGCAGAAAATACACGCTACTGTGTAGCCGGGGCGGTGTGTTTCAATGCAACTTTTCTGCCAAACGGGCCAGACCGTACGCGACAAATTGGTCGGCTAAGGCAGTCGGATCTGATAAGCATTTCCTATCTGTTTCTGCACTGTGT
This sequence comes from Lagodon rhomboides, assembly GCA_039737535.1. Taxonomy (NCBI): domain Eukaryota; kingdom Metazoa; phylum Chordata; class Actinopteri; order Spariformes; family Sparidae; genus Lagodon; species Lagodon rhomboides. Next base: position 31,735,602 of record CM077794.1, read on the forward strand.
AATTTATTAAAGCAGCAACATCAGTAATAAAAATACATTTTCAAACAACATTTGTGGATAATCCTGAACTTTTGTCTTGTGTACTCTGCAGATTCTCTGCTCCAGTGGAAAGCAGAGGAGAGAGTTGCTGTGTGGCTTCAAGTGCCCATCTCACTGAGCCGATGTGCCGCCGCTGCCGCCACTCATGGCTTCACCTTCCACCACGCCAAAGACAACCATGCTGTGTTGGCTCTCTGGTTGAGAGATGGGGAAAACAGGCTGCCTGGGTTTGCAACTCACCAAATCGGAGTGGCAGGTAGAAATAATTAGCTTGAAAGTTCAGTCTTGTGTCAGGAAATAGTTGTTTGGTAGATAACAGACAGATTAATCTTAACTAAAGGTCGGCTTACCAGCTTTTCCTTGAGCTTTCAACCACATCTCACAATCTTTATCAGCAGAAGGAGTTCGCTCGGTTGTGATGGATCCGTGACAACTGTAACAAACAGTTGAAAACTCCAGACAAAAGCTTTTATAGCTTGACCTTGAGTTAACATTATCTTGTTACACCAATATACTGTTGTTGTAATTGAGGAGTGAGTTAAAAGTGCTGCACAAGTGTGTGCTCAAACATTCATGGTTGCTTGTAGTTATAACCATCCAAGATTTACAGCATTTACCAAGTACTCATATCATAATTACATCCTCACATCTCGCTGAATTTAATTATTGTTTATTGCCCATATTCACATTTACATTTAGGGCATTTAGCAGACGCTTTTGTCCAAAGCAACTTAAAATAACAGCAAGCGACAGTAAGCCAGTGGAGGTCACAAAGGAGGGGGTCATATGGGAGAATTTCGGTAGATTGAAAACAACGCGTGTTGCAGCGTTCTAGATACGCTGCAACGGTTTTGTCTCAGAGGCTGGGAGTCCAGCCAAGAGCGAGTCGCTGTAGTCCAGGTGGGAGATGACCAGCGCTTGGGACTAGGAGTTGCATTGCGTCTTTTGTGAGGAAAGGCTGGATCCTGCGGATGTTGTAGAGGGCAAATCTGCAGGATCGGACCACAGCAGTAATGTTGGGGGTCCAGGATAGTCCGTTGTTGAGGACAGTTGAACAGACAGAGAACAGTTGGGTGTCGTCTGCATAACAGTGGTAAGAGAATCCATGTGATGTAATTGCAGAGCCTAGTGATCTAGTGTATAGTGAAAACAGAAGTGGTCCTAGTACTGAGCCTTGAGGGACACCAGTTGCCAGAAAGCAAGGGTTTAGACAAGGAGCCATTCCATATGACCTGAAAGGTACGATTTGTCAGGTATGATGTGAACCAGGTTAGAGCAGAGTCAATGATGCCAGGTTCAGCCAGAGTGGAGAGGTGGTTGACTGTGTCAAACGCAGAAGATGGGTCAAAGAGAATGAGGACGGATGAGCGGGACGATGCTCTGGCGGCACGAAGGGACTTAGTCACTCTGAATAGGGCCGTCTCAGTGGAGTGAGCAGTCCTGGAGCCTGACTGATGGGGTCAAGGAGGTCAGTTTGTGAAAGATAGGAGGACAGTTGGTTGTAGATGGCGCGTTACAGGGTTTTAGAGAGGAATCAAAGAAGAGATACAGGACTGTAGTTTTGGATGTCAGCTGAGTCTAGGGTTTCAAAAAAGTGCGTTTACAGGCACTGCGTTTACAGGATCCATTTGGGCGATCGGCCAAAACGATGCAAAACATGTGCATTTACACAAAAAAGCGTTTCCATGTGGATGGCCCCTCATTTGCAAAGTCATCAGCAGTGAGGGAGGAAGGGGAAGGGGTAGGAGGGGTGAGGAGTGAAGAGAACAAGGAGAATAGTTTCCTGGGGTTGGAGGCAGAGGAGTTGATCTTTGACAGGTAGAAGGCAGATTTGGCTGCTGATACAGTTGAGGTGAAGTCAGAGAGGAGGACGTGGTAGTGAGCAAAGTCATCAGGATGACGTGTGGATGGTAGTGAGGAAAGAACAGTTAAGGAGAGAGTGGAGGGAGGAAGGGATTTCAGTTTGCGGCGGGTGGTGAAGGTGTAGGGGTGAGGAAAGTGGTGGACTTCAAGGTGGGAGAGAAAGTGACAAAGTTGTGGTTGGACACAGTATGCAGGGTAACAGAGAGTGCCGAGGTACTATAGGACCGTGTGAAGACAAGGTCAAGTTGGTTCCCGGCCCGGTGGGTGGGTGGAGAGGGGGAGAATATGAGGTCAAATGTGGAGAAGAAGTCAATGAATTCAAATGAGCGCAGCTTCTCTGGGTGGATGTTGAAGTCACCCAGGACAACGAGTGGTGTGCCATCGTCAGGGGAGCAGCTTAGGGGGGCGTCCATCTCATCAAAGAAGTCACGAAGAGGACCGTGAGGCCGATAGATCACCACAATGTTGAGCTCGAAAGGACGGGTGACAGAGACAGCGTGGAATTCAAATGCAGATCTGGGTAGGTGACTTAGGGGAAGGACCTGGTAGGACCACATGGGTGTGATGAGGAGTCCAGTTCCTCCTCCACGTCCATATCATCCATAAATTATGGTTACAGTTATAATCTGCAATGTGTTAATATAATATCACTGTTAAAGCGGGCACAAGAATTAATTTAATTAAATTATATTAAAAACAAACATAAAAACATTTAAGCGGAGCATTTTACAGTCAAACATTTAGAAACCAAGGGCGTCAGTTAATGTCAAAAAGGGATGAAAAACAGTTTTTTAAACAGACTCAACATCCGTGAATTCAGGCAATGTAATGGAGGATGCATAAAGACAAAGGTCCAGGCCACTGTAGTCCACTAAAGAGTCGACATTATTAATACTCATAATAAAAAGCACAACCCTGTTGAATCTAATGTATTACATTTTGATTGTACATTTTATACTGATAACATCTATTATCTTACAAACAATAACAGTTTTGATGGCATATATTGTCGACTATGTCTTAGCCTTAGTTTATAGCACACGGTAATATCAGGTCCTGGTTTCAAATTTTGTGACAATTCGTGCCAGAATCAGCAGCAGCAAGTTTCAACTGCAGGTGTTGATGGAAAGAAAAACCTTCTGATTTGTGAGTTAACATCTTTTGGTGCAAACTATTTCAGAACATTTTTCAAAAATTATACTTTGCAAAAGTGAGAGTGACAAAATCTGTCACTTCAAAAAGTTTTGGGGAAAGACTATCACAAGTGTCAATGTTGAGTCATAATAGCCTAGAATATGAGCTGGTAACATTGTAACAATAACTGTATTGAAGCAGTTTTTGGATGAAGTTGATATATTTGCATGATTCTTGCAATTTTTCGTTGAAAGATTTCAGTTAAATGAACTCAGTGTAATTTGCTTTGGATAAAAGCCTCAGCTAATATAAATGTAATGTGGATTAATTGGATACACAATTGATGGAAAATGTACAGTATAATGAGTCATTTATCATTTCAGTCAAAGCAAAAACTCTGGTTTCAACCTGTCTGATGTGAGGATTTGCTGATTCATTCTGTTTTATATCATTGTTAGTTAGTAATTAGGGGGTTTGGACTGTTAGTTTGACAAATCAAAGCATTTGAAGACATCACCTGGGCTCTGGGAAACTGGGATGGCATTTTTCAATGTTTCTAATTTTGATTAATTGGGGAAATAATCGTTATATGGACCTATAATGAAAATACTCATTAGTTGCAGCCCTATATAAAATATCTAAATGTACTGCCACACGAATATATAAATGTAAAAATCTATGAATGATTACATAATTGTTTTTTTTTAATATCTACCTGCTTTGCATAGAGTATCCTATAAAAATGTTCTAATCATTTATTAAATATATAACCTGAAGTCATGAATTTAATGTTTGTGCATTCATCAAGCCCACTCTCCACAGTAAAGACTTCAGGCTGTGATTGGCAGAGCTTTGTCTGGTGTTACGTCTGATTGACTGAGCTGACCGCAAGCTCCTGGGACCCACAATCCCAGGTCAATACTGATATTGAAGTAAAGTCTATGTTACTCCAGCTAGCAGTGATGAAAAATGGCTTCAGGCTGCAGCAGATGGCATTACATGAATTTAACTGTAATTAGACAGTAATCATAGTTGTTTTAAAGAGGCTGGTTTCATAAGGAGTTGTTTGTCTGTTGGGCTGTTGTGCATTTTTCAACTTTGGCCCATTTCACTTGTGTCAATTGAAATTCACTCCTCAGGACTGAATGTGGGTAGAGGAGCAACAAAGAGAGGAGGTACCGACCTGAAGTGTGCAATGTTTCTGTTTGTCCAGCAGAGGGTAGAGTGTCGTTTATTTTTTTTCCTAAGGAGTGGATGCACTTTGTGCATGTCAGAACATGTCCAGAGCATCCTTCACTATGGAATGGGGACCAGAAACTCCCTTTTTGTTTCCAGAAGGACCCCACACACAAACACTGATGCAACTGAGGTTAGGAATCTGAAATACGCAGCTGTTTAGATTAACTGATACTTGTTTGCTTTGGCTGTTGTTGCTCTCAGCTCTTAATTTTATAAGACAAGATAACAACTCAGAATGATCAGTCATCAGAGGTATAACACTGCAGTTATAAGAAATAAGTCACACAATTAATACGTTTGTATTTTGGTGTGGTCTGAGATATTACAGCTTTAACTTTCTCTACATTGTATTTTATTTTAAAAGGACAGACATATTATACTAATTTTCAGGTTCATAATTTAATTGTGGGTTACTACTAAAGTAGGCGTATAGGCTTTAATGCTCAAAAAACATATATAACATATGTTTTCTCATACTGCCAAGTGAAGTAGCCCTTTATTCCCCCTCTGTCTGAGATGCTCTGTTTTAGCTCTTGTCTCTTTAAACCTCCCCTCCTGACTACCCAGTCTGCTCTGATTGGTCAGCTCACACATGCCTGAGCCAGCAGCACTGATTGTATCTCCGGTCGGCTCTGTCATTTTCAACTTCCAGTTAGCTTCACTTTTACCGTTAATATAGGCATACATTATGCAAATCTGTGACATTTTGACATAGTGTGATGTCATAAAGTCACAGAATTAAAGGGGGACTACAGACAAGGCAAGCACTTCAGGAGCAGTGTTTTCTGTGGGAGAGAGGAGCTCCCATTTGGACCTTTTTAACTTTCAAGCATAAGAACCTTTTTAACACACTGAAGGAAAAGCTGACATCAAGAAAATATTTGTTGTTTCTGGAGTACAACTATCTTGAATTTTTAATGAAGGGGAGTAGGGGAGTAAATGGTTTTAGTTTCAAACGTTGCTGTGCAGTCAGGCACAGGAAATATGAGCGCCTGGCGGCTTTTAAACTGTCTGACCTGAACCCAAATGTTAAAAGTGGATGTGTAAAGGTTGAAGCGACCTCCACTGGCCGTACACAAACCACACTGTTAATCCTCAGGTTGACTTGTGCTGCTATGTTTACAGTTGGAACTTAGAATACACTGGAAACAGTATTTTGACTAAAATAAGTCTTACGTCAAGTCCATTTATTGGCTTTTTGTTGGAGCTTTCAACCGCATCTAGTGGTCTTTTTTATGAGATGGAGTTTGCTTATCGTGTGACAGAAGTGTCAAACTTTAGTTATGTGATAACAAGGGGCCATGTATAGAGAAAGATCTCAATTTGATCTGAATGCCCTCCTTAATCTTCTTCCGGCTGTCTGTGGACTTCTGGTCAATGGATTTGACCCCTTTGTTCTGCTGTTTAAAGAAAGCTGATGTCTGTTTCCAGTATTCATTCAGTCAATGTTTCATCAATGTTATGTTCCTTACAGTTGCTGCATGTGATGTCATAATCTATCCCAGTGATATATGACGTGTTTGAGATTTAGATTTACAGTAAAGCCCAATGGGGTCAAATAAATATGATCTCATCAGAGCACTCATTTTCAGAGCCCTACATTATTTGAACTAAGCCTGAGATTGCAGCTGACATCCTCTGTGAAAGAAGAAAAAGAAGCCACAACAACTGGCATAAGGGATTACATGCTGTCAGATTTCCACAGAGTTCACTGTAGTGTTAATCACATGTTTGGGCTCTCTTAACCTGCCAGTGTTGCTGTCTGTTTTAACTGATCTAACCATTGAACTAGCAACTGCAATATCACCAGACTCCCTTACAAAATTGTGCAATTTTGACAGTTGTTGAGTGAGGAGAAATTTAAATTAGCTAGCAAAACGGCTACGACAAATTCTAAATCACCTGCGCCTTCTTGTAAAATCGTCATTCAACACATCATGTTGTTTCTTTCATTGTAAAAAGTGTTTAAAGTCTGTGTGAATACATTGCTTCAACTGATTTCACCATTTACACTAACATTTTGAAAGAAAAGAACATTTTGTTGATGGTAAACATGTCAAACTTTACAAATACAGTAAACTAGGGATGTCACGAGAACCGATACTTGCGATACCTTTCGATTCTAAAATGCCAAAACACTGACGATGCCCATTTTTTTGAAGTACTGCTCGCACCGATTCCGGTGCTGGCATCGGTGCAGCGCCTCTTCCGGAAGTGTTCCAGGATGTCCGCGGGGTTGTAAAAGGTAGTAAATGAAATTAGCCCAAATTAAGGCCAGTAAAAAGTAGTAAAAGGTAATAAACGTCATCTGACGAGGAAGTAAATTTTTGAACCCCCATCCAACTTGGCCTATGAGTTTTTCAATTTGTGTAACTTACGTGCAGGCCTATCTCCTTAAATTACTAAAACTTGCGTGGATTTATTTTTATGTTGCGAGTAGGACTCGCGCTCGCGACAAACCTCGCGCATGCGCTGACCCGGCTAGCTTGCTGCAAAACCTCTTCGGGATGCAGACCACCATCAGAAGCTGAAAGCACTCCTGGCCTCTGCGATTTTACCTGACTGACAGCTAGCACTAAAGCTCCGGTGGAAAATGATTAGCACTAACAGTTAGCTAACGCTACCGTTAACGTTAGCCTAACATTAGCTAGATATCATCTAACTTTAGTAACGATATGTAGCTAATGTTAGGCTAACGTTAATGGTAGCGTTAGCTAGTGCTAACCATTTTCCACCGGAGCTTTAGTGTTGGCTGTCTAACGTTGCGTTCTCTCCTGCTGTGTTCAATGACTCAGTTCATCAAGCTGTAGCTAACGTTAGCTAAGCCTATGTCAACAGAGCTCCTGGGTAACTTGGATATACCAGAAAATATTAAAATGATTGAAACCATCACTCACCAAATTCAGTCAGGTAAAATCGCAGAGGCCAGCAGTGCTTTCAGCTTCTGATGGTGGTCTGCATCCCTATATGCATTAAGCCCTTACCACATTGTGCCTCATATGCTGTAAATGTTAGACCCAGTGACAGGCTGGCATGAAATGTCTTGCAAAATACTTAGTAAGGAGGCCATAATATTTTTGACTCATGGCTGAAGTTAAGTTTCTCCAGCTCTCCACAGGTTGGCAAAAAATGCAGCTCAAAATGCATCAGACTGATGCTTTAAAATATGGAATATTCAAAATTTTCTGTTTCTTGCACTGTTTTGTATGTCTTGTTATGACATTTTTATATTTTTCAAATATTTAATAAAGAAGTTCATGTTTCAAGTTCAAGTACATGGAATCTTAGAAAATCCTTTTTTTTTTTACCGTGGTATCGAAATTGGCATCGAGAATCGTGTAATTTTACTGGTATTGGCACCGACTACTGAATTTTTGGTATCGTGACACCCCTACAGTAAACGGTAACCAGTCCCCAGACTCCCTTAGAAAATCACTAAACTTTGTGAGTTTTGTTAGTTAGGAGAAACTTTATGAACTTGTAAGTGCTTCTTAATATTGTTTATCTTCTTGTAAATTTAGCAAATGTTATACTAGAAATGTTTTCTATCTTTGTGGGGAAAATGACTGTTATTCCCAGTGATGTACGTGTTTATTTATAGATCTGGGAAGGGTAATCCAATCACAAGTGGTCACTCAAGACACATATCTTAGAGCTGTTCAATTGTGATTGGATTACCGAGGACGGATGTTAATACCAGGTATTACCAGAGTCCTCAGATTTTGCAATGAACCTCTAGGAACAAAAGCAAGATCCTCGGCATCACAATAAAAGTCTAATTAATATCAGTAATGAAATTCCTCTCCATTGTTAGATACTGTGACTCCAGGTCAGATCCGATCTCCACACCATCAACATTAAAATCTACTTAAGTCCGCAGGATCAGAATCACTTTGACCTCATAGTATACTGTAGATTACTTAGATTAGATTACTTTGACCCTATAATTATTATAAAATTGAAAAGCAGAAGGAGAAGCCTATGTGAAACATGAACTAGTAGAAGACCTCAAACTTTTTTGTGGCTCAGAGGCCAACTGTGACCTCAAGAGATTAACAGTTTTTTACTATAAACCCCACAGTCCGCCTCTGATGATTGCCTCTTGGCTTTCTGCCTCATAATTCATATCAACAATATTTTTCCTCCTGTTTCCTTGTGAGCACTTTGTTTCCTAGATTGAGGCTACATAATGATAGCCTCCCTTAGCAGCAGCCGGGCCTCCTTCTGTGAACTGCCATATGGCATGGGATCGGGGATGACATCAGTTTCCACATGGAAGTCCAAGTCAGGCCTTTAAGACAACCCATCCCTTTTTACACATCTGTGACATTCATTTAAGGAGGCCCGTCCTGGTCAGACTAAGCAACCGGAAACTCATCATCCTCCTCCTCCTCCTCCTCCTCCTCCTGAGCTGTCAGCAGCAGCACATAGCCCCTCTTAGTCATGTCCTGCTGGGAAAAAAAAGAAAATGCTCAAACAGGTGGGAAAAAAGTGTAAATAGTGAAGTGGGGTATCCACATCATTTGCAAGTACAGCTGAGTCATTCAGACTCTCTTTACACTAAAGAAAGTAACACATTTTGCCTTTACTTACAATCTATTTTATTTTAACGACGGGTTGATTGATATGTTTTTTTTTAGGGCCGATACCAATACTGATGATTAGTTATCAAGGAGACCGATAACCAGTATTAGGAATCGATATACATTTGCAATAAAAATAAAATATGTGTCAAAGTCAAAAATAACCAGTGATGGAATGTACAACCACAATTTAATCAAGTACTGTACTTGACTACAATTTGGGGTACTAGTATTTTCATTTTCTGATATTGAATCAATTTATTTTATCAGCAATCAGACACAAAAAGCACCAATAGCAATTATCAGTAAAATGCTGAATATCGGACCCAATAATCGGCCGATAATCGCTCTACCCCTAATTTTAACCCACAAGTTTTAGACCTCTACGCAGCAAGTAAAGATTATTTTCATTGTTGATGAATCTGTTGATTGTCTTGATTAATTTGTTAATTGTTTGGTCCATAAAATGGTACATCAGTAAATCAAATCAGTGTGTCTCAAAGCCCAAGATGACATTCTCAAATGTTTTGTTTTGTCTACTAAATAAAGATACTGTTGGTTTGAGTAATTTCTTTAAGAATTACTCAAATTTTGGGTGAAATTTAGAAACTGTACTTGTAGTGACAAACCCATCCAAAATCATGACTGAAATCTGCCATCATTATCAGCTCTATGTAGCATTTTAGTGTCTTTCAGTCAATGTTTTGTTTTTTTAGCCTTTTAAATAATAAATTGCAAGTTTAAGTTAAGTTCTCAGTTTGCATCTCTGTTTAAATGAAGTGCTTCTCAGATTGTCTGAAACCCTAATTGCTAAATTGGAAACTTTCTGAAACAGACAATGCAGCTCTTATGCGCACTTGCAACAACTGTTGTGCAGAGGTGTGAAAGTACATTTACATTTAGGGCATGTAAGCGACTTACAGTAATTCATAAATACATTCATACACTGATGGCGGTGGCTGCCGACCAGCACATCAGGAGCAGTTTGTGGTTAGTATCTTGCCCAAGGACACTTGCAGACCAGGGGAATTGAACCAGCAACCTTCAATTAACAAGACACTGGCTCTACCCCTGAACAGCCGCCATAAAGCCAGGTTTGATCTTCTCTCTCAAGGTCTTTCTTTTCTATTTTTGGGATTGTGCAAAATCTCCACCAGTACATAAATGTATTAAAAAACATCCTCCATCATTAAAACCAGCCTAACCATAAAACAGGAGATGGGTATAAACACTTTTGCCTTTGAATGTGGTCTGACACGTGATACAATGTGCTTTGTTTAAAGCATATTGAGGTCTTACTGTAAGAGAGCTCTGGTACCTCTAAAACTGTAATACCATTCTAGTAATTTATAGCACTTTGGGTATAAGACAAATGGTTCTTTATTACAGTTTTATTTATTGCATAGCCCTTAACAGCTCAAGAAGTAGAATAAACGTGATTTCCCAGACCTAAAGTATGAGCAACAAGCCCAGTAATGTTATTGTCATTTATTTAACTGATTTGTCCGTGAGCATTGATATTCAACACCAGGGACACATTGGAAACATAAAAGTGGACAAGACAGCTGTTGTGTCATCTGAGGCCTGACAGAAGCTCAGCTCCTAATCTTTCAACCTAAGTTACAAGGTTACAACCTCTCAGTTACAAGCAGCATCTACAACTACATTGCGCTCAGTGACCTTGTGGTTCCTGTCAGAGTTTCAGGCTCAGTAACAACATAGAACATCCAACAAGAATTATAAGTTACTGTTACGTCCACTTGACAAAGTCCACTTGACATTAGTCTTCGGTAATGGTCCCGCACAATCAACAATGACTTTCTCGAATGGCTGTCCCATTATTGGAATGGGACAAAGAGGTGCAGGGGGGATAACCTGGTTTGGTTTCCCAGTGACTTGACACACATGACAAGTACAACAATGATGAACAACATCAGATTTGAGTCCTGGCCAAAAGAAATATTTGAGGACTCTGTTGTAGGTTTTGGTTACCCCCATGTGTCCTGACCACGGGTGGTCATGAGCTAAGGACAGCAAACGATAGGCCATAGGCACAACGACCTGGTATGCTGCACTCCAGCTTGCATCTTCCTCCGAAGAATCACTAACCCAGCAACGCATCAACAGGCCATCATCGTAAACATAGGCCACTTTCTTCATCTGGTTTTCCATGTGGCTGAGAACAGAAGAATGACATTTTGTAAGTGTCACCCTGTTGTGCTGCAAAGAATTCCTCTCGGGTGGCTGGTAGGTCCATCACCTCCAAACTGGAAGAGGATGAAGCAGCATCAGCAGGTTTGACTTTTACCTTACTTTCGGACTCAGCTATCACAGCATCAGGATCCTGCTCAACAACCACAAAAGAGTCAGACAAGTCAACACCATATTTCTTTGACTGGGGCCTTGTTACCACACAAGCAGGAAAGATATCAGATTTCTGGGTTGTGTTGTCAGACTCGAGGTTCAGATCGGGTCTGTCTAGTTCCTCGGGGGCCGGCACAACCTTGTCTCCAGCTATGTCATTGCCAAGAATGAAATCAACACCTTTAATGGGCAAGGCAGGAAGAACAGCCACTTTAAATAATCCACTAATCAGGGGAGACTGAAAATTAATGTTGTGCAGACGAGCAAGTACAAAACCCATTTCAACCCCCCGAATAACTGCACTTGAGTGACATGATGATTCGGATGTTAAAGGTAAGATGCCTTCTAGAATAATGGACTGGGCGCCTCCTGAATCCCTAAGAACTGTTACTGACTGTTGATCTTTTGGATCTCCAGTTAGTGAAACCAAGCCCTCAGAAATAAAGGGTTTAAAACAGGGATCAGGGTCATCATTTTCATCAGCATCCTCTTGTTCAACTTAAGTGACTGGTAGGGAAACAGTCTTAATTAGCCCCATGCCTTTTGGTTGTGAGGAGCTAGGGGGAAACTCTTTTTCTCTAAAGCGTAAGCAACAATCAGCAATAACATGACCCTTCCTATGACAGTAGAAACACTGACAAGTGTCACGTGGAGGTGACTGTGGTCCCTTAGCCTTTTCAAAAGGAGTGTGGCCAGATGCAGGTCTCATGGGGCGAGACATTGGGACTTTGTCAGGGCGGGAAGAAGACTAACTCATCGGCCAAGACAGCTGCTTTAGACAGAGTAGTCACTTTTTGTTCATTTAAGAAAATCACCATCTTCTCAGGCAAAGCATTCTTAAAGTCTTCCAACAACATCAGCTCACGAAGGGATTCAAAACTGTTCTTGATATCATAAGCACCGCACCATTTGTCAAAAGAACCCCCTTTTCTTGTGCAAATTCAACAATGGTTTGACCACTTGACTTTCTATGATTCCTGAATTTCTGCCTGTAAGCCCAAGCACAAGCTCATAGGCACGCAAAATCGACTCTTTCAACACATCATATTTCAAGCTATTTTCTAAGGAAAGAGATGACACAACTTCCTGTGCTTTACCAATCAACTTGCATTGAAGGAGGATAGGCCACATGTCCTTCGGCCATTCTAATGCAGTTGCAATTCTTTCAAAAGGCCCCCACACACCGGCTCCGACGACTTCCTTATCCGACTTCCTTATCCGACCACTCCGTCGGATCCGTTCGGTAGAAAAGTTGCATTGAAACACACCGCCCCGGCTACACAGTAGCGTATACGTTCTGCGCCTGTGCGAAATGCAATAAGTCTCCTAAACATCGGGTGGCGCTAGTCTCGTGCCAGTAACCCAAAACATAAAAACAGGAAATGACGGAACGGAGTGCGGACCATGGCTTATCAAAACAAAGCACACACAGTGTTAGCTCAGCATTACTTGCGTGATGTTGTATAACGGTGGTCTCTCTTCCACCAGGGCAATCAGCTGCTCCTCAAAGTCCTCGGTCCACACAGCCATGGCTTTCAAAAATACGTTGGTTTATCCCCAAAATAACGAACGGTGAAGTGTTGTTTGTAACTCTGTGCCGTCTCTGTTTATGTGGTTTGTTTATCATCATCACTTCCGCCACCCCTCCCACACGCCGCGCTGATTCGCTGGCACACCGGCAATCAAAATGGTCACTGAACAGCTAGCTAGCAACCAATCAGAGTATCCGAGTATCCGACGTCGCATGTTCAGTCGGATCAGACGCCGTCCTCGCGCTTCCGACAGCACTGAACACACCGAACAGAATAGCTCCCAAACTCGTCCGACTCTCTCCTAACGCTTCAGACGTCCGACGTCGGAGCCGGTGTGTGGGGGCCTAAATGCACTGAAATAAGAGTCAACCTCTGGGCAGTATTTTTACTGACATCAAAACCTTGTTTGTGGAAAACTGTTTGTGAAGGTGCCAGGTTCTCAGATGTATGTGCCATCATCTGTGCAGAGGAGATTCTCATGGCCTCTACCTCAAGCTGCCGTAACTTGATTTCCTTATCAGCCTCTATCTCTAACCTGCGAACCTGTAATTTAAGTTCATAATCTGCTTTCCGCACGTTCTATTTTTCTGTGCTTCTAGCTGTAGGCGGGTTAAACGAACCTTTAATTTAGCATCACCACTAAACCCATGAATCTCTGGGGAGAAAGGCTCAAAACGAGGCAACGTTGCAGGAGGAGCCTCACGAACAGCCTTACCCCCCAGGGGTGTGGCCTGTGCAGCCTGCTGTCCCCCTTCATCTAGAACACTCTCTCTCTCTGGAGAAACCTCAGCCCCTGACTGAACAGAGTCAACAGGGTCTGTTAGGACCTGTAACTCAATTAGTTTTTCTAGGACTTTATTTTTGATTTCCTTTTTAACACCATACTTCTGTACAGTTATGTCAAAATGTGCCGCAATACACAACAAATCATTTTTGCGACATGAATAAAGTTTTTCAAAACTGGGATCATCAATAAAGTTTTGTAAATTAAAGCTCATGCTTGCTCTCAATGTCACAACCACCTAAACTCATCACTTTTGATCATCATAGCTCAGGGAAAAAGGATCCCGGACGAGCCCCCACTTATTACGTCCGCTTGACAAACCCGGCCAGCAGACAATAACATGACAATCATAAAATCAAACAAGTTAAAAGTGGAGTGACCAATTGTGCTTTATTGTAACGAAAAGACACACTAAGGTGGAGGAGGACGGGACAAGTGATTGTGCCAAAATAAGTTGAAATTAATATAACAAAAGAAGGCCTATCTAAACTACCTGTGAAGCAAACAAACAAACAAAAGGCCAAACTAACTTCTCTAACAAAAGAACCTCTCAAAAACAATACAATGGTGGCACAACCAATAAACCTAGTGGAGTAACAAAAAGTCAACTACGTGTGTGAAGTGTATAGGGTACCCCAACTTACCTAGTCCCAACCTCCAACCACATACCATCTTTATCAGAAACAAAGACAGCAGAAGCATCAAAGTCAAGAGAGAGGATGAAGGCCCGAGATGTCCTCCATTTTAAGGGAACTCCTCGGTTGCAGTTGGCCAGCTGGGGAGGCAGGGAGCCAATAGGTAGCACAGCCTGGCTACACAGACAGCAGCTCTGCAGCAATCACCTGAAAACACAGGGAAGGGGGAGGAGAAACACAAAAAACACACACACATACACACCTTGCTGCCTGACACGTAACCTTTACGTTAATCCTTGTTAGGACAAACTGCTTTTTTCTGTCCTGGGTATCAACATCTGGAATTCCTTACCTGCAAAACACCTGCAGAGATAATTTTAAACCTCAAACTGAAGCAGTCATGTAATAATGACTGTTTTCTTTTGTTCAGGTGCAGTCATTGATGAATCCAATGGAAAAGTTCTTGTCGTCCAAGACAGAAATAAGGTATATGTTTCACTTTATTATTTGAATATTTCATACAGTGTATGCAACTGCACTTCATTATATTCATTAAATGTCTTGCTTTAATGTTCAAACTCTTCTCTATCCTGCATAAACGCTTCATTTTAGTGCCTGTCTCTTTAAGGCCCCTCTCCTGAAAAGGCCAGTCTTCTCCAATTGGTTAGCTCTCACAGGCCTGAGCAGGCATTGACTGTATAGTTTTGATATCACAACCTTACAGAAGTCCTGACAGCTCATATTTGGAAACTGTGCTTAAAAGCACAGTTTCCAAATACCGGCCTTTCTCCTTGGATTGATGCTGCTCTTGCTTTAGAATAAAAAAAATATGTCAATCTCACTTTCTACTATATGGGACATTTTAAAGACAAAGCAGGGGAAGTTAAATACTTATATATTATATTAATCTAATTAAATTGGAATTAAAATATTTTCTTTATGTTTTATTTATGGTAACTGTGTGTATGTGTTGGCTGTAACAATGAGTTTTTGTTGTAGACGTGCTGGTTTCCCTCAGAAAACCTACGAAATCTGCAAAAAGCATGAATGAAATTTAAGTTCTTATTTTTAATCATGAATGTAGCATGTGAAAAGGGGGCTATAAACAAATGGTTTACAAATACTTGGTGCAGTGAGTTAGTGGCCAGAATGACACATTTGTTAAAAAGAAACATTCTGACATATTTTGGCTGGTTAAAGATTGTTATTGGCAGGAAGCAGCTCTTCCCTGGTCGAAGCCAAAAAGCTCATTTTGGAGACTGATCCTTCATCCAGTGAAGCAGCAGATATCTCGGTGCTGCTCAAAATCTCTGCGATTACTTCTGTTTATTTAACGACATACAGTTGCCTCTGTTGTTCCAAACATGGGTGGAAATCCTCTCAGACCTTCAGTTCCTTTCACACTTAACATAGCTCCACACAACATTAGTGGACCTCAAGCAAACACCTTGTTTACATGAGCTGAATGCACTCAAACAACTTTGGGAGTGTGTGTCTCTGTCAGCTTTCACAGAGCCCCACTGTAGAGCTCTAGATGTTAAGAGGTCGACTACAACAGGCCTCTTTTAAAGCTGTTTCTGCACAGATTTGTTTACGTTCTCAGTAATACTGCAGCCAATTTAAGAACGTGATTGCACCACAGTGCTGCAATTTGGAGGCCAATTATGTTGTAAGATAAACCATCTAAACCTATTTGAATAAATGAGTGAAGACCCTTTGACAGAGACTGTGGGGTCATAAACTAAACAGGACAACTTATCTGGTGCAGACAGCAGCTTCTGCCCTTAACACAAGTAAAGCTTCAACATGATATTTTGTAATGTGACCACACAGCACTAAAGCTGCAAAAAATTTGAAGGAGCCTGCCTGAGAAAGTCCTGGTGTAACACAACCTACGCCAGTGTAGATCTTATTCACAGTGAAAACACAGCAACTACTATCAGCTCCCTTCACACATGAAAACTTAAGACACCATTAAAGACTGAAATTAACAGCATGTTAAGATATTTACTGCTTCATACCCACACAGGTTTACAATGGTGTGTAAGGTCTAAACCTCAGGGTGCCTCGTGATCTATTACTATCACAAAATGCTTCCACAGTAAAAATGATGTTTCACTACGCAGGCAATATACAGTATCATACAATAACATCATGTACTATTATTTAGTTGTACAATCCTGGTTATATAGTGATAATAACGTAGATCTTGAATCTTGAATGTACAGTTCATCCTGGTATCTGTTTAACTGAAGATCAAAATAATAGTATTGAAACGTTTTTCACAATTTGTATGTGTATAGTGACAAAAAAGGAATATGCTATTCTATTCTATTATTGATTGATTGAGTGACAAAAAAGTAAGAAAAGAATTGAAGAGAACTGAAGAATTTTCAAATATAATTCTACTTAGGAAAACAAATCTTAATTTTTAATGTATGTGTAGGCTAGATGAGCCTTTGCAATGAACAGCACAAGCATTTTGTTCACCCTGATAAAGCACACACTTGGATAAAATGCCGTTGTCTGCTTAACCACCATAACAGCAAACAGTGACAAGGGAGAGAGATCAGACATGGCCAAACAAACAACGATTTTCTGAAACAAAGCAAGTTAACTGACAATGACGATGATGAGTCCTAGATACAAGCCTCATTCACACTGCCATTTGCATGCGGGGATCTTGCACCAATTCTCCGTCTCCACCTCTGTGTGAAAGTTTCAGATGTGGCGAGGGGTGAAATTTCGCTACGCCTCTGAGCCGCCTCTGGAGGTAGTAACCCCATTCACACCGGAGAAGCTGCATTAAAGCAGCAGCGACGGTTTGCCAATTCTCTGCCGATGGTGATTCACGCAGAGCGAAGCATCTCCATCTTGAAGAAGAACCGCCGTGAATTCACACAGAAATCCGGTGCTGCGGCTCCTAAAGAGGCTGAAGTCTTGGTCTGGAGGACTGACGGTCACAGTGATTTATTTTCATCACAAACACTTGGTGGGTTAAAGTTTTTTGCCAGTGACGGACGCTGTCGGGCAGAAATGTGACGAAGAGTCGGTCAGACAGGCAGAAGGACAGACAGGAGGACAGACGGTTCTCCACATACATCTGCGGTATTTTTTTCCTCATATAAGTTGCCAAAGACAGTTACAGTTACTACATTACTTTTGTTTGGTCATGTAACGTTGCTTTGTGGGCCATTTCTCTGTATTAAGTTGAGTGAAGGACCTGTGTAGTTAACCGACCGTCCGATCGACACGCCCTCGATACGCGAAGCCGGCTCATCCGTTCGCACTGGTTTGGTTCGCCAATATTGCGCCCCTGATACAACCTCCAGAGGCGGATCAGTGCCGGTGCGAAATGTCACCCCTCGCCGCATCCGAGAGATTCACACTGGGATGGAGGCGAAGAATTGGCGCACTAAAGCCGCACCCAAATACCAGTGTGAATGGGGTTAGTATCAGGGCCGCATTAAACACCTTATTTGCATGAGCTGAATGCACAACTTTGGGAGTGTGTGTCTCCGTCAGCTCTCACAGAGCCCCACTGTAAACTCTCACAGAGCCCCGCGGGGAAACACCTTGAAAACACACCGACGTCATCATCATGACATAATCCGTCACGCCTCTTTAGGAGCCGCAGCGCCGGCTTTCTATGTGAATTACACGGCGGTTCATCTTCGAGGCGGAGATGCTTCGCTCTCTGTGAATCACCATCTGCGGAGAATTGGCGAACCGCCGCTGCCGCGATAATGCGGCTTCGCTGTGTAAAAAGGTCTACAGTCTGCAGTCACAGGGACCGATATCGCCGTGGCCCCAGCTGAAAAGAGAAAATAAATTAAAGCATTCTGATGATTTCATTCATCATATAACCAACCTGTACATTGTTTTTAAGCTCAATAAACACAGATAATGTATCTAACATGGAAACCCTTCATTTTACTTCTGGCAAAAGGCTGAACATCCAGAGGACAAAAAACCCTTTAGTGTTCCAATTTCAGCTGGAATAAAAATAAATAATCTCTGCCTCAACAGAAAGATTATTATGATTGTGCCAGAGTTCATATAGTGCATTATACGACACAGTACCATGAGTTATCACATCAACTAGAGAAGGCAGATTCTGAAGAAACTGCAGTGTGAATTCTGGATGTGGAAAAGCTTACGCTAAAGCCACCTAAATACACCTGATTTTGTTTTTTTTCATGAAGAGCCACAGTGTTCCCCACAGACTGGCTTTGTACTTGGTGCACATTGGTATTTGATAACCTGAGAATGACACTCAAAAATCAACTATCTCTGTTTAGAATCACTTTGCTTACATTAACATTACTTACCGCTCGTGAAGGAAGCTTGTTGTTACTTAAGTAGCTGATCAAAACCAACATGCATCGCAGCAACCAGGTGCACTTACAAGTTTGTACAAAATAACAGCATAAGTAGGCCTAGGAGAGGTTGTATCACAATGTGTTTACATGAGGGAGGTTATACTAGAGAGCATCTCTCCTCTTCTGCAGAGCATGTGTGATTGAAAGAAGACAGGAGAGGAAGTGCAAGGGTAGACTCTCCACTAGTTAATCGATCACAGAGGGCGTTTTTCTATCGGACAGATTTAAAAAATAAAAGTATAAAATGCTAGAATGAGTCGCCAAATATATTTGGGCAGCCAATAATATACCTTGGCGGACCGCCCAAATAAATTATATGCATGAGAAACACTGAGATCCATGCATTATTTCTCAAAATACACCCTATCTGGGAACATCTATCTGGTTAAAGAAAGTGAGAAAAAAAACTTGGATCCATCCCTTTTTTTTTGGATCTGCACCAGAAGTTAATGGGGTCTATTCCGCAGACGAAATATGACAATACTTGATGTGTAATTTATGTTAATCAACCCTTTAAAAGTAATGTTTGTTACCCAAAAATATGTACACAGCATAGAAGTTAATGAGTTTAAATCAATTGAATCCTTCTGCAGGATAAGATTTCTCCAATTATGTGCAACATTTCTCCTAATCTGCCATCTTAATGATTATTCCTCTTCACTCTCTCAGCAATTCTTGTACAAAAAAAGGAAAAAGGTCAGGGAATGGGCATATGGTTATTGTAAAATGATCATATGACAAATATAGTTTACATTACAACTGACAGAGAATTTAAGTATTGCTGCCCTTTCATGTAACATGTGTCCCAGCCTACTCTCAACAGCATAATGCATCTAAATGGCTTTTCTCCAGGAGCAGAGGGAAATAGTTAGTGGCCTGGAAGTGTGGGGAGTGTTTTATCTCTTCCCCTCCTCCTCCTCCTCCTCCTCCCCATCGAGCTGTTTACTGGAAACGGGCTCTATAACAGTCTGGCCCTTGGCAGTAGAGTCTCTCTGGCAGAATGAGCTAGTCGCAAAGGGTTACGAACTTCCTGACAAGAAACCAGGACATTATTGCCCTCACATCAGGTCAGATGCCCAGTGGACTGGAGGTAATTTCATCCATTTAAATCAGTGTATCTGAATGACGAAGGAAGTATGAGTGTTTTTCAACCATCGTCCAAAGACATTTACACATCATTTCCCAGTAGATGTACTGCGGACATTTTGCGTATGTTTGACCTCCTCCTACCAAGTGTTTTTTATATTATTAATTTAACATTGAGCACTGACTACTCCTGTGGGGATGAAGCATTTCTCTCTCAAAAAACCACACTAATTAAAGTTACACAAAATCTTTTTATTTTTTCCAACCAGCACATTTTACAAACCGCTTCAGAAAATAAAGCATTTTGACAATGCATGTAAATAAATGCTGTAGTGCATTTGTGTTCCTCACAAAGAGAGGATTTGTGAAACAAGAAAAAAAATCAAAGCATTTCTTAGACAAGCACAGCATACAAAATTCTTTAAGTAACTACAAAAATATATATACAACACTGACATCATAATTTAACCAGCAGCAAACTGTTATTAAATATCAAGGATAAGTGGTGAAACAGTTTTGGAAGACACACTTCACTGTATCAGGTGCAAAAGTCTCCAGAGTGAGGCACTAAATATAACACATAACATGAAAGGATGTTCAGACGAGAGCGCTAAACATCTCTCTGCCTGTGTAAGTTATAGTTCCGATAAATAAGATGATCCTTTAACACATGATCCACTACTTATTGTTATTGTCTTGAATAAAACTAAAATTTACTTTTTTGTTTACATAAGGGGTTGAGCGAGTATTCAGCTGTAACAAGAGAATATACTTTTTGCGAGTATGAGTATCATCCGATTAAACTGTGTCAATATTCGTACTTGTGATGAAGGAAAATCCACATCAATTTCAGACTTAAATCAACAACTTCCAATGAATCCCACCCACTTTCATTTTAAGGCCCGCCCGTTCCAAGAACAGATAATGATTTACTTGCTCATCCCTAGTATACATGTTAATATGACTAAGATACATTTACAGCAGTGCCATCTATCACAATTGTTGTTAAAGTTTACTCTGCTCTTGTGCTTCAGACAAAGAATGCTTGGAAGTTCCCTGGTGGTTTGTCTGATCCAGGAGAAAATATTGGTGAGTGTCATGCTCAACGGAGCAAAAGACTTATACAGTACATCTTACTAAATCCTACGATTTTAGTATTACACTTAAAGGGTAACTTTTGGCAACCTGGACCTTATTCTCCAATGCTTATTTGTTGTATCTGTCCAATAATGTAATATGTGAGATGTGGTAAATTAAAGGTTTATTTCAAGCCACAGTTGGTGATTGTTTGCATGGGTGACCCCGGAATTTTTTTAATAGGGGGGAGCAGAAGGGGCCACTATAAATGTATGGGTGGCCACCAAAAGGCAGAGGGTGGGATTGTTAGAGGTTAGGGTGTAGCTTACTGGCTATCAGTGGCGCTCAATTGTGGACCAATTAAAAAAGTTGTCATGACAGTGCCTCAGGAATGAGTCCTTGAAACCCAGAAATTTCTTGTGGTTCCCTTGTCTCAAGGTCATTGGATCTTTTTATTTTTTTAAATTTTTTAATGGATTTTTGGTTAGATGGTATTGAAGTCATGTGATCGTGATGTGATCCCTTCATGGCCTAACATTAGGTTTTTACTTCTGGCATTTGCGCTTCATTTGTGAAATAATTTTACAAACAATAACATGTATCATAAACTTGCATTTGCCACGGAGCTTATTTTCTGCAAAGATCCAAAATCAAGTGGAAAAATCCCATGGGCTTTTTGTCAAGGGAATGGTTAGGGTTGGGTTTAGTGCCAGATTAGCCTACAAAAATAATCACCCCTGCCATTCTCTACTATATCTATTAGTCACTGAGACTCAAAAATATGAGAAAAATAAGTTCCAGGTTGAAAGATATAGAAGTTACCCTTTAAAGATGAAACATATACATTCATTTAAACTGTACAAAATAAGGCACATGATATATACCCAAAGATTTATATCTGTATCTTCAAATTCACCTTTTTTTACAATTTTGAAGCAGCTTTAATATTTATATACATGACCCACCCCAAAAAGCAGCGTCAAATGTTTATCTTTACAAAAAAATATATGTATATCCCTTTTACCCACAGCTAAAAATCAGTCTGCAAGATGACTCTGACAAGGGAACATAAGTATATTCCTTCATGTCATAATCTTTGAAATGCCTCCACATACATGTATTTATATTTTAATGAATCTTTCTCAGGTGCCACTGCCGTTCGTGAAGTCTTCGAGGAGACCGGCGTTCGCTCGGAGTTTAGATCTCTGCTCAGCATCCGGCAGCAACACAACCACCCTGGGGCATTCGGCATGTCGGACATGTACATCATCTGCCGACTGAGCCCGCTCACCTACAACATCAACTTCTGCACTCAGGAGTGTCTGCGCTGTGAGTGGCTGGACCTCTCCGAGCTTGCCAAGACCCACAACACCACGCCTATCACGTCTCGTGTAGCAAGGCTGCTGCTTCACGGCCTGGAGCAGGGTTTCCACAAGATCGACCTTACCATGGAGGAGCTTCCAGCCGTCTACTCTGGGATGTTTTACCAGCTGTACCACAGGCAGCTTCCTCCCACACTAAAATCCTAATCCTTAGCATATCGTGGTTAGCTTTGTTGACATGGTTGTCAGTATTACTTCTAATTAAGGGGTATTTATGACTGGAATTATGTTACTGTTGAAGAAAAGCAGTGCAATACTGTGAACTACAACATCCACTTTGTAGTTTTTGAAGGATTACTGTATGCCACACTTATGCCAGGATTGTTTTAAATGGTGTATTTAACACTATCTTGGAAATTGACAGCTGTTGGGCAGTCGTTGCTGTGAGCAGCTGATTTCAAAGGTACTGTTCTTTATTCAGCTGTATTTTTAACTGGGAAGAGGCTAACTACCAGTGTTAACTGACCATATACTGGCAGAAGCTAACATTAGTAGCTGGTAGCTGCATTTTTAATATCGGCTGCCTTGCTAAATTAGCCTAAAAATTGTTAACCTGCCTTTCTGCTGTTGAATTCAAAATCAAATTCAAAAATCAATGTGTCAAAATACTGAGCAGTAGTGTGTGCTTATGTTGTGCTTTGGTTTTGAATTTAGTGTACTTAGCTTTGATTTTTGATTTTCAAGCAAACTTTTGTCTCACAAGATCAGAAAATCTTGAATTCAGTTATTAAATTAAATCCCTGTTCCTCTCTTCAATTCACAATAATGCAGCATATGAGTGCATTTCCTTCAGGAAACATGTTTAAGAATATTCCCCCATATGTCGTACACCGTGCAGATAAACGCAGACTGCTGACTCAAAAGTCAAAAGGAGAGCGGTAGGAAAAATACTTGTAATCAAATGGTAGCTAGCTTAGAATCTTAGAAATTGTATAAGTGAAATGAACAAATAATGCTGCGCAGCCGACTGTAGGGGAGCACTTGAGCCAGGCACCCGGCTCCAGTTGAACTTGTGTAGCAGTTGGTTGATTAACAGTAAAAGCCTGGTTTTACTAGGAAGCAGCTAAGTGTGAGTGTGTACCAATGTTTGAAAGTGAAGCTGAATAAGAGCAGACATATTCAGGATAAAAAACAACTCTCAGAATATAACAGTCAGAAAGCATCACAGCTGTTTTGGGCAATGTTGATGGAACACTTTGTCTTCATTGCCATCACATCTTCTTCTTTGTTCCTGCCATTAAGACTAATATTTCTAAACCATATCCCAGATTAGCACTTGGCAGACATCGGAAGAAAAAGAATGGCCTTTTGACCAGGTCCAGTTTTGCTTCCAGACTTGTACTGGCCAGTCCGCTTCAGTGCCACGTACATGTTTGGGTACTTCCTGGAACGGTAGGTGTTGTAGTTGTTGCTTTCGAGCCGCTCTAAGAAGTGGCATTCGTCCGTTGCTCGTCTCTGGAGACAAAGACAAAGGGGAAGAACAGATTTGTTCATTTTGATGTTCAGAGTACTCGATGTAATTCTGCTGTTCACTGAGGTCTGCAACTAAAGATAATTACAAACCAGAAAATATTCCCATTTAAGAAGCTGGAATCAAAGAATGTTTTATCTGGTTAATCAATCATCAAAATAGTTGGTGATTCATTTAATCATTGACAACTAATCTATAAGGCAATTAATCGTTGCAGCTCTATGAGGAACAGTAGGGGCTTTAGGAGATTTAAACAGGAGAGTTCCCTGCTGGGATGACCAAGTCACCAGCCTTTTCTATCTACTGGAGACCTTTCCATCTCAATGCACGTAAAAGAGGTTGCAAACTGAGGAAATGTAAGTGTAAGTGTGAAAATCATCTTAAATATGGTCGATATCCTGTATGGCAGTGCTGTGATCCCCATTTACTGAATGGAAACAAATGGCAAATGAAGGTCATTCAGTCTGTCCATTTAATATGTGTTATTTCTTAAAACGCTAATAATCCAAAACATGAGGGACATCTGGTTCCTTGTAAGTGCATTTCATCTGATTATTTTGCTTGGATGTTATTTTATTAGAATTTGTTTAATATATGTTGTTGGAAAGGGAGAACATTTGTAAAGCTCAAATTGAGGACATTAAATTGCCACATAAAACACCCAGAACTAAATGCCACCTTTATTTTGAAGGAGAGTGTTGGTTTTAGCTCTGTGCTTCACACTAATATAGTTAAGTTTGTTTGAAGGAAACCAGGCCTGAACAGGGACATTATTACAGCTCTAGTGAGGTTTTGTCTTAGTCCAGTGTCTTTGAACCATGATTAAACATTTAATACTCTTTTAACATTGTCCTTTGGAAAAATCATGAAGAAATCACAAATTACTAAACATCTGGCCAAAATCTTGCTGGGCGTTAACTGCTCTGCACCCCGTCCAACAAGAGGCTTTTGTTTTACTACTTACTTCTTGACTGCACAGCTACAGAGCTGTTAGTCAGAAGACCTTTTTTTCAACCTCAACAACCAACCAAAGCTACTTTCTACAACGTATTATGCAAAACCAGAAGCTTCCAACAAACATTAATTATTATATAATTATTTATTACTTTATTGTAGTTGGACGACCACTGACCCATTCTTCACCTTGATTAGTACTGTAGGGGGACTGTGGCTCAGGGGAAGTGCCAGTGTCTTGTTATTTGAAGGTCACTGGTTAGATTCCCATGGTCTGCATGACAAAGTGTCCTTGGGCAAGATACTGAACCCCAAACTGCTCCTGATGTGCTGGTAGGCACCTTGCCACCACCATCAGTGTATGAATGTATGAATTACTGTAAGTCGCTTTGGACAAAAGCATCTGCTAAATGAAAATATAGTACAAACCTAGCTAGGAATTAGATATACAGAGAGAGAAGTTCTGTCTTTAATTTTTTTTTTTAAATGTCATTTTAGTTATGCTGAAATTATATTTTAAATTATTTTCTTTATAATGATAATAAAGATTTAGGGTGGAATAAATATTTAAAGTAATTCCAGTCTTGTGCAAATCTAACCAGCAGAATTTATGTCTGTAAGAACCTATTTGAAAGGTAGTCAATGTATGTCAGCTGTATGAGTAAATATATCAGTTAGGATCTATAATAGATAGCAGGTGACCTCTGCTTTTAGATAAAACCTCTGAGTACAGACTAGAGAAGAGGGGGGAATAAATCTAATTTATTTAGCAAGGACTAATGTTAGGTGGACAATATCTCATGAGTTTTTAAATGACTTTCTACACACAGCTGCTGCAGCTTCTCATTAAGAGGAAATGCCTCTTGCCAATTACATGGACTGTATCCAAGCCTTAACAACCAAACTACATCAGTCACCAACACTTCACACATCCACTGCCTCTGTGAGGAACAACAGTGGCAACAAGCCGACAGAGGTGCCAAATTGCTGTTGACTATTTCTCAAGAGCGTTCAGAAAATTGTTGCAGATCTGTTTAATTTGTGCATCATGTAACATTATTATTTAATTATTTGTTCCAAGACAAAAGGCAGTTTGTATACTTAATTTTGTTATTTGAAAGATCTGCTTTTTTCTTTTGCTTATGTGAAACATCTGATCGCTGAACAACAAAAACTGTCTGTTGGCCATTCAGAAAAGTGTTGAAATCTAAAAGCATGGCAGACTTCAGATGCTCTGCTGCAGGAACAAAAGACACCATAGTGCATCTGCTCCCTTTGGAGAAATGCAGACTTCAATAAGTAAGCTCTTCTGCTCCAACCTTCCTCTTCTACTGATTATTTTCTCTTCCTGCTTAAATCTTAATTCAGAAAATTCTTGCCCTTTCATCATCTATATTATCACTCCCTCAAAACTCCTCTCATTCATACATTTCACAGTGTCTAGACCATAAACTGCCTTCCCATGTATTGTTCAATTCTTCACTTTCTCCACTACCCCCATGGCTGTCAGGTTGTCCATGGAGATCCCAAAAAAATTACAATAAAGGCCTGCAACTACTAGAGGTCACATCTTTTACATACTTGCTTTTCTCCCCTAGCAGCATCTAGACTTCCTGAGAAACCTAATATCTAATGCGTACCTTTTGTATTCCTTTGTATACCTTATGTAAGTGCTGACTATGACAAAGGTGTGATAAGCTAATGACTTCCCTCCACTGAAGGCAGATGGCTTGAGGAGTTGCTGGTAAACATCTAAAACACTGAAGCCTAAGTGCTGCTTGTGACAGTGCCTTGGGGTCGATTTACTTGAGGCCAACTGGAAGAAATTTAGTGGATGCTTAATGAGGATTTGTGAAAATTACAGTCACTGAAGAACTCTGTGAACCCTTTCAGGAGATGCTGAAATCTTTTTTTGTTGTTGTTGATTTCACTGAGACAGTATTTACATTCATCTCAAAACTCAAAACATAAAAAAGTTTTAATAAGGTCACTCACTGCTCCAAACAGTCGTCCGTCTCTGTTCATGGCCAGATAGCGGTTAGCACAAACTCCTTTGATGACCACCTCCCCGACTGAGGTCGCCTGAAGTTGAAGCTTTACTGGGGAAAACAGACAGAGGTTTATTGGAACAAAATTAGCTTAGACACAAATAATTTGTAGTTTGCTTGCCTTGCTGTGTGTTCAAAACATCTGTTTTATATAAAAAATAAAATATCCCAACCAACCAATTCCTACACTCAGTTACGATTAAATTAATTCTTTAGAGGTGAATGTAAAAATTTTATGGCTACATCAATGGCACCACCTTTTAACAGCTTAAGTTATGTTAGCCCTGGACACAGCAGAGCAACTAAAGAAACAAGTCACAGTAAAGATGCTATGTGAGGCACGTCAATATGAAACACCAGTAACAAGTGAGACAATTCTGTGCCTACTACTTGTGTGCCACAGGTCTATTCATTTTGGATAGAAAATTGTTGATTAGCTTCATAGCACAAAACGGTAAAATAAAACTGTCCTCAAGAGTAAACAGCGCATTTTCAGAAGGGAGAAGGCTAGTGATGGTTAAAGCTGCATTGATTAATTGAAGGCCACTAATGGGCACTGCATCAAAAACAAGCTGGCAGGTTCACACCACGCCGCACCACATCACAGCAGATAAAGTTGCAGCCCAGTCGCTAGAATAAGATGTTGGCATTGAATGTTTATGTAAACCATAGATTCAATTTGCATGTTTCAAATGTCAACATTAACATTTCTATAATAATGTCATAACATGTTCAGATTTCATTTAGGCCTATGTGAGCTGCTCAAAGTTACTCAGGCTAATGTGTTAGGACTGAAATTGCCCAGTTACCCTTCCTGCAGACATATCACATC